>CM076577.1:813943392-814412913 GCA_034641835.2 Pinus albicaulis
TCTCATTTTACCTTTTCTCATACTCTCATGCTCTGAAATCCCATGTTTGACCTTAATCCCCTCATCTAGCCTCTTCCCCTTCTTAAACCTTTTCCCCTATGCTAAAACTCCATTCCCCTCAATAAACCCCCCCCCCCTTCGCCTATTCCCATTCCTTCATTTAAAACAATGTAAAAACCCATTTTTACATTGTTTTTGAGTAAATTTTAATCCCAACCTTCCCACGTTAATAAACCCTGTTTTATTAAAACCTAGACCCCTGTTATGTTAATCAGCCGACCCCTGTTTGTATTAAAGTCCCGCTTTAATATACCTTTCCCCTGATTTTCATTTACTCCTCCGTGATAATACACCCCCGAACCTCACCTTATAGTCAAAACCCCTCACTCCATTCAATCCCAGCCCCA
Organism: Pinus albicaulis; assembly: GCA_034641835.2. Classification (NCBI taxonomy): domain Eukaryota; kingdom Viridiplantae; phylum Streptophyta; class Pinopsida; order Pinales; family Pinaceae; genus Pinus; species Pinus albicaulis. The sequence continues at coordinate 813,943,800 of CM076577.1, forward strand.
CTATGTATTTAAAAATTTGTCGTCTCAATTAAAAACCCGACCCCACCTCTCCTCCTCACCTGCGATCATTCCGCACCCGACCACCGTCAGATATCCACCCTTTTGATCCGATGGCCCCCACCTCATTTCGCGCCCCCAACCGTCTGCCTTTTAAAGCACCCTATGGGTTGCGAAATGGGTGGTTTCTCACCCGTCCCATCCGCCACGCGTCGACCCCTTGCTCCATTGCATCCCTCCAACAAAAACCACAAACCATTTGTGCATCACGCAATAAACCATGGACCACGCTTCCTTTAGAGTGATCAGTTCCACCTCTTTCCATCCATCCGAACTCCGACAGCCATCCGATCTCCTCCCCCTGATCCGATGACCCTCAACTTCTTCGCACTCCCTGCCTGTTCACCTCCTGTCAATGCTTATAGGGTATGAATTCAAAGGTTTTCTCCACAGCAAGGGTAAAGGTAAAAACAGGTGGAAGACAAAATTGGAGACAGAGTTAAAGAACATATGAAAGGCATACATAAAGGTAAAAGATAAACACAGTTAAAGGACAGAGTTAAAGATAAAGAAAATAAAACAGTAAGGTAAAGAAATAAATGACAGTGACAAACAAAGACAGTAAAGAGAAAATACAAATAAAGACAGATTAGGGTTTAAATACAAGTCAACGAACAAATCAACGAGGAAGGCAAAGCCAGATGAGAAGGCAACTCAACATTTACCACTTCTCAACTACATAGGCCACCTCCAACTTAATTTTGATTTGATAGAAGATACCAATTAATATTTCGGTCAGAGATATTTTATCATCAACTCAGAAGTTATTGTAAAAGTTAATTTTGCTGACAGTTGGTAAAAAATATCTTAAAAGTTAGCTCAACAGTTAATTTGGAAGTTATTACTACAGTAGGCCTGTCAGGGATATTTTTGACTTGGGCCTTTCATGGTCTCAATTGTCAAACATCATTTACTCTGTAGTAAATACAAATCTGTCACCCTAGATTAGGGCAACCTCCTGAGTTGTAGTTAAATACTGCATGTATTGTTCATTATCATTGTTAGTTGTTGGGTTGGATTTTGGCTTAGACTCTGAGTTGCAAAGATTATTGCATTGGAGCACTGTAACTATTTTGAGCTGGACATCAGTAATACAAGCACTTTCACAGGATCCTTGAGCTATGTTAATAGTGATGTTATCCCTCTTTTGTTAATGTTTTTTCTTTGTTTTTCCATTATTGTGCATCAATCTCCTTGATAGCAGAACAAAAATCTTAGATTAAGATATGATGCATGAGCACCTTAATTCTGTCTGTAACTGTTATCTTAATGTTTTCCTCTGCAAAGTATAGCTAAAGAATTCAGGTACTGTTTTCTCTTTAGTTTCACCTAGCTGTTATCTTAAGGTTTTATTTTGAAGCTTAACTAAAGAATTTTTAACTGCTCTTTAGTTTCTTTCAAACTGTTACCTTGAGGTCTTTCTTATGAAGTTGAGTTAAACAATTCTTAACTGCTCTCTACCTCCACTAAACTATTATCTTGAATGATTTCCTCTAAAGACCTGAATGTAGAATTCAGAGACTTCTTGCTCTAATTTTACATTGAAGTGTAGGTAAATAATTCAGAGACTGTCTGCTCTTTAGCTTTAAAAAACTCACTATCATTTCATATTCATCTTGCCATAGAGATCCATTTGATATAGTTAGATTGCCCTATGAAAACCCTTGAAAAGTTGATGTAAAATTTAACCCTTTTATGACTCCATAGCCCAACAAATTAAGCTTCCCACAATCTACCTATCCAACCTACAATCAATCAAACAAACAAACAACCCCGATGTTCATAACTAGCCTAAAATCAGAAGAATAAAATCCTAAAGCTAAATCATTTTCATCATAAATATAGAGAGATCCCTCTCTAAGCCCAGGAAGGCTAGGCCTTGGACTCCAAAGTGGTTTGATGTGGTTCCCTGCTACTTGTTCTTGCCAATCTTTCAAATTACAGGGAGCCAACATAATGGCGACCATACTAGGGAACTGAGTTATTTAAAAATCTGAATATTTCTTCAAAACTTAGAACCCCCACTCAAAGTTATATGATTAAAGTATTAGCCAAGATTGGTATCTAGTTGTTGATGTTGGATAACAACCAGCCTCAAGAAAAGTTAAAATCATCCACCTGGTGACTCCACAGCTCTCAGTAGGCCTAAAGACTCCACTGGTAGAAGAACCCAGATTGGTTGTGAAGATGCAGTGACCCTTTTTCTGACTGATTGAGAAAATGGATTTAAAGATACAACGCATGTATGCTCCAATGATCAGAGATCACATTCCTGGATTCCCACACAAAATGCCTAAGGTAAATTGGGACGGAAATATTCTTGTTTTCTATGATAAAAACAAAGATAATGTTGTGTTACATCTTATTAAATTTCATATACACTCATGGAGGTTGAAGGTTGAATGGCATGAGGATTGCCTCATGAAGATGTTTATGCTAACATTAGAAGCGAAAGCAAGGGAATGGTATGAAGGGCTGAACCCTGGCAGTTTGTTTTCTTTAAAATATTTCCACAAGATGTTTTATGAGCATTATAAAGGAGATTCTCCATGTTTATCATTACCTGAAAATTTTTGTGATCAGTCTGAAGATCTCATACAATATCTTGTAAATATTGATGAAGATTTGGGAAATTGGCATCCTGAGGATCTATTAGAGACAATTCATGAATTTCATGCTCAAGCTAACTGTCACGACAACCAAGAGAAGTTGGGTGGAGAATGAAATCAATCAGGAAATGGAAGAAGATCCAAAATATCTCTCTGAAGGGAAACATGAGATTCATCTTCTCTTTTGTGTGAGGCTCAAGAAGACATACAACCTTATGATCATTCACAAGAGAGAGAGAGAACAACTGTGGTTCTATCCAAAGAAAACAAAGATGAAACCCTCCTTTAACCGAAGAAGAAATCAATTAGATTCTAAGCATACAACCAACCTCTAAATTTTTATATGAAGAAATTATTTCTATTCTTTCTACTGCTGAATTATGTACTAAAGCATTTTCTCATGAAAAAACTATAGAACAGGTTGATTCTGATGCTATAATACCTTCTCAAGAAGACCTACTGCCAGAAAATGCTCCTAATGATGCCCTTTAGACATAATTTAGCCCACTCAATCAAGGCATATCAGGTTTGTTTAAAGAAAACATAGTAGTATATAATGAGGCTACCAAGTCAGATGATCATGAAGAAGAGGTGGAGTTTCTTTCTCAAAGGAATCCCAAGCACAACCAAGTAGAACAAGGAATGGTCCTAGATGAAGCTTATTATTTAAATCCTTAGGGCCAGGTATTATTCCAAGATCCTTTTGTTGGTTTCTTAGAAACATCTAAAGAAGGAGTATGTTATGCCTGGAATGGTTTGTTGCAGAGTTGAAAGAAAATTTTGAGCACTGTTGTTCAAAGGAAGGTAAGATGGGAGTGGCCTCTTTGCTTTTTTAGCATACCTAAAAGGTTGAACAAGAATCAATCATGTAGTCATTCACTTGATTGGTTACATTAGAGAAGGGAGTTCACCTAGTGAATATATACCTCCAAGTTAGATTAGGATAGGTAGGTATGCAAAGAATCTCTTAAATATTTGAGCATTTTTTTCAAAATTTTTAAACTTTTGGTTGTTTTTTCAGGCTCAAGATCAAGTGTGTTTTATACCTCAGTTTGTAGTAAGCATGAATTTTAGTTTTTGAAGGCCAAAACCACAAAGTTGCAACAAATCATAATTGCAGAGTAAGGAATTAGCCTAATAAATCAGGCTACTATTCTACAAATGTTATTGACACCTCCTAAAGGAGCTGCCCTCCCCAGATAGAGCCACTATTAGTCTCCTATATTTCTACAGTATCACCAGATGAATGCTTATTTCTTACATTTTGCTGAAACCTGACTATCATTTATTTTCAGAAATCTCACTGCCTTCATTATTTTCCATTTAACCTCTCCATTATCTCTCATTTTACCTTTTCTGATACTCTCATGATCTGAAATCCCATGTTTGACCTTAATCCCCTCATCTAGCCTCTTACCCTTCTTAAACCTTTTCCCCTATGCTAAAACCCCATTCCCCTCACTAAAAACCCTTCCCCTTCGCCTATTCCCCTTCCTTCATTTAAAACAATGTAAAAACCCATTTTTACATTGTTTTTGAGTAAATTTTAATCATGGGCCCCATGTTAATAAACATTGTTTTATTAAAACCCCAACCCCCATTATGTTAATCACCCAACCCCTGTTTGTATTAAAGCCCCGCTTTAATATACCTTTCCCCCCGCTTTTCATTTACTCCTCCGCGTTAATACACCCCTGAGCCCTACCTTATAGTCAAAACCCCTCATTCCATTCAATCACATCCCCACTTTGTATTTAAAAACTCGTCATCTCATTTAAAAACCTGACCCCACCTATCCTCCCGACCCGTGATCATTCTGTACCCGACCACCATCGGATCTCTAACCTTTTCATCTGACGGCCCCCGCCTCATTTCACACCCCCAACCGTCTACCTTTCAAAACACCCTTGGGTTGCGAAATGGGTGGTTTCGCACTCGTCCCATCCGCCATGCTTCGACCCCTCGCTCCATCGCATCCCTCCAACGAAAACCATAAACCATTCGTGCATCGTGCGATAAACCACGAACTGCCCTTCCTTTAGAGCGACCAATCCCACCTCTTGCCATCCGTCCGAACTCCGATAGCCATATGATCTCCACCCCCCAATCCGACGGTCCTCAAACTCTTCACACTCCCCGCTTGTTCGCTTCCCGCCAATGCTTACAGGGTATGAATTCAAAGGTTTTCTCCGCAGCAAGGGTAAAGGTAAAAGTAGGTGGAAGACAAAATTGGAGACAGAGTTAAAGAGAAAGCCGATAAAACAGTAAGGTAAAGAAAGAAATGACAATGACAAACAAACACAATAAAGAGAAAATACAGATAAAGACAGATTAGGGTTTAAATACAAGTCAGATAACAAATCAACGAGGAAGGCAAAGCCAGATGACAAGGAAACTCAACATTTACAACTTCTTAACTACATAGGCCACCTACAACTTAATTTTGATTTGATAGAAGCTACCAGTTAATATTTCGGTCAGATATATTATAGCATCAACTTAGAAGTTATTGTAAAAGTTAATTTTGCTGACAGTTGGTCAAAAATATTTTAAAAGTTAGCTCAATAGTTAATTTGGAAGTTATTACTACAGTAGGTCTGTCATGGATATTTTTGACTTGGGCCTTGCATGGTCTCAATTTTCAAACATCAATTACTTTGTAGTAAATACAAATCTGGTACCCTAGATTAGGGCAACCTCCTCATTTGTAGTTAAATACTGCATGTATTGTTCATTATCATTGTTAGTTGTTCGGTTGGATTTTGGCTTAGGCTCTGAGTTGCAAATATTATTGCATTGGAGCACTGTAACTGTTTTGAGCTGGACATTAGTAATACAAGAAATTTCATAGGATCCTTGAGCTATGTTAATGGCGATGTTATCCCTCTTTTTTTAATGTTTTTCCTTTGTTTTTTCATTATTGTGCATCAATCTCCCTGATAGCAGAACATAAATATTAGATTAAGATACACTGCATGAGCACCTTAATTTTGTCTGTAACTGTTATCTTAATGTTTTCCTCTGCAAAGTATAGCTAAATAATTCAGAGACTGTCTGCTCTTTAGTTTCACCTAGCTGTTATCTTAAGGTTTTCTTTTGAAGTTTAACTAAAGAATTCTTGACTGCTCTTTAGTTTCTCTAAAACTGCTATCTTGATGTCTTTCTTATTAAGTTGAGTTAAAGAATTCTTAACTGCTCTTTAGTTTCTCTGAAAATTTTATCTTGACATCTTTCTTATGAAGTTGAGTTAAATAATTCTTAACTTCTCTTTACCTCCACTGAACTGTTATCTTGAATGTTTTCCTCTAAAGACTTGAATGCAGAATTCAGAGAGTGTCTACTCTGCTTTTATGTTGAAGTATAGTTAAAGAATTCAGAGACTGTCTGCTCTTTAGCTTTACAGAAATCACTATCATTTCATATTCATCTTTCCACAGAGATCCATTTGATATAGTTAGCTTTCCCTATGAAAACCCTTAAAAAGTTGATGTACTATTTAACCCTTTTATGACTCCATAGCCCAATGGATTAAGCTTCCCACAATCTACCTATCCAACCTACAATCAATCAAACAAAAAAAAAACCCCAATCTTCATAACAAGCCTAAAATAAGAAGAATATAATCCTAAAGCTAAATCATTTTCATTATAAATACAAAGAGAGCCCTCTCTGAGCCCAGGAAGTCTAGGCCCTGGACTCCAAAGTGGTTTGATGTGGTTCCCTGCTAATTTTTATTTCCAATCTTGTAAATTACAGGGAGCCAACAGGACCACAGACCCGAGTCTCTCTACCCACGTTCAAAATTTCTTTCATTACCAAGGCGTTTCATCGGCTTTACGTTATAATCCTCTTTTCTCCCTCTGATGCGATTTAACACAAGAACTACCTTACCTTGGGATTTAAAAACCTTTGGCGTTCACCTTTGATCGCATCTGAATACTGGAGTTTTATTAAACATATATACAGAAGCAATCAACAACGGTTGCTTTAAAACATATCGTACATAAACTCAAACCACTTACATACACACGAAACTGTGGTTATAGGGTCCCACAACATGGTGACCAATAAGAATCAATCACACTTCGCAACTTATTTGATATCGCATGTCGGTAATTATAACAAATAACTTAAATGGTAAACAATGAAATTGCCAATGCGAAGTTGCGATGGCAATGTTGCATATGTATGCAGATCTCTATGTGATTTCCACAGTAGAAGGGTGCGTACATTTGAAGGGACAGAAAGTGCAGAATGGTCTGATCAAGTGCGATTGTTTGAAGGGATAATAAATGCGGATTCACCTCTGATCAAGAAAATATATATGAAGGGACAATGTATGTGGATCACTCCGAACAACAAGTACAAATTCTAGAGGAACAACAGTGCAGATACTAGAGATTTCAACAAAGGCCCTAAAATATATATAACGTTAAGAGCAGCTATAGTTCAGTACACTCCTAAAATTCATGAATTAAAACAGTGACCAAAAGAAGAAAGCAATATTAAAGTAGAGTAAGAGTGAGGAAGGTAAATATGTGATTTACCTTCCTAACTACAATATAGTTGCAAGTGTATGTTGGGTGAAGAAGTGAATCTTGGAGACCGAGTTCTCTAGTACCAGTGCAGATCAGTGCATATTGGCGAAGAAGAGAAGAATCAAGAAACGGTGTTAAGGTCTTGGAAGCATAACTAGGTCAAGGGTCTGAGTCTTGGTCATGGTACTTGTCATTTGAAGATCTATAAGAAGAATTATTTGCGGGTTTTTCTTCTCCAAGAGGGAGAGGTTTTTCCCTGACTCTAGGAGCCTAACTTTGTGTCTTGTATATTGTGATAATTGACTGGATGAAAGACTAAATAATATAAAGAAGACAAGACATATGAATCTCACAATTAATTATCAAGAAGAGAATTTATATTAACCTACAGCCCTCCAAATTCTCAACATGGTATCAGAGCTAAGGTGCTAGAAAGGGAATAGAGACACTCAAGGATCAAATTTCATGGATGGCAACAAAGCAAGGATTTGTTTAGAATAAAGGTTAGTATTCCATAGTGAAAGAAATAAGACAATATTATAGAAGCATCTTAAATGTGCCAACAAATCATTTCAATCTCAAAGCATTTCCATCAAAAGCTTCAAGGCAAGTTACCTATCATCCTTGATCTTCGAAGGAAGCCACAAAATATCCTCATCAATCATCATTCAAAGAAAAATTCAACCATCTTCAAAGTAATCAAGCTGATATAAGAAGAAAAACATCTAATCAAGTAAGTATACCTATGAATTTATATGAATCTATTAAAATGTCTCCTTTGAAAAGAAAGAAACAAATTGTTTGGGGTTTAAAAATTTCCATAGAAGACAAGAACAATGAAGTCATGCCAAATTCATGAAGGGAGCCCAAAGGATTCTTGTAGGATCCATAATCTCCGATGTACCAAATATAAAATCATAAAAAGGAGTATATAAGAAATTAGTGGAGTTGTTCTCTGTGAGTACTGCAGGAGAAGTAATCTCTTTGATCAACTGCGGGAACTAGGAGAAGACTACGTGGTGATAAAAGATCTATGAGAAGAATGGAAAATTTTCACTTCACAATTATACGAGAAAATATAAGTCACACCATCCCACGATTTATGGTCTCTATATAAATAGAGGAAAAAATATTGAAAGCCAAAGTTGTTATAGGATCAAGTGAAGGAATCAATCCTTTGCAACCATGTCCAGAAAGAAAGGAAGATTCAGTAAGTTTTGGTCCTCAGAGTAAAAGAAGAAATGTGGAAAACCCCTTTGATAAAATTACTAATGGAAAGCAATCATCAAGAGCAAGGGTCATCATGGAAACATATTTCTGGGATGTCAGTGACATATTGATGAAGCAGGCCAAGAGAATGAAGCTCTTCATTCTTGAGAAATTGCTACAGGATGAATCAAGGGTAAAGGGTATGAGGTATGTGCTAACATTGGATGTTGTGAAGTCATGTCATATGGTTGCAGGTAACGAAATTCTGTATTTAGAAGTATAATCTATGGAGGAGTATCTCCCAGTGCACGGACAAATGAAATCAACATAATATGTCCTCATGGAATATGAGGTGGTTGTATATGAACGTGAAACTAGAAAGGTTGTAAGTTCCTGGGAATGGAGAATGTGCATAAAGGAAGATATCATGAAATGCAACCATGTCAAGAGGTATTTATCATCTGGAAGCCAAGAAGATGTGACTAGGATATCTCCTGGGAGGATATGTAGACTCTGACAAGAAGTCTGGTAAATATGAAGACCCTTGACAAAACATATCATGAAAAGATGTGTCAATCTGTATCAAGGATGTTGATGCCTATAGGAAGATTTCATGGTGAAAGATCATCACTAAGGTAACTTTTTTTCTAAAAGTTCATATGTATATGTTTATCTGGATGAATTTGTGCAGGGATGCTAATCATAAGAAATGATGTATGATCCTTGGTGTTGATTTGAAGGAAAGCAACATGGCATAACAGTGGACCAAATGAGAAAGACTAATGAATCACTTTATGATAGTGGACATGACTCGTGATTTAAATTGATGGATGATTTGTGCCCTATGAAGCCAAAAGTTGAAGATTCCTCAATATTGAAATCCATGACATCGAGGGGAGGAACTCTTCATGAGTAGCTAGATTGTTGTTGCAGGACCCTAGTTGATAAAGAGCCTGGTGGTAAGTTTCTTGCTTGGAAGAAACTTGAAATATGTCCTCCTCGTGTTAAGAGGGAGTGATGTATTTGATTCTCCATTACATGTGTCATGAACTAGACCAGGACTAACAGTCGTAAGTCTTAGTGAAGGCCACGCGAAGAGAATGGATAGACACATAATTCTGGTCATCACATGGAAGACAGAATGGAGGATTAGGTAATCATCTGGAATTCGATACTCTTTGAGAATGAGATAGGGAATTCAAGATAAGAGTAGTCGTGGACCGATATTCTTTGAGGGCTGGCTACCCAAGAGAAGAATGGTCCAAGAAGTTCATACTCTGGGAACACCTAGGTGGGGTATGTATCTTGGAGAGACAATGACTATGGTGTCTATTAGTCATGTGTCTCGCCAACATTGTAGCCCATTTTCTTGTTGAGAGATGGGGTTGTTAGTCAAGGCCTTGCACTAGGACAATGCTGGTTGATATGATGCTTAATAGATGCAATTACTAATCCAATTCTTCTTATGAGATTCTTCAGTTTGAAAGTGACCATGTACCTGTATGAATACCTCCCTAGTTAAGAGGTCAAAGATAAACACAGTTAAATGACAGAGTTAAAGAGAAAGCATATAAAATAGTAAGCTAAAGAAAGAAATGACAGTGACAAACAAAGACAATAAAGAGAAAATACAAACAAAGACAGATCAGGGTTTAAAGATAAGTCAAAGAACAAATCAACGAGGAAGGCGAAGCCAGATGACAAGGAAACTCAACATTTACCACTTCTCAACTACATAGGCCACCTCCTGCTTAATTTTGATTTGATAGAAGCTAACAATTAATATTTCAGTCAGAGATATTTTAGCATCAACTTAGAAGTTATAGTAAAAGTTAATTTTGCTGACAATTAGTCAAAAATATCTTAAAAGTTAGCTCAACAGTAATTTGGAAGCTATTACTACAGTAGGTCTGTCAAGGATATTTTTGACTTGGGCCTTGCATGGTCTCAATTGTCAAACATCACTTACTCTGTAGTAAATACAAATATTTCACCCTAGATTAGGGCAACATCCTGAGTTGCAGTTAAATACATCATGTATTGTTCATTATCATTGTTGGTTGTTGGGTTGGATTTTGGCTTAAACTCTAAGTTGCAAAGATTATTGCATTGGAGCACTGTAACTGTTTTGAGTTGGACATCATTAATACAAACACTTTCACAGGATCCTTGAGCTATGTTAATAGTGATGTTATCCCTCTTTTGTTAATGTTTTTCCTTTGTTTTTCCATTATTGTGCATCAATCTCCCTGATAGAAGAACATAAATATTAGATTAAGATATGTTGCATGAGCACCTTAATTCTGTCAACTGTTATCTTAATGTTTTCCTTTGCAAAGTATAGCTAAAGAATTTAGACACTGTCTACTCTTTAGTTTCACCTAACTATTATCTCAAGGTTTTCTTTTGAAGTTTAACTAAAGAATTATTAACTGCTCTTTAGTTTCTCTGAAACTGTTATCTTGATGTCTTTCTTATGAATTTGAGTTAAATAATTCTTAACTGCTCTTTACCTCCATTGAACTATTACCTTGAATGTTTTCCTCTAAAGACTTGAATGCATAATTCAGAGACTGTCTTCTCCACTTTTACGTTGAAGTATAGTTAAAGAATTTAGAGAATGTCTACTCTTTAGATTTACAGAACTCACTATCATTTCATATTCATCTTTCCACAAAGATCCATTTGATATAGTTAGCTTTCCTTGTGAAAGCCCTTGAAATTTTGATGTACAATTTAACCCTTTTATGACTCCATAGCCCAATGGATTAAGATTCCCACAATCTACCTATCCAATCTGAAATCAATCAAACAAAAAAACAAACCCAATCTTCATAACTAGCCTAAAATCAAGGGCTCCAGTTCATTTAGCCGAAAGGAAGTAAACGACTAACTATTATTGGATTGCAGTTTAAGAATATAATCCTAAAGCTAAATCATTTTCATCATAAATATAGAGGGATCCCTCTTTGGGCCCAGGAAAGCTAGGCCCTAGACTCTAAGGTTGTTTGATGTGGTTCCCTGCTACTTGTTCTTGCCAATCTTGCAAATTACAGGGAGCCAACAGGACCACATACTCGAGTCTCTCTACTCGCATTTAAACTTTCTTTCATTACCAAGGCGTTTCACTGGCTTTACGTTATAATATTCTTTTCTCCCTCTGACGCGATTTAACACAAGAACTTCCTTACCTCCAGATTTGAAAACCTTTGGCATTCACCTTTGAAACCACATCGCCTCCGAATATTGGAGTTTTATTAAACATACATACAGAAGCAATCAACAATGGTCACTTTAAAACATATCACACATAAACTCAAAGCACTTACATAGACACAGAACTGTGGTTGTAGGGTCCCACAACATGGTGACCAATCAGAATAAATCACACTTTGCAACTTATTTGATATCGCATGTCGACAATTATAACAAATAGCTTAAATGGTAAATAATGAAATCACCGATGCGAAGTTGCGATGGAGATGTTGCATTGTAACATCACAACTTTTACAACTTATCGCAAATCATCACCTGCAATTTTAAGGTTATACCGATAAGAGTTAAACCATAATTTATGCAATGTGTGATATGAGGTGGTGTGCTATGCCGACACATGGCCCTTCTCCTGATCGCATCACAATCCAAATAACATATTACGCAATTCCTTAGCGCTAAGCACTAAAATCTGCGATTTGCAAAATCACTATAATTGTAATTTAATCTATGTCGTTGATCTATGCCCAGATCCAATGGTCCTCGCTGTATCTTTACTCTGGTTTTCCGACTTTGCTTCTTTGGTTGTGCCGGTTCATTTCTTCCTTGTTGTTCGTAGAAAACTTGACTCGTTCACGACATTGCCCAGGTTCACGACTTGACCCACTTACCGTTCACGACTCTATCCAACATGTTCATGACTCTGCCTTTGCTAATTGGCTACCTTTGCTCCTTTTCTACCTTAACTTCCTTTGCTGCCTTTTTTTATTTTCTGCCTTTGCTGATTGGCTGCCTTTGCTCCTTTTCTGCCTTAACTTCCTTTGTTTATTTTTTGCCTTTGCTGATTGGCTTCCTTTGCTCCTTTTCTGTCTTAACTTCCTTTGTTGACTTTGTTTCTTTTCTACCTTTTCTGAATTTTCCTTTTCTTCTAAATTTGCTCCTCTCTGCTCCTTTTCCTTTGTTGATGGTCTAATGATGTTGCTGCTTCCCTGATTTTGGTTCTAGTGCACATGTGATAATGAATCCTCGTTGCACTCGTGGTTATCCTTTTGAGCATATTATAGGTCTTATTGACATTATAACAACTATTTCTCAACAACCTTTAATTGATCAGAACCTCTCTTTATTTTTAGCTGAGTCAAATTAGGCTACAACAGTTGGAAAGAACATGTCTTCAAAGTAGGTTTCACAAAAGAAAGTAGGGAAGCGTTTTAGCTCAAAGGGAGCAGTTGCAACAACGAAGAAAATGGTAATGTTGGAGACATATTTGGGTGGACGAGGGTCTTCCAGGAACACCTCCCTCGCTAAGAGGGAGTGCAGAAACTAATAGTGATTTTAGGTTCCTTAATTTGTTCCTTAATCATAGGAGCCAAATGAGTTTCTTCTTTGGCATGCTTGTGATCCTAAAAAATAGGAGTCCAGGATGAGTTATGAAGTAGTTAAATAATGTGTTAAAATAGAAGGCTAAGTTATTTGTCTTATAGTTTGAGTTTTATTTAGAACATGACAAAGAGTTTGATTTAGTCTCCTAAATGTTAAGAAGGATGAGTTAACACTAGCAGTGACCCTTTGTTAACTTGTGAACCACTAGTTTGACTTACCTAATATAGAATTCACTAATTTTAACCATTCGAATTTCCTTTAAAAGGAGGAATGAAGGCACACGTTTAATAATTCTTTTGGTGAGCACGAGTTGGTGCCAACCAACAAATAAGAAGCACAAGTTTGTGTGTGGAGCTTGTGAGAGGAAGAGTGTGCAAGAGAAGCTTGTGCACAAATTGGTAGAGGGCAGAAAATATCAACAAACTTGCAATGGTTTCAAGCTTAAGACAAGCAGGATGTTGAGATTGCAACAAGATGATGAGCTTAGTGGAAAGAAGTCGCCTTCACTAAGTGGGCCCGCAGGCTATTTTTGGCGCAAAGTCTATTTTTAGACTATGTATATTTTTAGACATATGGATCATGTTCTATGAGTTGCGGATGCTATTTGTGGATGGTTAGTGAGTCGGGAAAAATAGATTGAATTCTATTTTTAGACATGTTAGGCGGAATCTATTTTAGATTGATGGTCTAAAAATAGATATGTCGAATATTATTAGCTCTTAATAATATTTGGACTATAAGCATTATCTTATTCTCTTGGAGCACTTGATTAAGTGCCACAGTTAGCACGGGAAGTGCAGCCAGAAGAATTACGCTATTCCTGAGGGTTGAGTGGAACTATGCATGGATATGATTAGAGCATGTGACAGAGTTTCGTGGAGTTGATTGAGGAGTTAATGGAGTTGTGTTCAGTTTAACTAACCTAAACATAGTTGAGCTAGTTGTATTTAGTCTAACTGATTAATACACTAGTGAAGAGTGGTGTGAATTAATTATTAATTAATTCACTAATTATAAACCATTAATCAACTAGGAACACATTAGTTAACCGGTGCATGGATGGTTTAGTGGAGACAGACTGAAGATAGGTGAAAGAAAAAGTTAACTTTATCAGTTGTGACTATACAGTTGCACGTTTGCAACAACCAATGATTGGAGAAGCCAATGAGGATTGCGATTACAATCCCAGAGGTGGTTCGAAAGTTGTTATGAGAGCCATCCTACAACATTGATTACACAATGACGTTTCAAGTGGCGAGAGATTGGAGCATGTGTTTTGCTAGATCTAGCTTGATTAGTGTGTAGCAATTGGAGATTATGCGAGAGCTTGTGAGGAGCTTTGTATAATAGTTGTTTACATGATCTCTATGAAATATAATATACAGATAGTTGGGGTTTTCAGCTTTAAGCTTTCCCATGAAATACTGTGTTCATATGTGTGAATGTTTATGGTTTTAATGTGCGCATGCAATTGATTTTATTTCCGCATGTAATGATCAATGGTAGGAGAGATTTTGTATTGTGCATGAAGATAAACTAGTGTGTGATCAAGAGAATCTCGGTGGATAACATATCAGTTATTCAAATTTTATACACAGGAAATACAGGTATGTGTTTTAGATTGAAACAATTGTTTTTTGTAAGAGATCTATTGGTAAATCATATATGAGTGGAAACCCATAAGGGAGAAAACAATGATTTTATTATTGTTTTGATGCAAAGGAAAGCTCCTACTCCTTATTACATATGATTTTTTGTAGGCTCCAACTACAGGAGGCTGCTACCTCAAATTTTTACAAGCAACAACATGCAAGGAAGCTCCAACTCCCATATTTTTTCTATAGGCTACAACCCAAAGAAGGCTCCTACCTCAACATGCTCCAACCTGATTTTTATCAAGCCACTACTTGAAAGGAGACTACAATCCCCAGATGTAAACAAGAAACAACAATGTGTTGGTTTACCTGGTCATAAATTATGCATCTCTCCATCTTCATTTCTGCTTCTTCTTCCCTTCAAATCTTCTTCACATAAGCTCCATATGTTCCAGGTAATTAATGCATAACATATCAATCAAATCTTTCACATTCTCCAACTCCCTTCCAAAATCACATATTTTATAAAGGTAGTTTGTATCCCAAATAGGAATGTGAAGTGAATAGGCCTGACTCTTGGTTATCTTGAATATTATACCACATAAATAAATAATCCATCCAATATTAATTTCAGCTACATGTAATGATTAAATGCATCAAATTAATTCCAACATCAAATAAAAATATTTATCATTAATGCATCGAAGCAATCTTTGTCTTTTCCTTGGAGTCTTGCCTTTGCATCACAACAATTCAGCTGAATCAACAATTTTACATCACAACAAATTCTTCAATAAATCAATATCTACAACATTATCCAAGCATCAAGCCATCAACATTCCAACATCAATGTTCTACCAAACCACCAATGTATCGATTGCTCCTTTGTCCCTTGTTGCTGCACATCTTGATGCTCCTTGCCTCGCTGCTACTTTGCATCTCCTTTGCTCCTTTGCCTTTCTTCTCTTTTGTGTTCTTTTCCTTCTTGTTGCTCATGCATACCTTGCTGCTTCTCTTTTTCCTTGCTACTGCACTTTTGCCTTCTTTGCCTTGTTTTTGCTCTGTATACCTTTGTTGAACCTGATCTGCTCCTTTTTCTACTTTTCCATCAATCAAAATATTGCCAACAATCTCCCCATTTGGAATTTATGGTAACACATTTTTCCTCCCCCTTTCATCCTGACAAGTGTCTTACTTCCTCTGATTACCTCCCCCTTTGACATAAATGAAAAGGGGGTTACAAATGTCTTGTAGCCTGTAAAAGAGTCCTTAGTGTAGCTATTACTATTGCATTAATTCTCTATAACCTACAATGTCTTTATGCATAAAAAATGTTGACTCTACCATTGAATGAATTCCTCTCCAGATGGCTCCATATTGAATGAATGATGCTCCAAAATGAATGTTACTCCATACAAAATATAAAAATTTCTCCAAATATGCTTAAGAATGTTTTAACATTATAAGAGGGATGAAAAATATTGTTATGAGAACATTTTGAAAACACAAATATTGTTGAGAGAAAAATTTGTAAGAAAAACATGGTAAGCATGAGAAATTCATTATATTGGACCCTGTACACGTTTTTCATGAAAGGCTAGAAGAATCTCCTAAATTCCTAATCGCAATATGCAGCAATTGTATAGCAAGGATATATATATATATATATATATATATATATATATATATATATATATATATATATATATATATATATATATATATAGAATTAGAATTGGGCCCTATCTCAACAAAATGAACTATTGTTCAACAATGCTACTCCAATTAACAACAATGAGGGTTTCTCCCATTTTGAATGTTGCAATATTAATAAACAATGTGTATGTTGCATATTGATAAAAGTTTCTCCAACATGATAAATTCTGCTAAAGGTATAATAACCTTTCTCCATATTCAAACACTCTCCAATAATATAGTTAAATGTTCCCTAATGAATAATAAAGGCTCTCCATGATATTAAAATGTGCTGGCATATTAATTTTATTTGGTCCACCTTTTGGTAATGGTTTTTTTTTTCATACGAGAATTCAAAATCATTTTTCATAAAATACCCAATTTTATTTTATTTTCAAAATCTTGCTTGCTCAAGAAGAATCTAGGAATCCTAAAAAAAGATATTGTTGATATATGAGATCCATAAGGCTTGATATTGTGCCATAATTCTGCGATGAAGAGCGGTAGCACTACATATATTCTATTAAATCCAGAATGATACCATGCATAGTTCGAACCTGGGCAGCATCACCATCATTGAATGAGTTGGGCATTAAAAAAAATTGAATGAAAGCCCAAAGGATTTAAGAGAACCCTGCTAGTTCTTGATTAGGGCACAAAAAACTAACACTTCCCTTTGAAGCTACTTCCTGCGAGGTATCATCATTACCTCCAAATTATGGTCAAAAATACACTGGCAGTAGAAAATATTTCTCATGTCGTAAAACAACTCTTCTTAATACAAGAGAAAATTATTCTGACACTCTTTACCTACAACTTCGAGATCAATTTCTGTCCATGGGACTTGGGAGTTCAACTACCCACCATACTAAGGTAAACATGGGTGGATAATTGTCTTGAGCCGTTTTCGACACTAAAATTCCAACTTCCAGACCAAGGTATTAAATCCTACAGTTTTTCATATAACCACTGAAGGTCCCTCTCTTATCAGTAAAACCACTGATTGCCGGTGTTTTTCCACTTTTTTAACAATTTTTCCACCATATTGCCTATAGGTGTTGAACCCTTAGTTAAACTGAGAGGGGGGGGGGGTGAATCAGTTTAACACATTCATGGACTTTTAAAACTTTTCCATTAAACTTATTTACACCTTTATTTCATGTTCAACTTAATATGTAAGTAATCTTAGAATGTGAGCAGCAAGTATTAAGATAATGTAACAACAGACTTAATATGAGAGTAGCAAGTATTAAGCAGATTAGATAAACCATATCAACACATAAAAATCATGCACAGAGACACCAGATATAAGTGGAAACCCATAAAGGGAGAAAACCACAACTTATTATTGTTGTGATGCAAAGGAAAGCTCCAACTCCCTCTCACCACTGATTTTCTATAGGCTCCAACCCACAGGAGGCTCCTACCTCAATTCTGCAAGCTACAACTTGCAAGGAAGCTCCAAATCCCATCAATTTTCTGCAGGCACCAACCTACAGGAGGCTCCAACCTCAGTCAACTACAACTGACATTTATCAAGCTACAACTTGATGTGGAAGCACCAACTCCCATCTATTTTTTGCAGGCTACAACCTACAGGAGGCTCCTATCTCAGCCAGCTACAACTGACATCTATCAAGCTACAACTTGATAGGGAAGCTCCAACTTCCTTACTCTTTCAAAAGAAAACACTTGCTGATTTACCTTGGATATCAGCTCTGTTCTGTTCCTTCTTTTCTGCTGTCCATCAGTCCTCATATCTGCCCTGTATCATTTCTGCATCTTCTCAGATTCTCTATCAGCTCCTTCTTCTTCTCTGCCTCACAGCTTCATTTCTGCATTCTCTCACCTCTTTAACATCACTATGCATATCAATGTGATATCATTTATAGAGTTCTCCTTATGACTGTTTGTATTCCTCAGGGATTTTGAAATGGACAGCCATGCCTCTTTGCCTCCTGCCTTCTCATTTCTTTTTACCAGCTCCTTCAGAAAAATATAACAATATGTACTAATTTCAATATTACAGTGGGATTTTTGTTTTCCTCCAGGAGACTTGCCAATGCATCACAAATAATATGAAATCAATTAAAACATTTACATTCACATTTTAAGTTACATAAAACAATTTCACTCAGCCCCTTTTCTGGCCTTTGGCTTTGCTGGTTTTGTCTTTTCTGCTGTTGTTAAGTAACTGTTCTGCATACCTCTTCTGTTTACTACAATTGTGTGCACCTGTGCATGTACACCTGTCAAACCCACATTTTCATTTATGTGCATATTCACCTGTTCACTGCAATTGTGTATCTGCTGTATATATAATTGCTTTTCCAAGTTTAGTCCCAAACAAATCTCAAAGTCTAGCAATCTTGACATGCGGAAGCATTTCTTATTTCCTGAACTGGGAAAATTGAATTAATGCGGAAGCTTCATTTTTCCATGGTTATAAAACCCCATATCTGTATGGCAGATCTTCATATATAATTTAAACCAAAATCCCAACGCACCTTTAACATTTATCTATAGGAACCTATCAATCCAAAGTCTCCACCCTTATTTCATTTCATATTAAAGGTCCGATCATTCGACACACTTTCAACTGGGCCCCAACACCTTTTCCTTATGCTAAATGTTCGCCATCACATTTCAATCATCCCATTCGCGCTTTATAAACCTTGATTTTAAAACCTAATCTTCGGGATATAAGTCTTCGACTTAGAAATTATATGGCCATTGTGAATTAACATTTGAGTTTCATAAAAAAAACTAACCTAAATGTGCCACGGCTTACCATTCATATATAAAATATATCAGCATCCCCAAATCAAAGGTTATGAAACATTTTAATAAGCTTTGGACTTTATTAATACTCCAACAAATATTATAACAAAAACCTTAGCATTCGAATCCCCTAATTAAAATCAGTTACCAAAGTGTATATTTGATGCCAACAAACTTGGGGTTAAAAGTCCGAGTACGCACGTTCCTTGACTTCTAATTAAAAGAACCCCATACCAATCCATTAAATCAAAATTCAACTTAGGTTATAATATAACCTGACACATATATCTTGGTTCCACATCATGTCATTCAACTTTGGTTTATAGTTCAACATAAAGTTGATCGGGCCCACGTACCTTATTTCATTGACTATGCAACTTTGTTACCATCCGACGGTCGATCTATTATCACGTTCAAAACTTCTATTTCACGTTCATCCGATGGATCTCACACAGTATCACGCAATTAAATTGCACACTTATTAATTTCTCAAAATCGCGCGATGAGAATGGTTTTTATAAACCACTCTTTGCCATGTGTCAAACAATTTGTGATATCACGTTCTTTTTTCAAAATCCACTTACCGTTTTAAATTTACACGAATACCATAAATGGTTTCTCCACCTACTTTCATGGTTCCGCTTGCCCTGTCTCAAGGTTTCGTTCTTTCAATGGGTCTGCGTTCTATAAATACACAATTTCGTTCACCTTCGCAGTTAAGCTATGGTTCTGCCTTTCATGTGCAATTCCTCAACACTGTTACTTGGTCCATACTGTAATTACCAACGACTCATCTCTACAGGCCTAGACCACTGTGACGTGGAGAATGATAACCCCTCAACGCACCATGCCTTTCCATCGATTTTGTTCTCGCTTTCATATTCAAACTGCGCCATTACTTCCTTCAAGGGGTTCGTTCTGGTTTCTTGCATATACACCAATTCATGTGTAGTTCCTTCATCGAATTTGTCCATACGATATAGACTTAACACACTCAGTTATAAATTAGGCTCCGACCTTATTGAAGTCGGACTTCATCAAAACAGGGTTTCAACACACGATTAATAACCAGAGGTTAACTCATTTGGGCCCTTCATCAGGGATCATCACACCATTGGTTTCTCAATTCCCTTTCGTGTTTTCAAACATAAATTCCCACAATACAATTGACAAGCTTCAACTGATTTTAACAATTCCACTAATACACCATAACTCATAAACTAAACCTCTGTATTAAAACATTATTTACTCTATATTGATCAATGGCCTTTCTATCCTCATTACTCTGTCTCTCCAGATCTGCTATCAAATGGCCCTCTTCTTCTTTCCTCACTACTCTGCACCTTGAATAGCTCTCTACTTCAATTCACTGCCTTTGCTTCCTCTGCTCCTTGACTGATGCCGCTCCTTACTTCTCTTTTTGCTGCCTCTGCTACCTCTCTTCTGCCTCTGTTCTCTGCTACTTTGCTTCTCTCTTTTCCTTGTTGTTGTTTCAGGTGCTCCTCCTTTGCTATCTCCTTTGCCATCAATGACAACATTTCCAACACTCTCCCCCTTTTTCATTGATGGCAACACATCCACCAATAATCCAATGCTTCCTCCAAGTAGACTTCCTCTACTTGCCTTTTATAAGACCCTTTCTTCTGTTACTTGCTTTTCCTCCCCCTTTGAAATCAATGGCAAAGGGTTGCACATTTCCTAGTGTGCTTTCTATCTCTTCATTTCCTCTCTTTGAGATGTGTTTAGGCCTTCTTCTTCTGACTTTGTACCCTGCTGCTCCAAACTGGTGTTGAGAGAACACTTTTGAGACTTATTGAACTTGTATATACACTGTAAGTTGATACAATCCCAAAGCACAAACTCCTTTCACTTGTATAAAGCTGCCAGTGAATATAATGATACTTCATAGAACACATTGTACTAGCCTTATCTAATCAAATATGCATGATTGGATAAAAACTAAAATACTAAGAATGCTTCAAATATACTTCAGTTTCTAGAATTATCTTCATCAGAAATCCATTTATGTTGAGGAAGGTTATAGATGGAATATGTCTTCTTCTGCAATACACATCTGCAGTACAACATGTGTTCAATTGTGATGATGCCAATTTATCTTTTATTTCTGTGGTTCACCTTTCCTGTCTGTTGGTGATGATATGGGCCAGGATGCTGATAATGATATTACACTTAATTGTTGAAAGGTCCTTGTTGCTGATGTGACCAATGAATCAACCAGAATTTAATCTAAGAGATCAAATGACTTTACTGCTTGCACAATGTACATTCAAAAACAAACCCTTGGGGCTAGATACATTCAGTGTATTTGTCAGTCTCACTTATGAATCATGCAATTTCATTTATGACATAAGGGGTATGTATGTCAATGATAAATCTCTCTTCAAAGGTGAATTACCAACAAATCCTTTGTGCTGAAGTAGGATTTAGATGAATTAAAAAAAGTTTTGAGCTTCAAATGGTAATCACAGCTAGTCCTTTATTCTTCAGATACTTTGGCTGTTCTATCAGGATGATCTTCCACAAAAGCATATTCAAGATGTTTAATTGAAAAATCAGCAAACATACTTCACACAGTTTTATGACTGATCTTAAGGAAGAGGCCTTGAAGATATATAAGAACTGACTTCAAGAAGGCATGCAATTATATATAGAAAAAGATACTGCTTCAAAGCTCAATATATTGTTTCAAGTGTAAACAAAATAATGATCCTTTAGCCCTGTTATTTACCGTTTTATGCTTTAAATATGCAGATAACACTGGAATACTAACTTGATGTACTCTTGCCATAATCCTTTGATCCTGAGGACCTGTATCATACCACTTCTCCATGACAACAGTTGATATTATGCTGATAGGAATGCTGCTTGTACCAAGTGCTAGTTGATACTCCCTTGATAAATTATGCAGAGATTTCACTTTAGCTTGCACATTAACCCATCATTAAGACATCCTTCATAAATTCTACTATTGAGCTTTCCAATGTTCACACCAACAGTCATCAATCTCCTAAATTTGATCTTGGCATCATTAACCATTCTTCTTTTTCTGTCATTCTTTTCAAAAGAAAGCCATTGCATGTTCCTTTCTAGGACTGCTCCGGAATCATTGCAACTTTAATTCAATTGTTCTAACATAATGATCTTCAGGAAGACATCTTCAATTTCTTTGCTTGGACTCTTCATGGGCAGATCACTCAGAGAATTATCACTCAACTGTATTCATCCAAGAGAACTTTTCATAGATGAATGAAGTCATGACATAATGATGATAGGCACTTCTCTTGCTAATCCTTCCTAATGTGATTCATTGTTAATTCTAGCAGTGTGATGCACAGTGTGATCATAACTTAATGTGTTGATGTCTTCTTAGCTGTTCATGGCTGATGTTCTCTCTACTACCAAGGCTTCTTGCAGCCTTCTCTTCTTCCATCACTCTGTTAGCTATTTAATACTTCGAATAATCTTCTTCCTCTTTAGTTCTCTATTAGAGGAATTTCCTTTCCCTTCCTGATATCATAGTTGTTCTTATTCCAAAGAGCTCTTCTTAGACTACTTTCATGGGGAATATTTATGAACTGCTCTCCCCCTGGGACGTTGCTTCATATTTATTACTGGATGGATTTTTGCTTTGCTTCCTAGAGTAGCTCCCCCTGAGACTGTGATAGATTCATTATGTTATTGAGGTAATAGGCTCCCCCTTTCTCTTTTCCTTCCATACTTTATTGGGGTGCTTCATAATGTCTGCACTCCTTTTTGATTCATAGTTTTGTTTGATTGGATTTGATTTCATCATCTGTCTGGAGTTCTTTAATGTATATGGCAGTTTACAGTCCTTTGCTTTGTGACCAAGCTTGAGGCATACATAACATCTTAATTTTCCAAGGTATGTTTGAGCTGATGTATAATATTGTATTCCCATTTTTTAATACAATTTAAAATCAACAAATTTATGTCCAAAATTATTGCATGCATAACAGTAGCCATGGAAATGATTTGTGTACCTGAGGAAAGATTGTCTTTTCCATTTGTTTACTTGAGGTATTCTTCTCATTTGCTGCATCCTTTGCTGGTTGGACTGGATTTTCTTTGTCTTACAATATGCTGCAATATGTCCAGGTTTTTGGCAGGAAAAACAAGTGATACTTCCCATAGGAGGACATAACCTTCTTTGACATCTTCCAAATTTATTCAATGCATCCTCAGGAGTGTATGAGCGTTTAGCAGCTGATTGTTTCATTCTCTCCTTTCATGTTGATGCTTGTTTCTATTTGTTTCTTTACAAATCATGTTCTTGATGGCTTCTACTTTTGAAGGAATCTGCTGAGCTGCTTCATTATCCTTTACAGCTTTTACAAAAATGGCATTCCTGTTATATTCAACCTTGGACTTGCTGGTTTCTCCTTCATATCCTATCCCAGCCTTTATGAGAGGTGACCTTTGTGCATTTAGAATCTTTTCCAACTGTAGAGCTTTTCATTTGAGGAGTATTCATTAATAATTCTTTTTGGGCTTTTTCTAATTTCTTTCTCAGGCACACAATTTCTTCTTCCAATTTTTCACATTCAAGACTTTCCTCTCTCATTTGTTGCAGTAGAGTGTCTTCTACTTTCCTTGCTTCTTCAAATTGTGTCTTCAGGCCAACAATTTATTTCTTATCTTCATATTCTTTCTCATCACATATTTGCACCAATGTCTTCAGGTCTTTGTTTTCATTCTTCAATCTTTCTCTTTCAGTCAAGGTTTTCAAGTTTGGATTTTTCCTCAACTGCAATTTCTTCATGGTTCTTACTTCCATTCACACTAGCAGCTACCTCATTTGATTGAACATTTCCCTGTTGACATGAATTTTTCTTCTTCTTAATTCTCTTCTCCTTCTTGACAGTGCAATCCTTAGTCTCTACTCCATGCATGAAATGCAATCTATCCCAGATTTATTTTGCAGAGGTTAAATCCATTATTAACTCAAGATCCTTGTTATGAAGACTGTTGAATATCACACATTTTTCCTTGGCATTCTTATGTTGTTCTTGCACCGAGGGAGAATCTGTGCAGTAACCATCACATACAAGTTTCCATACCTCAGGTTCATAAGCCAATAATCTTGTTTTAACCTTATCTCTCCATTCAGGAAAGTTTGTTGTATTTAACACAGGTACATTTTGATAGTCCATGACTCAACCAGATCTCTTTCAAGATATTAGGCTTGCACCAAAGGAACCTGCTCTGATACCAATTGTTGAACCCTTAGTTAAACTGAGGGGGGGGGGGGGTTGAATCAGTTTAACACATTCATGGAATTTTAAAACTTTTCCATTAAACCTACTTACACCTTTATTTCATGTTCAACTTAATATGTAAGTAATCTTAGAATGTGAGCAGCAAGTATTAAAATAATGTCACAACAGACTTAATATGAGAGCAACAAGTATTAAGCAGATTAGATAAACCATATCAACACATAAAAATCATGCACAGAGACACCAGATATAAGTGGAAACCCGTAAAGGGAGAAAACCACATATTATTATTGTTGTGATGCAAAGGCAAGCTCCAACTCCCTCTCACCACTGATTTTCTGTAGGTTCCAACCCACATGAGGCTCCTACCTCAATTTTGCAAGCTACAACTTGCAAGGAAGCTCCAACTCCCATCAATTTTCTGCAGGCACCAACCTACAGGAGGCTCCAACCTCAGTCAGCTACAACTGACATTTATCAAGCTACAACTTGATGTGGAAGCACCAACTCCCATCTATTTTCTGCAGGCTACAACCTACAGGAGGCTCCTACCTCAGCCAACTACAACTGACATCTATCAAGATACAACTTGATAGGGAAGCTCCAACTTCCTTACTATTTCAAAAGAAAACACTTTTTGATTTACCTTGGTTATCAGCTCTGTTCTATTCCTTCTTTTCTGCTGTCCATCAGTCCTCATATCTGCCCTGTATCATTTATGCATCTTCTCAGATTCTCTATCAACTCCTTCTTCTTCTCTGCCTCACAACTTCATTTCTGCATTCTCTCACCTCTCTAACATCACTATGCATATAAATGTGATATCATTTATAGAGTTCTCCTTATGACTGTTTGTATTCCTCAGGGAATTTGAAATGGACAGCCATGCCTCTTTGCCTTCTACCTTCTCATTTCTTTTTACCAGCTCCTTCAGAATAATATAACAATATGTACTAATTTCAATATTACAATGGGATTTTTGTTTTCCTCTCGAAGACTTGCAAATGCATCACAAACAATATGAAATCAATTAAAACATTTACATTCACATTTTAAGTTACATAAAACAATTTCACTCAGCCCCTTTTCTAGCCTTTGGCTTTGCTGGTTTTGTCTTTTCTGCTGCTGTTAAGTAACTGTTTTGCATACCTCTGCTGTTTACTACAATTGTGTGCACCTGTGCATGTGCACCTGTCAAACCCACATTTTCATTTATGTGCATATTCACCTGTTCACTGCAATTGTGTATCTGCTGTATATATAACTACTTTTCCAAGTTTAGTCCCAAACAAATCTCAAAGTCTGGCAATCTTTACATGCGGAAGCATTTCTTATTTTATGAACTGGGCAAATTGAATTAATGACGAAGCTTCATTTTTCCATGGTTATGAAACCCCATATCTGTATGGCAGATCTGCATATATAATTTAAACCAAAAGCCCAATGCACCTTTAACATTTGTCTATCTCTCGAGCCCACAATATATTTCAACCTGCATATATTATTAACCCAGATTTTAAATAAGTCTTCACTTCATTTTAAGTGAACTCCTAACCAATATCACATGTATGATTTTATTCGATACACTTCACGAAACATGTCTCAAATCTTTGACTTTGGATTTATCTCAATCCATAATTCATGCGGAACTTGTTTCATTTATATGGTCCAAACCATAACAATCACTCCCAATGTATATAGTATGCGCACACATGTGAAACCCCAATAAAACTTACATCTAAGGTTTTCGGTCATTAATCTCCATATGAAAAATCCATTATATTTAATATAAGACCATATATATATATAGGAACCTATCAATCCAAAATCTCCACCCTTAGTTCATTTCATATTAAAGGTTTGATCATTCGACACACTTTCAGTTGGGCCCCAACACCTTTTCCTTATGCTAAATGTCTGCCATCACATTTCAATCATCCCATTCGCGCTTTATAAACCTTGATTTTAAAACCAAATCTTCGGGCTATAAGTCTTCGACTCAGACATCATATGGCCATTGTGAATTAACATTCGAGTTTCATAAAAAAACCAACCTAAATGTTCCACGACTTACCATTCATATATAAAATATATCAGCATCCCCAAATCAAAGGTTATGAAACATTTTAATAAGCTTTGGACTTTATTAATACTCCGACAGATATTATAACAAAAACCTTAGCATTTGAATCCCCTAATTAAAATCGGTTACCAAAGTGTATATTTGATGCCAACCAACTTGGGGTTAAAAGGCTGAGTACGCACGTTCCTCGACTTTTAATTAAAAGAACCCCATACCAATCCATTAAATCAAACTTCAACTTAGGTTATAATATAACCCAACGCATATATCTTGGTTCCACACCCTGTCGTTCAACTTTGGTTTATAGTTCAACATAAAGTCGATCGGGCCCACGTACCTTATTTCATTGACTATGCAACTTTGTTACCATCCGACGGTCGATCTATTATCGCATTCAAAACTTCCATTTCACGTTCATCCGACGGATCTCGCGCAATTAAACTACACACTTCTTAATTTCTCAAAATTGCGCGATGAGAATGGTTTTTATAAACCACTCTTTTCCATGTGTCAAACAGTTTGTGATATCGCGTTCTTTTTTCAAAATCCACTTACCGTTTTAAATTTACATGAATACAATAAATGGTTTCTCCACCTACTTTCACAGTTCCGCTTGCCCTGTCTCAAGGTTTCGTTCTTTCAATGGGTCCGCGTTCTATAAACACACAATTTCGTTCACCTTCGCAGTTAAGCTATGGTTCCACCTTTCATGTGCAATTCCTCAACACTGTTACTTGGTCCATACTGCAATTACCAACGACTCATCTCTACAGACCTAGACCACTGTGACGCGGAGAATGATAACCCCTCAAAGCACCATGCATTTCCATCTATTCTGTTCTCGCTTTCATATTCAAACTGCGCCATTAATTCCTTCAAGGGGTTCGTTCCAGTTTCTTGCATATATGCCAATTCATGTGTAGTTCCTTCATCGAATTTGTCCATACGATATAGACTTAACACGCCCAGTTATAAATTAGGCTCCGACGTTGTTGAAGTCGGACTTCATCAAAACAGGGTTTCAACACACGATTAATAACCAGAGGTTAACTCATTTGCGCTCTTCATCAGGGATCATCACACCATTGATTTCTCAATTCCCTTTCGTGTTTTCAAACAGAAATTCCCACAATACAATTGACAAGCTTCAACTGATTTTAAAAATTCCACTAATACACCGTAACTCAGAAACTAAACCTCTGTATTAAAACAGTATTTACTCTGTATTGATCAGTGGCCTTTCTATCCTCATTACTCTATCTCTCCGGATCTGCTATCAAATGGCCCTCTTCTTCTATCCTCACTACTCTGCACCTTGAATAGCTCTATGCTTCAATTCACTGCCTTTGCTTCCTCTGCTTCTTGACTGATGCTGCTTCTTACTTCTATTTTTGCTGCCTCTGCTACTTCTCTGCTTCCTCTGTTCTCTGCTACTTTGCTTCTCTCTTTGCCTTGTTACTGTTTCAGGTGCTCCTCCTTTGCCATCAATGACAACATTTCCAACAATAAGTAGATTATTAAAATTATTGTTAATGAGACACATCTTGTCACATCCACTGGGAGGCGGCCATGCCGACCAAATGATTATGCCTCCCACAACAGGGTGAGAAAATCCTTCGCACAGTACTTGTTCCAAATATTTGGCTTGTGTACTTTGATCCACATCGTTGTCAATATCGATCTCCGTGAGGCAGGTTGGCAGACCCAAAGACCCAAATTTGTCCAATTCAGATCCCAATTCCTTCATGTAGCTTTTTCACATATGTATCGGGTATGGTAGCCATGTCTTCATATATGTGTGTGGCGTAAGAGGTTTTTTCTTCTTCTCAATCAACGTTCTTTGGGTTTAAGTCTCGGCTAGCACCCGTCGTTACATGTTAGCCAACATCACGTGTATTATATCAAACCATATATATATATATATATATATATCAACGCTTCTCCGACTATTAGATGTTCCTCAAATTATATATCAACGTTGAATATACATAACACTGCCATCATTGTCTTAAAAATGCCATCGCATATATAAATTTTCAATTTGTGTGCATTATTCTGATACACATTTCATTTGCATGATTGTATGTAACATGGATTTTAAAATGTGAGGTAAAACGATGTAATGCCACGTCTCCAGATGCTATTAAATCAAAAGCCTTCTCCTACTCGTTTTATTGGGGTAGGTCATGCCATGAACATATTGTTGGGCTCTTTCATGATCGCTGAGATGAGTTCGTCCTCTACAGATTATGTGACACACACTGCTTTCATTTTCCTGATACCAAATATGAGCAAAAATTACATTCTTCAAATTTGGATATATGCCATAATTTACAACTGCATCAATGAAGCCTAAAATTGCATCCCAGTATTAATGATAAACTAATCCTTGCGATCCTATTAATGATAAAATAATAAAATTATTGGAGGGAAGACCGTAGGGAATATATATGACACTATAATAATGATGTACCAAGAATATATCGCCTTCCATAATACATAACGCCCATTGTCACGATATCGTTTAACACTGATGAATAGACTGAATATCAATGATGCCACATATTATCGCTAGTTTGCAATTGAGAATTTATTTTCAAAGGATTTCAAATACAAAGTGTCGGTTGAAAAACTAGGAGTCATGGGATTGAGTTCAGAATTACGGAACTAGTGGATCTGGAGAGGCCACAGACTATTATTTGTTTTTTCTATTCTGGCATCACCTGACCATAACACATAACTGTTATACGTGCAACACATCAATTTTCTCACAGTTCTGACTTGGTAGGTCTGATGCATAACATTTTCCTTTATTTTTAATATTTGTTTCCATTATAATGTTGGCTACCTAACTTCCCTTAGGTCCGGTTTGTAGCATTTGAATTCCAATTTTCTGGCATATCACTATTTTTTTTTCTCCAAGTCCTCTACTCTATGAAATTTTCATTCCAAATTCCTGACTTTCGTTTGTTGTTCAAACTTCCAAAAAAAAATATGTAAAATATAATGGTCTGCTCATCCTCCTATTACTCATCATTTATTTGTTGACTATCGAAGTGATCCAAGGAAATCTTATTGAGAATTAAAAGAACATCGAGCTATTAAGAAATAATTTGTACGATCCCAGTGTTGAAAATATTAAAGTCACCTGCAAAACCTCGTGTAGGAGAAATGGAGTACCATAGGGGCAGAATGGGTTAAGTGCACACCACTGTGCATTTAACAGAGGTATGGAGAAACTGTAAGGATGAATTTTATGTTTATGGCAGCAACCGACTTTGCAGAAGAATTGAAGGCGTTCGTGGTCTTTACCACGTAACACATAGTTTTATTGTAGATAAGTCTTATTGGGCTTTTACGCCCTCACCAACCAAACGGCGGTTAAAAGTTTAAACGCACCAAGTCTTTTTTAATAGAGTGGGTCCCATCTCCAGTGCAGCGACGTGGACCAATCAGTGTTTATCGCTATATCGCTCATCGCAACTTCCGTCCGCACTGCAACAATGATCCATCGCTGAACCTGCGATGCGATGTGGTCCCCACCAGCTATCACGACATCGCATGTCGCAAACACCAAAGGCTTGAAGTTTTTGCACCGCGCTGGGCCACCGATGCGATACGCCGATGTGAAGCCGGTCCCACATGCCAACTCAACACAGTCGACCAATCGCGTTGTTTCGCGTTCATTTTTTCCTTGATGTCACTTCAACCATTTGTTACGGGAATTTTGGAATGAAATCCGGCACATGAGTTTTTGAAATCCGGGCGGGTCCTACCACCGGCCAATCACAGGCCGTTCACGTTGGTTTGAGGCTTGCTGATTTAGGGCTCATTTGTAACGCGAAAAGAATGCAATGCGGTTCAACTTTTGTTTGAAGTCCGAGTCTAAAGTTTTAAAACATAGGTTTAAAATTTTATTATATGCATCGGATTGTATTAAGGTTCAAAGACCTTATGATAAAAAAAAATTTGTTGTTGTTATGTTTTTATGCTGCGACAAAGTCTTTGAATTTGATCTTATATATATATATATATATATATATATATATATATTATAAACTTTCCAAAGTTTATAATATATATTTCCATGAGCTTGGTTTTATTTTTTTAATTGCTGCGCCATATAAATAGAAAAATGTGTAAGCGCAGATAGAGAGAGTGTAATTGTGTAAGTCCGCAGACAAAGAAAAACACAATGAAGATTTGTGAAGCACCGTATGTGCGTATTGAGACAGAGAGACATTTTGTTTGAGAGCACTACGTTTTGTAGCAGTCCAGTTTATTTTGTAAATCCCTCTGATAGAGGAAGAACGAATTTTGTAATAGCTTTTCATATTAATGAAATATTTTTGAGTTTTCCATCTCTGTCCAACAAGAAATTTTAATTTTAAAACTCTGTGTTGTAGAGGAGAATCTCCATTCTCCTTGTGTGTTTCAGAATAATCATAAATTCCAACATGGTATCAGAGCTAGTCCAGGCTCTTTGAAGGTGTCAAAGAAGCTGAAGGAAGGATTTGTTGCAGCAGTTCTCTAGCAGAGTGAAGGCTTAACAACAGTTCAGGTATTTCTAAAAAAAACAGAGTTTTGTTTTGTTTAAAAGAGTGCAATCCTTAGAGATATAGTTTTTCTTTTAAAGAAGGAAAGACAGTTTGTTTAAAAAAAAACACAGTCAAGTTTATTACATAGTTCAGTGTGCTAAGTCATGGCAGGAGCTAGCACAAGCATGAGTATTGGAAATACTCAACTCCCACAGTTCAATGGGAAGAACTATGATTATTGGGCAATCACCATGAGAGCCCTATTTGCCTGTCAAGAATTATGGGAGCTTGTTGAAGATGGTTTTGAAGAACCAACAGATGAAAATGTCTTTAATGCCTTGACACAGGCATAGAAGGACTTGTTTAAGAGCAATAGGAAGAAAGACTCAAAAGCCCTCTTCTATCTCTATCAAGCAGTACATGAGAATGTATTTCCAAGGATAGCAGCAGTTAAGAGATCCAAGGATGCATGGGATACCCTCCAGATTTCCTATCAAGGTATGGAGAAGGTGAAGACAACAAAGCTACAATTGCTGAGGAGAGATTTTGAAACTCTCTGTATGAAAAAGTCTGATAACATAGACTCATTCTTCACACATGTGATTGGAATGGTCACACAGATAAGGTCTCATGGAGAAACACTTGAAGAAAGAAGTATTGTGGAGAAAGTACTTAGGAGCTTACCCTCAAGGTTTGATGTTATAGTCACAACCATTGAAGAGACAAAGGATCTCACAAAGTTTACAGTTGATGAGCTTCATGCATCACTGATGAATCATGAACAAAGATTGGGTAGAAATGCAAAAACATCTTTGGAGCATGCTTTCAAGACCCAGATGCCTTTTGGAAGAGGAAGAGGTCAAGGCAGAGGAAGAGGAAGATGCAGAAGCCAAAACAGAGGAGAAAGAAACAACCCTTCACATACTCATGGAAGGAGCAAAAATCAGAATAAAAGCCAAGGCCAAAGCAGCAACCAGCAAGGTGGACAACATCATGCACATGGACAAAGGTATGACAAATCCCATGTCCAGTGTCATTATTGCAAAAAATATGGACATTATGCAAATGAGTGTAGTAAAAAGCAATATGATATGAATAATAGGCAGAATGCTAATGTTACAAGAGAAGAAAAGAACCCAAAGAATGTGTTGTTAACATGTAATGTAGCACAAGATAGACAAGATGATGTATGGTTCTTAGACTCAGGTTGTAGTAATCACATGACTGGAAACATAGCAATGTTTTCCAATCTTGATGAAGATGTTAAATCTGAAGTAACAACAGGAACTGATACTAAGATCTCTGTCAAAGGAAAAGGTAGAGTAAGTATCCTTGCAAGAAATGGAGAGCATAAATTTGTGTCAGATGTATACTATGTTCCTGGCTTGAAATGTAATATTTTGAGTGTTGGGCATCTCATTGACAAAGGTTACAATGTATTTTTCAAAAATGACGTGTGCACAATTATGGACATACCTCCAAGCAAGAAAGTTATTGCATAAGTGCAGATGACCAGCAATAGGATGTTTCCTCTTAAGCTCAATGCAGATTTGAAGGGAAGAAGAAATGTAGCAGTTGTAACACAATAGGTCTTTCAAAAGGAAGTGAAAGATGAGAATTGGTTATGGCATTTGAGATTTTGACATCTCAATTTTGGAGGACTGAATTTGTTGCACAAGAAAATAATGGTAAGGGGATTAACATTGATAGAAAAAACGGACAGCCTTTGTGAAGGTTGCATCTTGGGAAAACAACACAGAGAAAATTTTCCATCAGGAAAGAGCATAAGGGAAAAGGCACCCTTAGAAATTGTCCATTTAGATTTGTGTGGACCAATGCAAACACCATCACTAGCAAGCAGCCATTATATGCTGACTTTTATTGATGATTACACAAGAAAAACTTGGGTTTATTTCTTGAAATATAAAAGTGAAGTATTTGAGAAATTCTTCCACTTTAGGGCACTTGTTGAGAACCAAAGTGGGCAGCACATAAAAGTTTTAAGAACTGATAGAGGAGGTGAGTATATCTCAAAATAATTTCTTCGTTTTTGCAGAGAAAATGGCATACACAAGCAATTTACAACAAGGTATACACCGCAGCAAAATGGAGTTGCTAAAAGGAAAAATAGAACAATCATGGATATGGTAAGAAGTATGCTGAAGGCAAAAAAATTTCTAAATGATTATTGGGCTAAAGCTGTACATTGTGCAGCATACATCTTGAATAGATGCCCAACCAAAGCAGTAATGAACAGAGTTTCGGAAGAAGCATGGATTAGCATAAAACAAGGTGTCACCCACATGAGAGTTTTTGGTTGTGTGGCTTATGCACACATTCCAGATCAGCTAAGGAAGAATTTGGACAGTAAGGGGGGGGAATGTATTTTTATTGGATACAGTGAGGAATCCAAAGCTTATAAGTTGTATAACCCATCCACCAATAAATTTATTGTGAGCAGAGATGTTCAGTTTATTGAAAAAGAAGCTTGGGATGGAAGCATTGAGAAAACAGTCAATGTAAAGAGCTGTTTGTCTCATGATGAAAATGAGGATGAGATGACTGAAATACATCCATCATTAGCAGCAACACCTCCACCAACACAAGGACAATAAGGGACACCACAAGCTGGAATGAGAACACCCTTGAGAAGTAATGATAGTGCTTCTTCAAGCACACCACAAGAAGCAGATTTGAGTGCTTCTTCAAGCACAAGTACACCAAATGAAAGAGGAACCAAATTCAGAAATTTGAATGATATTTATGAGCAAGAGGCAGCAAATGAAGGTATGAAATTCTTATTTGCAGCAAATGAAGGTATGAACTCCTTATTTGCATTACATTGTCATGTAGATGATCCTATTCATTTTTAAGAAGCTATAAAAGATAAGAAATGGATAGATGCTATGGATGAAGAAATGAATGCAATAGAGAAGAATAAAACATGGGAATTGTTTGATCTCCCAAAAGGTAAAGAAGTCATTGGAGTGAAATAGGTCTACAAGACCAAAAGCAATGTTGAAGGTAAGATTGAAAGACACAAGGCCAGAATTGTTATCAAAGGCTACAAACAGCAACATGGAAGAGATTATGAAGAAACTTTTGCACCGATTGCAAGAATGGAAACAGTGAGAGCTGTGTTGTCCATAGCAGCACAACACAAGTAGAAGGTTTACCAAAGAGGTTTATGTTGAACAACCTCTAGGCTTTGAGAAAGAAGGCCAAGAGCATAAAGTTTGCAGATTGAAGAAATCTCTTTATGGGTTGAAACAAGCACCAAGAGCATGGTACAGTAGGATAGATTCCTATCTACTGGAAAATGGGTTTGAAAAATGTGAAGGAGAACCCACATTGTACATCAAGGAGAAAGATGGTAAGATGTTGATTGTTGTTTTATATGTTGATGATGTGATCTTTACAGGTAATGATGCTTACCTCATTGAGAATTTTAAATCAGTCATGAAGGATGAATTTGAGATGACTGATATGGGATTGCTGAAATACTTCTTAGGAATAGAAGTAGAGAAAAATAAAAATAAAATTTTTATTTCTCAAGCTAAATATGTGAATGAAGTTTTGGAAAGATTTAACATGCAATATTGCAAGGCAGAAATTACTCCTACAGTAATGGGATTGAAACTCAGCAAAGATGACATCATCAAGGATTTTGATCCTAGTTTGTACAAGAGCATAGTTGGTAGCCTCTTATATTTGACTGCAACTAGGCCTGATATTATGCATCCTGTGAGCTTAATTTCTAGATTTATGGAAAGGCCAAAGGAGGCACATTGGCAAGCAGCAAAAATAATTCTGAGGTATGTGAAAGGAACTAAAAGGTATGGAATTCTATATACCACTTCAGAAAATTTTGAATTGATTGGATATACTGACAGTGATTGGGCTAGAAGTATAGATGACTGGAAAATTACATCTGGTTATGTTTTTCATATGGGTTCAGGATCCATTTCATGGACTTCTAAAAAACAGCCAATTGTGGCATTATCTAAGCAAAAGTAGAGTATGTGGTAGCTACAGCAACAACATGTCAAGTAGTGTGGATGAGAATAATGTTGAGGAGTTTGTGTCAAGAACAGGTAAAAGGCATAGTGATTTATTGTGACAATATCTCAGCTATAGCATTGTCAAAAAATTATGTGTTTCACAAGATAATGAAACACATTGATGCCAAGTTTCACTACATCAGGGAATTGGTGAACAATGGTGAAATTGTTTTACAACATTGTAGAACAGAGGAGCAGTTTGCAGACATTCTGACAAAACCACTGGGACATAAAAGCTTTGAATATTTGAGGAAATTATTGGGTATGAAAGATAACCCAGCAGCTGAATTTAAGGGGGAGTGTTGAAAATATTAAAGTCACCTGCAAAACCCCATGTAGGAGAAATGGAGTATAACAGGGGCAGAATGGGTTAAGTGCACACCACTGTGCATTTAATAGAGGTATGGAGAAACTGTAAGGATGAATTTTATGTTTATGGTAGCAGCCAAATTTGCAGAAGAATTGAAGGCGTTCGTGGTCTTTACAACGCAACACAGAGTTTTATTGTAGATCAGTCTTATCGGGCTTTTATGCCCTCACCAACCAAACGACAGTTAAAAGTTTAAACACACCAAGAATTTTTTAATAGAGCGGGTCCCGTCTCCAGCGCAGCAACGTGGACTAATCAGCGTTCATCGCTATATCGCTCATCGCAACTTCCATTCGCATCGCAACAATGGTCCATCGTTGAACCTGCGATGTGATGTGGTCCCCACTAGCTATTGCAACATCGCATGTCGCAAGCACCAAAGGCTTGAAGTTTTTGCACCGCACCAGGTCGTCGATGTGATACATCGATGCGCCGATGTGAAGCCGGTCCCACATGCCAACTCACCACAGTCGACCAATCGCATTGTTTCACGTTCATTTTTTCCCTGACGTCACTTCAACCATTTGTTACGCGAATTTTGGAATGAAATCCAACTCATAAGTTTTTGAAATCCGGGCGGGTCCTACCACCGGCCAATCACAGGCCGTTCACGTTGGTTTGAGGCTTGCTAATGTAGGGCTCATTTGTAACGTGAAAAGAATGCAATGCGGTTCAACTTTTGTTTGAAGTCTGAGTCTAAAGTTTTAAAACATAGGTTTAAAAGTTTATTATATGCGGCGGATTGTATTAAGGTTCAAAGACCTTACGATAAGTTTTTTTTGTTGTTGTTATGTTTTTATGCCGCGACAAAGTCTTTGACTTTGGTCTTATATATATATATATATATATATATATATATGCGGCCAATATACATATTATAAAAATTTTCCAAAGTTTAAATATATATTTCCATAAGTTTGGTTTTATTTATTTTTATTGATGCGCCATATAAATAGAAAAATGTGTAAGCGCAGGCAGAGAGAGTGTAACTGTGTAAGTCCACAGACAAAGAAAAACACAGTGAAGATTTGTAAAGAACCGTATGTGCGTATTGAGACAAAGAGACATTTTGTTTGAGAGCACTGTGTTTTGTAGCAGTCCAGTTTATTTTGTAAATCCCTGTGATAGAGGAAGAACAAATTTTGTAATAGCTTTTCATATTAATGAAATAGTTTTAAGTTTTCCATCTCTGTCCAGCAAGAAATTTTAATTTTAAAACTCTGTGTTGTAGAGGAGAATCTCCATTCTCCCTGTGTGTTTCAGAATAATCAGAAATTCCAACACCCAGTTCATCCTTGACTAGCTGAAGTCTAATCATGTTTCTTTTAGTAAGGCATTGATTCAACTAAGGACCTCCAAAGTAACAAGACAAGAATTCCTATTTAGTATTACCAGTACATGTTTGTTCTTCAACTGATGGGGTTCACTGCTAAGGTGTTGCTCCAAAGTGCGCACACCTTCAGCGGTTCCATAGTCAATACATTTTTGCAAGTTATTATATTTCATTGAAGCAATTATGGTCTTCCATGCCATTATATTGTTTTATTTTGAATTAGGGTGTAAACAGAACAAAAAAAAACATATCTTAATATGTTCTTCACCTCCTTATGCATTCCAGAGAGTTCCTTGCGTAAAATAAAAATGCATTGTTGAAAGACTCTACATTGTCAAAGTAGGAACCTTCCTCTAGCCTTGACCTCACCATGTCCAAATCCTCATGCCTCTAAATCATGTTTTAATTATCCTATGACTTGTTTTTGTGTAGATTTTTTGAGGATGTGAGAAAAATAATTCTCTGCTTCGTTGGAGGCAGGATGCATGGACAAAAGTTATCTCTTTCTTTCATACACCTTTGCTTTATGTCAAGAATTAGCTTCCTTAAGATAGAACTAAATTAATAGTTCTATATATGACGAAATTTTCCAATCTCTACGACTTTTCCTATGTAATATATTTACTGGAATGATAATTCAAGAATATATAGGTTGATTTACTTGCTGGCCTGATTGTTTTGAATTTTGTCCCTTTTCTTCTTCTTACAAGTAACATTTTATTTTTTTTCTTTGTTTTGTAGCCTTCTTAGTCGAGAGAGATATAGGATATTTTATGCACTCTAAATGTTTCTTAACATGGTCCTTCAAACACCTTTCCTTTTGAAATTGCACCTGAACATAATCAATATTTTATTGTAAAGACACTTCAATGCTTTAGAAGGGATCCCTCCCTATGGTTATTTCCAGTTCATATTCCAAGGATCTCTTCTTTGACAGTGTTGATGAGGACATTTTATGGGCTTCTCTCCCCCTAGGAAGTTGCTTCTCTTCTAAAGCTAAGTTAATGAGTGTATTTCTACCTAGAGAAACTCCCCCTAAATCTATCATGACTTCATTATGTCATAGGAGTAAAAGGATGCTCCTTTTTCTTCCTCTTCCACAATTTTTCATTTTGTCTTCTTTTGTTTGCATTCCCTTAATTGTTTGTTCTACTTGGTTTCGCTCCCAAAATTTGTTTTGATTTCTTTAGAGTATTTGACAACATGCAATCCTTGGCTTTGTGGCGAAGGTTTCTACATACATAACACCTTGTTTGACCAAGAAATGTTGGAAATGGTGTGTGTACTCTTGTGCTCTTCTTTGCATACAAATTACATTCAAAGGATCTATGTCCAAATTCGTTGCACAAATAACAGTAACCATGGAAGTGTTTTGTGTACATGGTGTATGATTGTCTTCTTTGTTTGTTTTCTTTAGGGAGCCTTCTTCTTTGTTGCATCTTCTATTGATTAAGATTGATTTGTTTTGTTTTACATTGTGTTCTAACATGTCCAAATTCATAATATGAAAAACACATGATATCTTTCATAGGAGGAAATAATCTCCTTTGAGATCTTCCAAATTTTCTCAATTTATCTCCAGGACCAAATGAACTTTTTGTAAATGACCATTTCTTCATCTCATTCTTTTCATTTTGATTCTGCGACTTGCCTTTGCCAGTTTCCTTGTTAATCTCATTGATTGTCCCTTCTTCCACATGTATTTTCAAGATTGTTGTGTCCTCTTTAATGGCTGATTTTTCTGAGTTCTTCATGGAGTCATTCTCCTCTTTTAGTTGTTTACATGATTTGTTATTTTCTTCTAACTCACTTCTAGATGAATTAGTCTCAACCCCTAAGAATTTTTCATTGTTATTCTTTCTCCTTCATTCATGTGCTCACCATATCTTCAATTCTCATTTCTTCTTCTAATTGAGTCCTCTGACTAATAATTTCTTCCTTGAATTTATTTTCTCCTTCATCACATAATTTCTTATAGTATCTACTCTCATTCTTCAATCTTTCTTTTTCATTCAAGGCTATGTCAAGTTTGGTTTTTTATTTAGCTAAATTTCCTTCACGAGAATCAAGAGTAGAACGAGTCTCATTTTATTTTTGACAAGGCTTATTCTTCTTCCTCTTACCATTCTCTTTCTTTGTACTACTGCTACTAGTCTCTCCTTCATGAATAAGTTTCAATCAATCCCATATTTATTTTGAAAAATTTAAATCTATTACTATATCAAGATCCTTATTATGAATATTTTTAAACATAACACATTTTCCTTTAAAATTCCAATGTTGTTCCTGCAAAGAGGGAGAATCTTTGCAGTAGCCATCACATACTATTTTCCATACACCAGGTCCGTAAGATATCAGTTCAAATTTTATCTTTGGTACTCCATGAATCAAGAAAACCTACCTTCCAGTTGTTAGGCTTATTCATTCAGAAGGAACCCGACTCCGATACCAATTGATGAAAACTTGACTAAACTGAGAGGTGGGGGTGAATCAGTTTAGTCCATTCATGGAAATTAATATCATTTTCATTAATCTCATTAACTGAAACATTACATGAGAAAATTACCAAATAATGACCAACGAATCGAATACGTGAACAACAAGTAATAAGCAGATCAATACATCACATCAACACATAATAAAAATGCATATGGACACCAGATATAAGTGGAAACCCATAAGGGAGAAAACCATGATTTTATTATTGTTGTGATGCAAAGGAAAGCTCCTACTCCTTATTAAATATGATTTTTTGTAGGCTCCAACCTACACTGGAGGATACTGCCTCATTTTTTTGCAATCTGCAACATGCAAGGAAGCTCCAAATCCCATATGTTTTATGTAGGCTACAACCCACATGAGGCTTCTACCTCAATAGGATCCAACTTGATGTTTATCAAGCCGCCACTTGAAAGGAGACTACAATCCCCTAATGCAAACAAGAAACAACAATGTGTTGGTTTACCTGGTCATAAATTCTGCATCTCCCCATCTTCATTTCTGCTTCTTATTCCCTTCAAATCTGCTTCACATAAGCTCCATATGTGCCAGGTAATTAATGCATAACATCTCAATCAACTCTCTCACATTCTCCAACTCTCTAACACTACCATGGTTTCCAAAATCATATATTTTCTAAAGATTTTTTTCTGGTTATTTGTATCCCACATAGGAATATGAAGAGAACAGGCTTGAATATTTTCCTTCCACTCATACATTTCAAAACTCTTCATATATTGAATATTAGACTACACAAATAAATAATCCATCCAATATTATTTTCATCTACATGTAATGATTAAATGCATCAACTTAATGCCAACATCAAATAAAAATATTTATCATTAATCTATCAAAACAATATTTGTATTTTCCTTATATTATTTCCTTTGCATCACAACAATTCAGCTCAATTAACAATTTCACATCACAACAAATTCTTCAATATAGCAATCTCTACACATTATCGAAGCATCAAGCCATCAACATGCCATTAACACAAGCATCAAGCCATCAACATGCCAACATCAATGTTCTACCAAACCACCAATGCATCTACTTCTCCTTTATCCCTTGTTGATGCCTATCTTGATGCTCCTTGCCTCGCTGCTACTTCGCAACTCTTTTGCTCCTTTTCCTTGCTACTCTTTTTCATTCTTTTCCTTGATGTTTCTCGTGCATACCTTGTTGCTTCTCTTTTTCCTTACTGATACACTTTTTCTTTATTTTCCTTGTTTTTGCTCCTGTATATCTTCGTTGATATTGATCTGCTCCTTTGCCATCGATGACAATATTTCCAACAGTCAAGACCATGTCTCCATGTCTTTAGAGAAATCCTTTGTTCCATGATCTAGAAAATCTCAGCTCCATCTAAGATACTTCATTGTGCACAATCTGATTCATTGGCCCTTCAAAGTAGCTCTGATACCATGTTTTTTTTCCACATACACTAGAAAATCTAGGTTAGGGTCTTAGAATCTCTCACACTACCAACTCAAATTCCACAAAAAAAATACTTTGCACAACAAAATATTACAATGGTAAATCAACACATCCACAAATAGACACATTTTTACAATTTTTCACTAACCCAACTTCATTATATTATCAATCTATAATACAACTCTCTAGGGATCTTGTACTATGGATC
Organism: Pinus albicaulis; assembly: GCA_034641835.2. Taxonomy (NCBI): domain Eukaryota; kingdom Viridiplantae; phylum Streptophyta; class Pinopsida; order Pinales; family Pinaceae; genus Pinus; species Pinus albicaulis. The sequence goes on from CM076577.1 coordinate 813,984,673, forward strand.
ATGGCCCTCATATAGTCATTGATACAAGAATACAAACTAGGGTTTGGTGTTAGTCCTTTGATAACCAATCTACCTTGAACAATACAACACTTGACCTACTTGTTGATGTAACGCTCCATAACCCTTTTCATTCCACATGTCATAAAAATTTATTTCGGTCCTTTGGCTCATGTATTGTAGCAACAAAAATATCCCTCTATCAATGATCCTTCTCCTTTATGTCATTTAACATGGCTCCAATCTTCCCTTTAGCTAATCATTATTCCATCAATGAATCAACAAATAGGGCATTCTTGTGAGTTGTTCACAAATCCATTTGTGAACAACTCCTATACTGCGCACTACTACTCCTCAACGCTTAGGGACTTCTTCCTTCTATTTCCTTATTATTTTTCTCCAATGAAGACAACATTAGGGCATGGAGGTTTCCCACTATGAATGTCAAAAACTTCTCCAACAGTCAACCTAGGGTTGAATAACTGGTCAAATTGGTTTCCTTCTTTTTCCCTTCAAATAGTCAACCCTTGACCACCAAACCACTACCACTTATAGAAGGCTTAATTTCCTTCTTAGGTCTACACTTAGGGCACACATGACACCTACTTTATAACCTCCAAAAAACCACAATATTTCCACCAACAACTATCCAAATTGGACAATCTATGCACTAGAAAACAACATCAACACAAGAGGACAAACATACCTTGTTTTGAAACCTTTTGTTGCTCCCTTTGACCTCAACTTATATGCAATTTATAACCTTTGGTTAAGGCACATTTCAGCCCTAAATTATACTCCAAAACCTGCATTTTTCCCTCACTTTATTCCTTCCCTTGTTGTGCTACCATTTTAAGTGCTTGCGGCCTAGGTCTGTTCACTTTTTAGGCCTCTCGTCCTTCCCTGAAAGGTGAATTCGTCCACTGCAATTCCACAGAAAATTATGTGTCTTGAATAGAGAGAAAATGCCCCAATTATGTGCACAAGATTAGCCCAAATATCTCCTCCTAAGCCTCCACTTTATCCCTATCAAATTGGCCCTCAAAATAGTTACAAGAAGACATAAAATTATGCTCCTTCTCCACTTTGCTAGGGTTCTTTTGGTCTACGACCACTTCAGAGATATTTTCTTATGAGGTTGTTCTCTTAGGATTATGGAAATGAGCCTCCACATCTCTCCTTTTTATATGTCTCTATGGGTGTAACGAAAAACCCTTGAAGGGCACCACTAATTATAGGTCAAATTAAAACTTTTTCCACAAAACCATTCTGTGACACATAAAAATTATTTTCTCTCAATCTAGAGGGCCTCTCTTGGTGCTTCAAGCAACCCCTTTCTCCTCTAAGGGTGCTATATCATCTCCAAGGGTCAAACCTCCAAAATTACTCATGGATTCACACCCACAATGTTGGGTGAAAATCCCACATCTTAGGTTCTTAGCCCACAAGTGACTTTCTAGTGCCAATTCCTCCACAACCCTATACCCTAGGGTTTGATTACCTCCCAAGCTACCAATATCAAAATTTAGGTGGTATCTAATTGTTGGAGCTATTATTTTAGGAAGACACAAATGTTTTTTAAATAATATTGGATGCCTCATGAAAAGGATTAGAGATAGGGTTGACCATTGCAGAGTACTAGGGTTTTTTAAAATGAGGGAAATTTTCATATAGAGATATTCCTTCATGAGTTTAGTGGGCGTTGGATGTTTTTGTTTGTTTATTTAGGATCTTAATGTATTGAGTTGGGACAATTTTCTTGGACAAAATAATTTGCAGTGTGATTTTGAACAATGCAATCTATGGTTTGCATGAGTAATGGGTAGTTCAACAATGATATTACTATATGGGATTGGTTTGCATTTGAGTTTCTATGAAATGATCTAAATTGAAAGAAATATCCCAAAAAATGGATAGATGTTTCTAGCAATTCAATAAGAAAGCAATGCACATGTCTACATTTTTGGAAGTGTGAAAAATAAGATATCTGACAAGACATGTTTATTTTTATATAAGAAAAAAATCACTCTAACTTTGAGCAACATATTTTAGGCTTGCTATAAGGACATGCCAAAAGGGTTCCTGAATAAATAGTAAAACTTGCAGATATCAAAATTTCAAACAATGATCCCCACACCGAGTATTAGGAACATGTGGGAGGAATGCCTATGACAAGGGGAAATGAAACATGTGGATGGGATAAAGTTGCAAGGATGGAGGATAAAAGCCACCATATCTTGATATTTCCATTATGAACCTCCTTGGCCTCTCCATGACTAGTTGCATGTGCTATCAATGCAACAATCAAGAAGGACCAACATTAATTAAATAAATTATCATTGCACCTAGGCTTAATTCTAATTTATTTGATATTGAGACTATAAAATGGAGCTTAGAATTTATAATTGGCTCTTTGGTGAACTCTTGTTGTTGGATTGAGTGTTGGCAATGACAGGCACCTCTAAAGTCGCATTGAATAATTTGGGTGCTACATTTGCTGCATGGAATTTTGGCAAGGAACTTGAAAAGTTAGGCCTGCAAAAGCAAGTATCTCACTGTGACAAGGATATGACCATCTCAACTTATGAAAAAATATCCATCTTGGTTTCTTTAAAAATGGTTTACAAGCATATATTTTCAAATAGAATTAAAAAATGAGTGGAAGGCAACACTTCAAGCAAAAGGAATGATGAGAAAATTGCACCATCGATCCTTGATACTAGTTATTTGAGAAGTACAGAGACCAAGTACTCCAAAACAATTGATTGTTTACCCTTCATGTTAACAAGGTTACACATATAGTTTTTAAGTGCATTCATCACCATTGTAAGCCCAACGTCACAAGTTAAAGCCTTGTCACAATAGTGTGAAGCCCTGTATTAGATGTATTAGACCTTGTGTTTGATCGGGTCATGGCCAATACCTTTGGGTACATCTCTAATTCCTTTCATTCTAGATATGGGACTCCTAGTTTTAAAAAAGCTTGCTTATGGAGGAGCGATCAATGGTGTATGGGTCGGTTCAACCTGCGTTAGGTTTCACTTATATTTTATTGCATGATTATGTGTTTATTAAGTCTGTGTGGCCTTGGCCTTGGTGAAATATCTCTCATATAGTTCTCAACATGGAAGTTGTTAATTTTCCATTGTTCTATGTTGTTACAATCACTTTAGTCCAGTTCTTAACTTCAATTAGCAATCAATTCAATCTTCTATTAAAAAATTGTAGATAGAACAATAAATGCAAGGTACAATAGGAGATAATCATAAACAATGACAAGAGACACAAGAATTTGTCAAAAACTAGGGAAAAAACCCACAATGAGGAAAACCCTTTCAAATTATTCTTCTTATTAGATTGGCATAAAATGCTCAGTAGAGAGATGTAATAATCTAATTCATCAACCAGGAGTCAAATTCAATCTTTTGAATTTCCTACAAAGTTAACCAACCAATATCAAATGATGAGCCAATAATCAAATCTGTCCCAAGTCCAATCTGGTCAAAGTCAAAGTCTGCAATTTTGTCAAATTCAACATTTGTAAATGTGCCCTAACAAGTCCACAATTCAACATTCAAATCCCTCCAATCAGCTCGTTCAGATCAGTATTAAATTCGACCTTCAAATATTGGTCAAACCTCACCAAAATAGTCAACAAATCTCAATCAAAAGAGAGAGAAACCATGTGGTCAAACTTCAGAACTTTCCTACAGTCAATGGTGGTCAAAGGATGTGGTCAATTGAGGTCAAAGCTACCCAAAAAATATTGATATGTGTTCCAGTCAACTCTGCCTTCAAGAACAAGTCCAAATCAAGTAAAATAAATTCAAAATCCTCTCCGTAAATTCAGGTCAAACCATCCCAAATAGAAGTAAAAGTTCGGTCAACATAAAAGAGAGTCTCCTCCTTCGCACATGTTAAGAGATCCTGCAAAATTTTAGATGTATGAACCAATAGAGAGAAGAGATATATGCTTGATGTGATGTCCAAATGAAGTTTACTTGCCCTATATTTATAGGCGTTGGAGAAGGCCCAATTTTTATTTAAAGATAACATGCACTGCACTTTTGGGTTTTCACATTAAAGATTATTTTTTCCTTAATCAAATTATTATTCCAAGGGAAATTTGGGGCTTCTTTGGATGAAGAAGACAATATTATGGTCCAGGGAATTTATCCCTGAGCTTCCAAATTAACACTCCCTCTCAACTAAAGAGAAATTTCTAACTCATCTCAAATATCTTGTCATCATTAAGTCAAATTTCATCTCTACTCATTTATGCTCATCTCTGCTAAACACTCTTGAATCTAATATAAGAATAATTTGACATCATAGGGGAGCTCAAGCTACTACCTTCTCTCTAGTAACAATAGTCGAGATATAACTTACCAAGAAAGGATCACATCCATCATATTGTCTATCAACAAGCGAGATACAAATTGCTATAGAAGGTAAGGATCACATCCATCCTATCATCCAGTGACAATGGGAAAGATCCGTCTACCAAGCAAGGATAACATCCATCTTGTTGTCTAATCAATAGGTGAGATACAACTTGCCATAGAAGGTAGCGATCACATCCATCCCAATTTTTTTTTTATCTTCCCACGTTGACCCTCAAGAGTTGAGTGGTAGGACACCTAGATCCTAATCACTTGAGCGAGATACCACTTTCCATGCAAGGATCACAACCATCTCAAGTCATCTCAACCCATTGGCCATATGGGGAGGAACAATTCCAGCAAACCTAGCTTATGAGTAGGATGCATAATGGGGTATAATATTTCAATAATGATAGGGGGAGATACCCATTTTTCATAAATGTAAAGGATCATATGCACCTTATGGTGACAATATGTTATGAAACGAACTCCAAAAATAGAAGAAAAGAGATATCAACGCCTTAGAATCAGCCACTTTGAGGGGGAAACCTCCTTTACATTACATAAATGAACAATTCTTAGATGATTTAAATGACAAAACCTCCTTTCTATATATAGGAGTCCATGGGGTCACAATATAATCCTAGCCGACCTAACAATAATAATGTAAGGGCACAACAATAACAATAGTGGGGTTTTATGGGGCACAATAATAAAAATATGGGGACTATAGGGGTACAATAATAACAATAAGGGGGCTACACTAACAACAATAAGGGACTACAATAGTAATATAGGGACCTAACATTCCCCTCTCCTTCAAAAAAGTGTTGTCCTCAACGCTTGAGGTGCTCTAGATGCTTTTTTATAAAATTCTCATCCTCCCATGTGGAATCTTCAGTGGGTAGGTTCTTCCACTTGATGAGATACTCTAAAATTCATCGATTTCGTAGTTGTCGAGCTCTTGTTTCCGTGATAGCTTCAGGTTCCAATATGATTTTTCCTTCCTCATCAACTTCTGGCAATATTGTTTGAACTGTAAGTTTGTCACCTATAACCTTCTTTAATCATGAAACATGTAAAACTGGGTGCACTCGAGAATGAGCAGGAAGCTCCAATTTGCATGTCATAATACCAATCTTTTGCAAACACCTTGTAAGGGCCATACTAATTTGGCGATAATTTATTATCCTTCTTAGATTGCTTGAGGGACATTTGTTTGGAAATACCTAGTCTCCTACATCAAAACTTCTCTCGCTATGATGTTGATGTGCATGTTGTTTCATTCGATTTTGTGCCAAATTTAGGCTATCCTTTAAGATTTGGAGAACTTCTTGTTGATGCTCGATGTGATCTTCCACTGCTTGAACCTTAGAATTTTATCTTAAAGATGATGTGATGGATGGTGGATGATATCCATAAAGTGCCATAAATAGGGTCATTTTTGCTGCAGTATGGAAGGAAGTGTTATACCACCATTCAGAAAGAGGTAACCACTTGACCCATTGTGTTTGTTTATCAGATACAAAACAACGAAGATATCCTTCCAAACATTTATTTACGATCTCAGTTTGACCATCAGATTGAGGATGATAAGATGAGCTATGAGCTAATTGAGCACCCAAACAAGAAAATAACTCCGTCCAAAAATTTCCAGTAAAAATGGGATCTCTGTCGCTCACAATAACCCTTGGGCTTCCATGTAGCTTTTGAATTCTATCCATAAATGTAGTAGAAAATGTACTTGCTTTAAATGGATGAGATAATGCACAAAAGTGTGCATACTTGGTAAGTCTATCAACTACCACCATGATGACACTCTTTCCTTCCGACTTAGGTAAACCTGTGATAAAATCCATTGAAATCTCCTCCCAACGTTGACTTGGAATGGATAAAGGTTGTAGAAGTCCTGGGGTCTTAATTGTTTCCACTTTATTCTGCTGGCAAACCAAACATTCCGCCACAAACTTTTGAATATCAGATTTAAGGCCATCCCCAAAAAAATCTTTCTTCACCCTGTGGTAAGTTTTTAAAAATCCTGAGTGTCCTCCTAAAGGAGAAGTGTGCAATTCCAGAAGAATCTTTTGTTTTAGTTGGGAATTCTTACAAAGATATAAGCGATCTTTGTACTATAAGGAATCATTTTTCCAACTAAATGTATCAGATGTACTAGGATCTTGCTGCAACTTTTGAATGAGTGTCCACACTTCTTCATCCTTCTTTCATTCATCTCTTGCTTCGGTTATCCAATCTGGTTGGATAATAGAAATGGCACAAATCAATGCTTCCACCTCTTCATTCTTTCTTGAGAGTGCATCTGCAACAACATTTAGCTTCCCTTTTTGTAGATTATTTCAAAGTCATAACCCAACATCTTTGTGACCCATTTTTGCTGCTCTTCTGAAGATAGTCTTTGTTCCAAAAAGTGTTTAAGACTATCATGATCAGTTTTTACCTTCAAGTGTCTTCCCATTAGGTAAGTTCGCCATTTATTTAGTGCATGCAGTATTGCTAACATTTCCTTCTCATAAATAGGTTTCTGTAAATACCTTCCTTTGATTGGATGACTTTCAAAAGCAATGGGTCTTCCTTCCTGCATTAAAACTGCACCAATTCCATTTCCTGAGGCATCACATTCCACAATAAAGGTTTTTGTGAAGTCTGGTGTAGCTAAGACCGGTGCTAGGCACATTGCCTCTTTAAGATGTTCAAAGGCCTTAGTTTCTTCAGGAGTCCATGAAATTTCATCTTTCTTCAATAATGTTGTTAAAGGTGTTGTTATTCTCCCATAATTCTTAACAAACTTGTGATAATACTCTGTTAACCCGAGAAATCCTCGCAACTCCTTTGTGGTTGTGGGTACTTTCCATTCCTTAATGGCTTTAATTTTGTTAGGGTCTACCTTAGCACCCTCTTAAGATACAATATGACCCAAATATTCCACCTCTTGTACTCCAAAGAAACATTTGGAGGTTTTTGCATATAATTGTTTCTCCTCCAATTGTTTGAGCACCCTGCCAACATGTTGAACATGATCCTTCCTAGACCTACTTTAGATAAGTATATCATCAAAAAATACTATCACAAAATTTCTAAGGAAGGGTTTAAAAATGGAATTCATCAACCCTTGAAATGTAGAAGGTGCATTGGTAAGGCCAAAAGGCATGACCAAAAATTCATAATGACCCTCATGAGTTTGAAATGTTTTTTTCGGAATATCTTTAGTCTTCATTCTAATTTGATGATATCCAGAACGAAGATCCAACTTGGTAAAATAAATTGCTCCATGCAATTCATCCAATAATTCATCAATCATAGAAATGGGAAATTTATCTTTAATAGTGAGCTTATTGAGCTCCCTATTATCCGGAGACATGCACCATGATCCATCCTTCTTGTGCACCAATACTAATAGAGTAGAGAAAGAACTTTGACTAGGTTGAATTATACCAGTCTCTAACATTTTTGCAATCATACGTTCAATTTCACTCTTTTGGACATAAGTATATTTGTAAGGCATGATGTTTGGAGGAATACTTCCTGGAATCAAATGAATAGCATGATCATGATCACGAATAGGTGGGAGTCCTTTGGGAGTTTCAAACACCTTAGAAAGATTGTCCAAGACTTTTTGGAGATCTGGAGAAATAGATGATTTTGATGTTGGAACTTCTAATGAGCATAATTTTGCAATTACGCCTCATTGTTCTTTCTTCGGAAGCTTTGTCATGACATTATAGCTATTATCTTTCCTAGATTCCTTGCGATACCCCGTAATTCAACTTCCTTTCCTTCAGAAAAAAATTTCAAGAAAAGTTCTTGAAAATTAAAAGCTATCATCCCCAAATATTGTAACCATTGTAATCCTAGTAAAACATCAGCACCTCCCATTGGAATGGAAATCATTGGACTATTAAATACATATTCCCCCATGGTTAGCTTGATATTATGGCATTTTCCAGAGCAATTTATAGTCCCTCCATTTTCAACCATTACTTGAAAATCTGGTGTTGGGTATAGGAAGAAATTCAATTCCTTGGCTACTTTACAATGAATAAAATTATGGGTACTACCTGAATCAATCAACAGTATTACATTTTTATTCTTGATATGTCCTTCTATATTGAGATTTTGAGGAGTGGTAATTCCTGCAAATGCATTACAGGATATGGTCGGACTAATTTCTTCTTTCTCTAGGGTAAGTTCTTGGTGTATATCCTCTTCTTTTGAAGTTTCTTGTTCACTTTCTTCCTCCTCTTCAAAATCTATGTAAAATAATTTCTCCTCTGCACACTTATGACCTTTAGTGTATTTTCTATCACAACTGTAGCAAAGCCCTTTTTCTCTTTTTTCTTCCAATTGGTGTGGTGTCAACCTTGTAGGTTGTGGAATTCTAGGAGTAACAAGACTTCCATATTTATAGATGTGAGTGGTAGGATTCCTTGTCACCATAATTTTACTTTCTATTTTTATTTCCAACATGAATGCCTTCACCAATGAATCAGGTTCCCAAACGCAAACCTCATGTTGGATATTATCCTTTAAAGTCCCTATGAAGACATCAATCTTGTGCTCCTCTGGAATATCAGTTACCCTTATATTCAATTTTTGGAAGTCCTCAATGTGCTCCATCTGATCCAAGTGGATATTGGTGGCCACCCGCCTATTCCACTTGGGGCCCCACCATTGTCTCTTTTGGTTTTTCAGTTTTGGCACAACTTACTATTTTTAGCAATTTTTCGGGTCCTGAACTTATGGAGCCATTTTTGAGGCCCTAGGAGAATATGATTACGTTTCAGAATCGATATTTGTGGCAGTAGTTGTAGTCCTCGGATATATATTTCTAACGATGTATCATACGCGTCAAATGGATATCGTATGCTGAAGTTACGTCCCCGGGAAGTTGAAACACCAATTTACCAAAACGAGGCCCATAGTTTTGGCGCTTCATCTCCTAGGGTTAGGTTTTTGGATGTTTAGAGTTATCCATTGTTTCTCAATAATAAATAGGCCCTCTAGCCTCATTGTAACACATTTCAGAGGTCTGTAGCCGCCACATCTCTTCTCAGAGATTCACTACTAGCACCCTAGCTAGTTTATTTCTATTATGTCTGTAAGCAAATTTCAGTTCTTTGATATTAATGAAATGAAGTGTTATTTCCATTGTATCTTTGTATTCATGGTTATATGTGTATTATGTTGCATTCCTGCATAAATCCGGATCACCACCATTGAACCCTTTTGTTTGAGATTTATCAATTGGATAAAGAAGGTGTTTCTTTGTGTATCCTCATAATGTGTTATCATTTCCTCCGTAACATTTGACCAAGTGACAATTTTTTTACGAGAGAAAATCCATCGATTCCATATAAATGTATTTTGTTCTAAATTTAAAGTTTCAATGCATACCTTTTGTGTGTTTTTCACATTATGGAGATCAAAATATTACTCCATCTGTAGTATCCATGTTACGAGATCCTTTCCATCAAACTTCCTCATATCGATCTTTGGAATATGATGGGTCTTCAATCCAACATTAGAGTTTTTGAAATCACGATTAACATTTATTTTGTTCTCATCATGAGTTTCCTATACTACCTTTTCGCCATTAGGAATCATTTCTTGTATCAACTTTGTCAAACCTTCCCTCAAACCTTCCATGTCTGCTTTTAGATCATTCTTCGTGTCTTCCATGTTGTCTTTCATTTTTTCATCCATCTTAGCTTCCATGCCATTCTTCAAACCATCCATATTATCTTCCATGCCTTTCTTCAAAACATCCATATTATCTTCCACGCCTTTCTTCAAACCATCCATCTTAGCTTCCACGCCTTTCTTAAAAACTTCCACTTCATTTTTGTTTGCTCTTTGCGAGAGTGAAATTTGGTGCACTTGGCCTTGTAATTTTGATATATCATGTTGCACTTATTCGTCTTTATGAGTCATAGTAGAGCCTTATGAGGGCTTAATAGGTGTTGAATTCTATTTAGGGGCCATTTTAGAACCCCAATACTGATATATATGCTTCAATATGCCTTTGGAATCACTTCAAACTGATTTTTCAAACAATACTTATGCAATTTGAAAGACAAAAATACACACCTTTTCCTTGCTTTTGAGGAGCTTGATATTTAAACTGATGTATCTCTGGAATTTCGAATCCCCGAGATTTTATCTTCAGTCCTTCAGTAGCCCTCTGAATCTTCTTTCCAATTCCACAGGTTTGGCCTAATTTGGATTCTTCAAGGCAAAATTATGCCTAATCCCCCGCAATGACCTAATTGTGGACTAGTTCAGTAGAGAAAACTTGTACGGAGTGCCACATGTCACTGTTTCCTCCTTCGACTCTGAAATTGATACACATTAAACTAAAGCTCGTTTGATTTCAGAAACTTTTTACAGAATTCCAATCTGATGCTCAGAGAGAGAGTTATGATGATTTTCCCAAGGTCACCTCTTTGAGATGAAATTCGGGAGCCTGCAAAAACCCTAACTTCACAAATCATATCTCCGAAAATATTGTGAACCAAGATCTGAAATTTGTACACGACGTTCATCAGGATTTATTTTCAAACGGGTTTTTTTAGCTTTTTAAGCTTTGTAGAAAAATATTTATAGTGAAAATACCACGATGACCTGTTTGAAGCAGCGAAACCTTAGAATTCAAAGCTTTGATACCAAATGCTATGAAACCAGCTCCAAAAATAAAAGGAAATAGAGATCAACACTTAGAAATCATCCACTTTGAGGGGGAAACCTCCTTTACATTACATAAATGAACAATTATTAGATGATTCAAATGAAAAAACCTCCTTTATATATATAGGAGTCTAAGGGCACAACAATAACAATAGTGGGGTTTTATGGGGCACAATAATAACAATATGGGGACTATAGGGGTACAATAATAAAAATAAGGGGGCTACACTAACAACAACAAGGGAATACACAAGTAATATAGGGACCTAACACAATAGGCGAGATACTACTTACCAAAACGGGTAAGGATCACAACCATCCTAATTTACAGTGATCCCTCAACTCCTGGATCTCTCAGACTTAATCCCTCCCCTTGTGAGCTTAAATAAGTGGGAAGAGAATAACTTAGCGTCCTCGATCGGCTGGGACCCTTACCTGGGAGGGTCACATTCATCAACCCAAGCTACTCTCTGAAGACCAAGAACTTCCCTTTCGGAAAATCCTTGGTAAGTATTCCTACAATCTATTCATATGTCAAGATACAATAGAATATTACGGCTCCTCTTTGTACCATTTCTTGAATATAGTTATACATGATCTCAATATGTTTGGAATTTTCATGAAATACGAGATTCTATGCCAATCAAATCCCATTCTTGTTGTCACAATATATCATTGTAGTATCCAGGACCTGCTCAAATGGCTCTCCAAAGAAATTTCTCAACCAAACTGTCTCACAACTAGCCATGCTAGCATCAATGTACTCTACCCCAACCATTCTTAAAGCTACGAACCTTTTTTTCCTGATCATCCAACATATCATAGTATACCCCAAGCTAAAGAAACATACTGATGTTATATTCTTGTCAATAATATTTCTATCCCAATCAACATCAATGTATCCATGTAATATCACATATCTAACAACATATCTTAAACCAAGATTGATTGTCCCATGAAAATATATTAGTACGTGTTTGGTAGAAACCCAATGTGAATGAAGGGGCCCATTCATGAATGGACTCAAAGTGTTGACTGAAAATCATATGTCTGGATGGGTATGCACAAGGAACATGAATTCCCCAACCAGTTGTAGATACTCAGATGGCTTCACCAAGTTAGGTCCAACAACTTCTCCCATTAGGGGAATTTTGAGGCCTAAAATGTGCCTCCTAAGGAAATTATAAAATAATAAAGTAAATAATAAAATAATTTTTGATTACATCATCAAATTTTAGAAGGAAAAAGAAAGAAAAACTATTTTTTCAACTCGTATTTTCAACTTATCTCCCTATAGGTTTACTCAAATTTCGAGCGGAAGCACTCATTGGATGCAAAATTTGATTTCTCATCCAAGGAGTACCCATGTTGCATACTTTCGATGGACCCTACTACACAAAAAATGAGAAATACATGAAAAACGTGATTGCAAACACATTTTTCATGTATTTCTCATTTTTCGTGTAGTAAGGTCGATCGAAAGTATGTAACATGGGTACTCCTTGGATGAAGAATTAAATTTTGCATCCAACGAGTACTACCACTTGAAATTTGAGTAAAACCTTAGGGAGACAAGTTGAAAATACGAGTTGAAAAAGTAGTTTTATTATTTTATTATTTTTTAATATTTTTACTTTTTTACTCCAAAAATGGTGAATCATCCCCTATGGTTGACATCATCATCTTGAATCCTATTGGTTCTTACAAATTTTATTTGTGTTGTACATTTTTCCTAGGAGGCCCATTTTAGACCTCAAAATTCCCCTAATGACATATCTTCTTGAATTTCATCCCCATTGGGGTGTCTAAATATTTGCATTCTGTCACTCCAAATATTTCCAAGAGCTTCACAACATATTTTCCTTGAGAAAGGAAAATATAACTAGGTCTTTGCCACACCTCTAATCCCAAAAATTAATGCATCATACCAATATATTTCATCGCGAACTTAGAGGCCATCTCCCTCTTACACTCGATCATCAAGGGCTCACTACCTATCAAGAATAGATCATCAACATATAAAACCAAAATCGAAGGCATACCTTGGACCACTTTGAAGTAGAGGTTAGGGTTGACATTTCTTCTTGTGAGTCCAAGCTTCATTAGGTAATTCTCAAAGCAGGCATACCAGGGTCTGGGGTCTTAGTTCAATTTATATAGATATTTCTTCAACCTGCAAACAAGAGTCTTTTTTTCCTTTACTTCAAATCCCTGCAGTTTCTCAACATATACTTCTTCCTATATTGTGCCATGATGAAATTCTGTCTTTACATTCCATCCTTGATTAGCAGCAAGGGAAACAGTCGATCTGATGGTGGTGTATCGGGCAACAGGTACAAAGATGTCATCATAATATTCTCCCTCTTTCTAGGAGAAACCTATAGCCACGAACCTTGCTTTATATTTCTCAATGATCCCATAAGCTCCATGTTTGATCTTGTATAGCCATTTCAAATTCACAACAAATTTTCATTTTGGTCTCAGAACGACATCCCATACATCATTTTTCATAATGGATTCATACTCTTCAACCATGGAATCCTTCCAAACTTGTTGTTTTATTTCTTCTTCAAAAGAGGGAGGTACAACATGTATGATGGAGCTCATAGCTACAACATATCCCTGATATTGTCATGGCTTCTTGCTTTCTCTAAAATTCCCTTTGGCAGGAACATGTCTCTCAACATCCTACAATGTATCTCGAAGCCACAATGATCTCTTCTTGGCAAGGGGATCACATGGAGGAGGATATAAGGGATTCATAGGCTCGATGGGATCATCATCAACATATTTCTTCAACTTGGGCACAAAAGGGCCTTCTAGCAGGTCCATTTCATCATCTCTTTTCTTAATAGGAGGCGGAGGGAGATCAAGCTTGCTTTTCCAAGGACAACATATTTATTGAAAATTACGTCCCTAGTAAACTCGATCTTCCTTTAACCATATATATATATATATATATATATATATATATATATATATATATATATATATTTTAAATGATTTATATTTTTCACAATATCCAAAAAACATACCTTTATTTATGGTGGCTTCCAACTTGTTCCTCTTATCCTACGACACATGAAAGTAGAGAAAGAAATTGTTATGCAGAATTATGAATTACGGATAAATCATTCTTCCTTAGACAAGTGCTAATCTAGAACAAAAGTTCAAATACTTTACGACTATCTTTCCTAACTGTAAACATACACACCGAATGAAATAAGAAGCTTACTTGGAGTCCAAGTGCTTCCAAAGTCTCCTTCTGTCGCTTTTGTTGTAGCTTCAAATTCCAGCCGACTGTGCAAAATATTTCCTACAAGAATGAACACTAAAAAGTAAGAGATAGCAATAATATAGATGTCTATTCAATTTATTTAGCTAAATCAATAAAGCATAAACCATATACGTCAAATAAGAAATCGTGATATGGAAAATCAAAGCTTATACAAATGCATATATGGAAAAATAAGCAGTAATATTTATTAATGATAGAAGGGGAGGTTACAACCCAGTGATTGATTTATTGTCACCATCTCCAGCGGCATCCCAGCCTCATCATAATGCATATATCTCCAGCAATATGTCACTCAAATCAACTTCTCAATTGAAATTCCACCAACATTTCTCTACACAAATTCTTCCTTATCAAACACTAAGATCTGTGCTCAATTTATAGAGGAGCTGAAGGTATTTTTACAATCAATGACTTTCCAATAATATGCAAGACATATTTCCAATCTTGTAGATGTCAAATGGACACATGGATTCGAAGTTTGACACATGTGAACTCTTCTAGAAGGCACTGGCCAAGTGGAGATTCCGGAACAATGAGAATTTCGCTCCCAATGTGACCAACGCACCTATGAGTGTTGGGAAGTTCTTTGCAGGGAAGCCTTGCATGGGGCTACCTGCATATGCAACGCACTTAGTCCCTTTAGAGGCAGCGTCGATGAGCTCTCATATGATATATTATAAACTTCAAATCTTGGAAACCTTTGCAGATGAAAGTCTTGAATGATTTGTCATGTTCTTTTTCTTAGGACATATAACAACTGAAATGATAGCGGATGATAGACCCTATTCATTGGTCCTGGAGATGATGTCCAGTTAACTAGGTCATTGGGAATGGTGCCCAAATTGACCTATAACAATAATAATAATAACAATATTTTGATTGAGATTCTTTACACTGTGATGGGTTGGAGATGAAGCGGAGTGACGACCTGCATCAATCTTACAATACATTACATCATGATATATCCTCTTGATCAGAATTGTTGAGGGTAGGCATTCCCATATTCAGCACATAAACAATATAATAACATGTACATAATTCAGAAAGTCATCTCCATTGGAATGTTTCCCAATACAGACATGCCTACAGATATAGGCCCATGTTCGGATGATGATCTGTATGTAAGGTCACCGTACAAATGATGTGTACAAAAATCCTGAAATCGCAGCCTGGATGGCTGAAACTAGATCCGGGGTCTTCTTATCTTGTTCACTCGATCATTCGGGTACAAGTCTAGCCATGTGAATATATGATTTGTAGTCGAACATGGAAAGACATCATTTGATTACCAGCTAACGATGTCAGTTGTTAACAAACGCAAGAGAACCACCATTGATGTCAATGTCCCTCAAGGTACTACAGTATATTTCATAAGGCGTGAATAGATGATTTGATGTCGAACGCCAAAAAAAATATTTCGGTCAAAAGTCCAGAAGCGAGGATCTTTTCGATGTTGTAACAAGCCTCATGGTACTGGAATATAATGTTTCTAAGTGAACTTCCTGGATAATGATTTGTCGTCGATAAGAAGCCACCTTATTGCGAAATGAGAGTTACTGATTTCGGCGACAAAGGTATGACTTGATATAGCAATTTTCAAGGATGACGATCATGAGAATGAAGGTTTATGAGTATTGTAGAAGGATGAGTATTCACTGGATGACTTCTCTTGAACATATCAGCGACACTGAGATGAGTTGGCAACATTACCCAAAACCAAAGTGAAGGTATGATGAACCATAGGTATGAATGAACCGTCAAGAAGATTACCCAACACAAACAGTCACAGACAACACTGTTACCGATGAAATACGTAACTGCACTGGTACCTACTTTTTGACGTAGCAAGAAAAACACCCGATTTTGAAAAGTGGTGATGCAGAATCATTTTTTTTTAGCATGTTTTTTTTTTTTTTTGTGTGTGTGTGTGTGATGCTTTTTATGTCAATTTTGAATAGTGGTGGCGTATCATCACCAACATTTTTTTAGAGGATTGATTTTGACACTATACATTTTCTAATGTCTTCTTCTTTCGTGAGATGTTTATTTTTAAGTGCATTTATGTACTTGTGTTTTAAAAAGAAAAAGAAAAAATACTTTTTTTTTTAAATAAAAAGTTGTAATGATTTCTTCACTTTTTCACATAGATAAAAAATGAAAAAAGGGTCAATATTATAAAGTTTATATTTTCTACAAATTTATGTATTGCTAATTAATTTTTCAATGAACATCAAATAATTGTCGCTAAAAAACCAATATTTTGAACAATATGACAAAAAAATACAAATTTTCAATACAAATAGAATGCAAAAAATACACTTTTAGAGACTTTTTGTTGAAAAAAACATGTTAAATAAACTAATCTTTGGGAAAATCTTAACAAAAGAACTTAAGAAAATAGCATTTTTATTGAATTTTATGTCAAAAAATAAGAGTAATCACATGTTTTTTTGCAAAAATAAGGATTCTTCTCATAAAATATCAAAGTTTAAAAATTACAAGTAAAACTGATTAATAGATCTTAAAAATGAGCTTTGTTTGCAAGCATAACTTAAAGATCATCAACAATATCAACTAATACATGTTCAACATCATCTAGAACATCATTGATGGCTTCTTCCGCAACATTTTCTGCTTCATTTAGGTCATTGTCATCTTCTAATGGATCTTTCATGTCTGCAACTCTTCCAAAGTGTCCATTTCCAATCATTCCATATAATGGTGGTTGAGGTTCCTTTGCTCTTTTTTTCCACACGTGATTCATTAAAATCCTCTTTCCTCAAACCAACTTCTTGCTTCGCAGCTGGAAGGAATTCAAGAGCGTTAATTCTTTGTTGATTAAATTTGCATTGCACTGGGTCTTTCTCAATGGCAATGCAATTTCATCCTTTTGGTAGGGAACATGCTAGTGTTGTACCTAATCATCAAGCACAAAATAAATAAGTAAGAAAATTAGTATAAAGACATAAAAAGTAAAAAATAAAATATTTAAATTTAAATTTTTATAATAAAACTTCCCTGAACCTGAGAATAGATCCAAAACCCAATCTCCTTCATTTGACGGCGCCGCCCGACATGCCTTCGGCCCTCGACTGGGCAGAGGGCGATTCCAAGAATCGCCCTCTGCCTAGCTGGGGGCCAGAGGCAGGCTGAGCAACCCTTGACGGCGCCACCTGGCCGGCCTCCACCCAGCCGGGGGCGATTCTCGGAATCGCCCTGCGCCCAGCCGGGAGCGATTCTCGGAATTCCCCTCCGCCCAGCCGGGAGTGATTCTCGGAATATCCCTCCACTTAACCGGGGGCGGAAGGCAGGCTGGGCCGCCCTCGGTGGCGCCACCCATCCGACCTCTGGCTGGGCAGAGGGAAATTTCGAGAATCACCCCCGGCTGGGGGGAGGGCGATTCCAAGAATCACCCCCTGTCGGAGGGCGATTCTGAGAATCACCCTCCACCCAGCAGGGGGCGATTCTCGGAATCGCCCTCTGCCCAACCGGGGGCCGGAGGCAGGCCAGGCGATGCCATCGAGGGCTGCCCAGCCTGCCTTCAACCCGCGGCTAGGCGAGGGGATATTCCGAGAATCGCCCTCCGCCCAACCGGAGGCAGGTTGGGCAGCCCTCGATGGCGCCACCCGGCCAGCGTCCGGCCCCCAGCTAAGCGGAGGGAGATTCTCGGAACCACCCTCCGCCTAGCCAGGGGCCAGAGGTCGGCCAGGCGGCATCGTCGACAATTGCCCAGCCTGCCTCTGGCCCCCAGCTGGTGGAGGGAAATTCCGAGAATCACCCTCCTTCCAACCGCAGGCCAGAGGCAGGCTGGGCAGCCCTCGATGACACCGCTCGGCCTACCTCTGGCCCTCGGCTGGGCAGAGGGTGATTTTGAGAATCGCCCCCGACTGGGTGGAGGGCGATTCTTAGAATCGCCCCCTGCTGGGTGATGGGCGATTCTCAGAATCGCCCTCCGCCCAGCCGGGGGTGATTATCGAAATTTCCCTCCGCCTGATTCTCGGAATCACCCTCCACCTAGTCGGGGGTCGGAGGCAGGTTGGGCAGCGCCGTCGAGGGCTGCCCAGCCTACCTGCGGCCCCTGGTTGGGCAGAGGGTGATTCTTGGAATTTCCCTCCACCCAGCTGGGGGCGGGAGGCAGGCTAGGCAACCCTCGATGGTGCTGCCTGGCTGTCCTCCGGCCCTCGACTCGGCAGAGGGTGATTCCGAGAATCGCCTTCTGCCCAGTCGAGGGCCAGAGGTCAGCTGGGTGGTGCCGTCGAGGGCTGCCTAGCCTGCGACTCGCCCTCAGCTGGGCAGACGATGATTCGAAGAATTTCCCCCGGATGGGTGGAGGGCGATTCTCGGAATCACCCTCCGTCGAGTTGAGGGCGATTCTCGGAATCACCCTCCGCCTAGCAGGGGGCCGGAGGCAGTGTGGGCAACCCTCGATGGCGCCACCCGGCCAGCCTCCGACCCTCGACTGGGCAGAGGGAGATTCTCTGAATCACCCTCCGCCCAGCCGGGCGCAGGAGGCCGGCTGAGAAGCACCGTCAAGGGCTGCCCAGCCTGCCTTTGGCCCCTGGCTAGGCAGAGTGAAATTCCGAGAACCACCCTCCACCAAGTTGTGGGTCGAAGGCAGGCTGGGCATCCCTCGACGACGCCACCCGGCCTGCCTCCGGCCCCTGGCTGGGCGGAGGGCGATTCCGAGAATCACCCCCGGCTAGGCAGAGGATGATTCCGAGAATCACCCTCCACCCAGCAGGGGCAATTCTCGGAATCACCCTCCGCTCAGCCAGGGGCCGGAGATAGGCCGGGTGGTACCGTCGAAGGCTGCCCAGCCTCTGTAGAATCACCCTTCGCCTAGCCGAGGGCTGGAGGTAGGCCGGGCGGTGTCGTTAAGGGCTGCCCAGCCTGCCTCCGGCCCCCGAATAGGCGAAGGGCAATACCGAGAATCGCCCTCGACCTAGCCAGGGGATGGAGGCAAGCTGGGCAGCCCTCAATGGCGCCACCTGGCCAGCCTCTGGCCCCCAGCTGGGCGGAAGGAGATTCTCGGAATCACCCGCCGCCTGGCCGGGGGCCGGAGGCCGGCCGAGCGGCACTATCGAGGGCTGCCTAGCCTACTCCGGCCCCTGGCTGGGCAGAGGGTGATTTCGAAAATCGCCCTCCACCCAGCCGCAGGCTGGAGGAAGGCTAGGCAGCCCTCGATGGCGCCGTCCGGCCTGCCTCCAACCCCTAGCCGGGCGGAGAATCGCCCCCAGCTGGGTGGAGGGAAATTCTCGAAATCGCCCCCAGCCGGGTGGAGGGCGATTCCAAGAATCACCCCCAGTTGGGTGGAGCGCGATTCTCGAAATCGCCCTCTGCCCAGCAGAGGAAGATTCTTGGAATCGCCCTCTACCCAACCGGGGGCGATTCTCGGAATCACCCTCCACCCAGTCGGGGACCAAAGGCAAGCCAGGCGGCTCCGTCGAGGGCTGCCCAGCTTGCCTCCGACCCCTGGCTAGGTGGAAGGCGATTCTCGAAATCACCCTCCGCCCAGCTAGGGGCCGGAGGCTGGCTGGGCAGCCCTTGACAGTGCCGCACGGTCGGCCTCTGGCCCTCGACTGCGCGAAGGGTGATTTCAAGAATCGCCCTCCGCCCAGCCGGGGGCCAAAGGCTGACCGGGAAACCCTGTCGAGGGCTGCCCAGCTTGCCTTTGGCCCCCGGTTGGGTGGAGGGGGATTCTCAGAATCGCCCTCTGCCAACCCGGGGGTTGGAGGCAGGCTGGGCAGCCCTCAACGGTGCCGCTCGGCCAGCCTCTGGCCCCCGGGAATCGCCCTCCACCCAGTCGGAGGTCGGAGGCCGACTAGGCGGCGCCATCGACGGTTGCTCAACCTGCCTCCAGCCCCCGGCTAGGCGGCGCCGTCAACGGCTGCTCAACCTGCCTCCGGCCCCCGACTAGGCGGCGTCGTCGAGGGTTGCCCAGCCTGCCTTTGGCCCCCGGTTGGGCGGAGGGGGATTCTCAGAATCGCCCTCTGCCAACCCGGGGGCTGGAGGCAGGCTGGGCAGCCCTCAACGGTGCCGCTCGGCCAGCCTCTGGCCCCCGGGAATCGCCCTCCGCCCAGCCGGAGGCCGGAGACCGACTAGGCGGTGCCGTCAAGGGCTGCTCAACCTGCCTCCGGCCCCCGGTAGGTGGGAAATTTTTATTTTATTTTGTTTTGTTTTTTTCAAACACAAACTATATAAAAAATTTTAATTTTTTTTAAATAAAAACTATTATAATAAAAAAAATTGTATTGTTTAATATTAAAAACAACTATTCAATTAAAATTTTAAAATATAAAAAAACAATAAAAAAAAAAATTAAAATATATATATATATATATATATATATATATATATATATATATATATATATATATATATATATATATATATATATTTAAATTAAAACAATTATTATTTAAAATATATAAAAAAATTAAAACAAAAATTTAAATATGTTTTAAAATATAAACAAACATATATAAGAAGATTTTAATTTTTATTTTCTTAAAACTAAAACAATTATAATTTAAAATATAGAAAAACAATAAAAAAATTTAAAAAATATGTTTTAATATATAAACAAGCAAATATATGAATAATAAGTTTTTTATTTACTTGTTCATTTTTAAAAATTGTTTAAGTCATATTATTTCTCTATAATTTCATGGTTCAACTATCTTGAAAACTTAAGATTTAAAAACTTGAGATTTACAACTTGTCATTAAGGTTTTTATGCGCTACGAAATTTTATCTTTAATGTTATGGTTGAAAATAATTACAATTTTTGGGTTGTTTAGAGTCAAGATATTTTATGTTTAACAACATGGATAAAAATTGTTCAAAATGATAAGCCCTTTAGACATGATTTTGTTTATATTTAACATCATCTATCAAAAAAATTAGAATTTTACGATTTTTCAATGTTCTATTATGTTGTCTTTAATTCTATTGTTACAATGTGTCAAAAGGGTGACACAATGTTTTTTTTTTTTTATTCCAGCATCAACTCGTTCTGTTTTGAAGGTGTTTTTTCAATCCTTTTTTCAAGAAACAATTTCGTTTTTAGCATAATTTTATAAAAAGGTGAAATTTGACCTTGAGAAAAAAACAAGTGCGTTATGGAATACACACTTTTTGTTTCTGGGGCGTTTTTTCATGTTTTTTGAGTCTTTTTGGGCTAGAGTTCCCATTTTAAGGTAATGGAGTGAAGTGTCATGTTCAAGAGCGACTTGCTACCATAAAGAATTCTGCTCACTTTTCCCAAACTTTCCTCGGTCATTTGTTGACCAGTACTTCTTTATTTTTTAACAAGCTTGAGGAGGATAACATTTTCTTGATCTATAATTCAACCCTTCGGGCGAATGAAGTATCGCTATTTAATAATTTGACGATTCTAGAAATGAACGAAACTCGATTCTTGCCATGATTGACAAGCCCGTCACTATTTTATGTTTTAACGAGATTAATGACAATGACAGCGCGGTCCTTTTTAATATTTAGAGAGTTTGAAAAAAAGGACAAAAAAAACTCCATAAGTACTTTTTCGTAAAGTTGTCACTCAGATACGAAAAAGTGTAAAATAATATCTTAGATAACCTCTTTAGTCATGTTCGACCAAGGTATTCCTTTTTCGTAAATAATTTATCTCAATCCGGAAAAGGGTTAAAATTATATTGAGTAGATATCAATTCAGTTACTTTTACAAGCTCGAAAAGACAAGTGCTCAAAAAAAATTTCACATTATCGGAGTCTGAAAAGAGCTGAAAGAAGACTCCAGGGGTTCCTTTTTCGTTGTTATCGAAGCTCAAAAAAGAGATAAAAGTGCACTTCAAATCGTTTTTCGTTTTTAACAAAGCTCGAAAAATAAGGAGAAAAAGTATGCTTTGTGGTCAAATCATTCTTGAAATAAATCTGCACGACTAATATGTTCATCAGTTGTAAGACCTGTTCAGAACAACATCAAATGGATTAAAAATACCTGTTTCATGATAAAAAAACATAATAAAACCATAGTCATAGCAATAAATTCAATTTGCAAATAATTAAATGACTATTAAAAGTAGTTTTACTATTCATTTTTACCATTCCATAGTTACCATTTGCATTTTGGAGCTCTGAACCTGATTTTGCATCTGAACTTCAGCTGTTGATTGTGATCATTTCTGTGGATGGATTTCATTGCCGTTTGATCCAGGTTAGTGATATGAACCTCCTCTTTCTTTCAGTAATCATTTCATTTCCAATTTCTGCAAATTTTTAGGGTTTTGGGATCCCTAGGTTAATTTCTTCCCAAAAAGAGGGCAACGCTCCCTTGGATGTCGAAACCTGTGTTGCATAGCAAGTAAATTGAAAGCTACTTGCATACACAATGCACGATCTCTTGTTAGGGAGTGCGTTGGGCGCAATCTAGATTTTTGGTTTTTGCATTATACCCACAATTTGCCCAATTTTTTGCAATGAATGGAATCTAATGGTTCTTATGGTTGTATTTCAAGTTTCCATCGGATTACAATGACGATTACATGGAGGGAAAGATAACATGAAGAACAGGATATGATTTCCTTAAATTATCTGGGTACAGTAAGAGCCCTAAGAGATTGCGGACTTCTTAAGTACTTTAGGTTGTGAGGGATGAGGCAACAAATAGAAATTTTGGAGTTCTTATTTCGAGCATGGGATCCAGCTAACGAGGCATTTCATATTAAGAACCAAGTTTTTCCCATAACAGTCGAGGATGTATACTTTCTTACAAGTTTATCGAAGAGAGGCTTTCTTATTTCGCTCTCAGGGTCTATTGTTGGAGGAGAGATAATGAGAGATTATGCTTTGCAACATTGTTATCCAGGGGCAGAGCCAAGAAAATATGGAAACATAAACATCCGGGATGTTAGAGATTTTCCTTCTAGAACTATCCTTTTCACAATCGCAAAACTTTTTGGCATCGTTACACTACATGTAGTGAATAGATCGTATATGTAGTACGCGCTAGAGTGCTTGGAGCCAACAGTCTTCAACTGGTCTGAGGCTGTTATTTCTTAGATAAAGGAACAACTAAATAAATCAAAGAAAGGAAGGAAGAAGAATTTTAGTTATGGTTAGATCCTTATATCCTTCGCTTTAAAACGGATTCCACTGATGTAGCCACAACATGTGACACTGGATATGTCTAATCCTAGAGATCCACAGATGTAGAGATGGGTAGAAATCATGGGTAGGCATGTAGGCCAATCTACCATTGTGTTCTTGACTATGTTCTTTGCTTGGTTCTGGCGACAGATTTTCGCCATTGATGAGTATGCATATGCAGGCGTTGATTTCTAAGGAGATCCAGATTTAGCATTACCAGAAGGCACTCAATGGGATGCAATGGGTAAGAATGTTTTGACCATTTTTATTTTTATTTTTCTAAGGTTTATACAATGTTTTTGTATTTTTTATGTTTTCCCAAGACTAAACTAAATTTTTGATGTAACGCAGATGTTGGTCGTGTTCAACCAGTAGAGGAACCGGAGCGTGAAGCAGATGTGCCAGCAGAGAGCGCTGTCGGGAGAGCAATTCTTCAGGATCTTGATATGGCTGAGACTCTGGATGATCTTCGGTAGCACATAGAGGGCTTGACCTTCGGGTTTCTGGATTGCCAGATCGAAGAGTTACCCATGCGACTGCAACGACACACTATTGGGGTTCCTAACCGTTGGATGCGGTTACTACGTAGGATAGCTAGATCTATAGCATGTTACCACGAGCACCACTAGTTTACTTTTGACATTTTGCATACATTTTGAGGTCATATGACCAATATGTATTGGGCACAATTTTTTGTAAAAACTATAACTATCTATCTATATGATTTCAACATTTTCCTATGTTTATTGTGCAATCCTATTCAATGATGTGAATGTTTTCTTTACATATGTTGCAAATGTCTGTCTAAAAATTGATTAGCTAAAGAATCAGTCATGTGTTCAAATTTCTGGAAATGTGTTGATATTGAATAAAATCAAAGTGTTTTTCCAATAGTTGAACTCTTAGGAACAATTTATGCAATGTTGGATTTCTAACAGTTAAACACTAGTATGTTGTAATACCACAAGTTGTGAGTCTAACCTTATGATGATACGGTTAATACCAAATTAAATGGCATTAGAGAGAATTTTGATCAACGCGCTATACTCAGCGATATTGTTCGTCGATCTACCAGTACAAATCCCTTGAAAACTCACTAACTCGTCGTTCGGAGCGAAAATGGCCCACGCTGCAGAGGATAGATTTTGCGTACTATGACTAGCACCATCAGCATATCCAACAAAGGGTTCCAAAGATTCAAACATCTACAATGAAATGTAAAGCCGATTACTAATGTCAAGAAAACTCTAAAAACAAATTGAGATAGTGAATGCAAATCAACAGCGTATATATACAATATAATACAAAAAATTACTACGCTCATGATTAAGCATAATAACGTTTCAAATACAACCCATTTCTAGGCTGTGCCAACAGAATTCCATCGTAATCAACCAACTCATAGGCACCCTTAGCAAGAACTCTTTTGAAAATATAGGGGCCATGCCATAATGGCTCAAACTTTCCTGTACCTATTACATCAACTTCTTGATTGTAAAGAAGGACCAAGTCGCCCTCTAAGAAAATGCGAGGCTGGAAATTTTTGTCGTATTGCGCCTTTATAAGTCTCTTATGCGCTTCGTTGGAAAATTGGGCTTCACGACGCGTTTCATCAAGATGGATGAGGTTAAGGAGATGCGCTTCTTCTTCTGAGGTGTCAAGTAACAAGTCGATTGCGAGTTTCAACTATGGTATTTCACATTGGATTGGTAAGATAGCTTCCAGACCACACACCAATTGAAAAGGATTAAATCCAGTTGCATTTCTCACCGAGGTTCGATATGCCCACAAGGCATAGTACAGGATCAAATGCCAATTTCTTTTACGAACTCCTATCATTCGTTGAAGCATACGTTTAAGAATCTTGTTGATAGCTTCAACTTGTCCATTTGATTGTGGATAATAAGGAGTATAATTATCATGTGAAAATCCTAACTTGGCAGTCAATTCAGTCATCATATGATTGTGAAAATGCTTCACATGATCTGTAACTATAGTCATGGGACTCCAAACCTTGAAATAACATGATTAAATAAAAACAATGCAGTTTTATGTCCTGTGTTGTTGAATGTAGGCATCGCTTCGGCCCATTTGGTAAAGTAGTCGACTGTGACAATAATATAACCATGCGCCCCAGATGAACGAGGGTTACAGGTCATGAATTCAATACCCCATTTCGAAAATGGTCCCATAGATACAAAAAGATGCATTGGCGCTGGCGGTTTTCGGATTTTACGATAAAAAATCTGGCACGCATGACAACTTCTGACCGCGAGGATGCAGTCTCAAAAAATTGTAGGCCAAAAGTAACCGGCGCAGAATATCTTCTGTTTGGTAGCATGTCCAGATAAATTTCCACCACAAGCCCTAGCATGACAATAATTTAAAAAAAAATTGTCCTCCTCATGAGTGAGGCACCTCCTTAAAATGGTATCGACACCACGACGATAAAGTGTATCGTCGATGATCAGATAATCTTTGGCTTGGTATCGAATATGTCGTTGTTCAGAGTAATAGGTATCAGGTTGAAAAGTTTGAGTTTGGAGATAAATAATGAAATCCCCATACCAAGGATCTGATGATCTGATCAGAAACAGAGACTCGTCAGGAATTGATGGTTTCGATGTAGTTGTAGTACTATCAGAGGGAAGGTCATAGAGAAGCTTAGCCAAAATTAAAGACTTCTTTGACTTGGATTTGATGAATTACAAATCAAATTCCTGAAAAATGACAATCCATTTTGAATATTTTCCCCCCAGCAATTGACCTGATAAGATATAAGTCATGGGGTTGCAATCCGAAACGACAGTGGTTTTTTGGAGTAGGATATAATGGAAAATTTTTTGGACATCTTGAACAGGTGCCAAGGCAAGCTTTTTTACGTATGAATACTTAACTTCTGTATCATTGAGATTATGACTCAAATAATAGATTAGATGTTCAATTCCATCTTCTACTTGGACCAATACCATAGCAATGTTTGTTTTAGCCGCGGCGATATATAGGAAATAATCATTTTGATAATTAGGGGGGTACATTAATGACACTCGGATAAGGGTATCCTTGACAGCATCAAAATAAGCTTGCGCAACTTGGTCCCAATGGAAGGGAACCCCCTTTTTCAAGAGTCAAGTAAATCCTTTAGCCATTTCAGCGTAGTTTGGAATGAACCTTCTTAGGAAGTTAGCCTTTCCTTGAAGTTTCTGTATCTGAAGTAAATTTGATGGCACAGGAAAATCAAGAATGGCCTGAACCTTCAATGGGTCGATTTGACTTCCTTCTTTTGAAACTATGAATCCAAGCAAACAACCATAACCAACACAAAACACACATTTATGTGGATTGAAACGTATTTTGTAGTGTCAGTAGCGTAAGAAAACGGCTCTCAAATGCATCAGGTGATCAATCTGATTTCTTGAATGCGCTGGTAAATCATCTAGATAAGGTTGAACAATGTGCTTGATGGCATTGAAAGCATAGTCCATTTCTCTCTAAAAATATGCCCCAGCATTTTTTAAACCAAACAGTAGTTTCCTATAAGCTAATGTACCCCAGGGATAGATGAATCATGTCTTATGTTGATCCTCTGGGCAGATATTGATTTGATTGTAGTCGGAAAATCCATCCATGAACGAAAATATTTCGCATCCAGCACAATCGTCAATAATCTGGTCGATAAAGGGAGTAGGATAGTTGTCTTTTGGACAAGCAAGATTGACATCCCGATAATCGACGCACACTCTAATGGTTCCTTGATTTTTCATGACAGGAACGATATTGGAAACCCACTCAGTTAGCGAAACAGGGTATATGAAAGCAGCACGCAAAAGTTTTTCAACTTTTGCTTTTATGGCAACGGCTTTCTTCGAATGAACAGGACGAAGCCATTGACACACCGGTTTGACATCAGGATACATATTAATAGTGTGTTCAACAATACTAGAATCTATGCCTGGCATTTCCTCGTAAGACCAAGAAAATACATCATGGAATTCATGAAATAGAGAGTGATATAATTCGAGTTCTGATGGAGAACAATATACAACAACATGAATATTTTCTACAAGACCAGGTCTGGTCGAAATATCGATAGAAATGGTTTCTTCAATATTTGACAAATTTTTCTCGGAATCGATTGCATTAATAGGTAAATAATTGGAAAAGAAATTTTTGATTGATGGGTGATATAGTTCACTAAGATAGTTTTCTTCATAATCAGGAAGATGGGAACAATGATGATAATCTTCCGATGGTTCTCCTTCTGACATCATGGCTTCCAAAATATTCTCATATGTTAAGAACATTGAGGAAAAAGGATCAGAGGGAGTACCAAAATCTAAGGAACGATCAACCCAAACACTTGGCGACGCTGATTTCGGATTCGCCGCCCAAGCCAGATAGATTGATTGCTATGCCAGATCAATAGAGTTGGGCCACAAAAACTCATCCAACGTAGTTATTTCAGAATCACCCGTACTCTCCCTTAAGCCAGATAGAGTGGAAGAGATCATGTAGCAGGTCTCTATACTTGCAATTTCTGTCGACATCGCAGGCGACGGTAATGCAAAGGTTCCCATGAGAGTGGAATCCTTTAAGAGTCCTACACCAATGTTCTGAAGTTCTATTTGGGGTATGTAAACGAACAGAACACTTCCAGTTACCTGCGAAGCAGAGGCAAAGAAGGATAGTTGACTAATGACTGTAATAGTACCTTTATATGGAAAGGAGATCATTATAAAGTATGTAGAAACAATTACAGTCATTGCATATACCCATGGCCTTCTAAGTAGAATATTATATTCAAGGGGTCCGTCAACAACGTCAACATCAACATTCATTTTTTTGCCCCCTAGTTCAACATGTAGGTTATTAATAATACCACAAGGTTTATATGTATGTCCATCAAAACCCTTCAACGTCGTTGATGATTGTGATAAGCGCGGCGAGCCAAGTGACTTCCAACAATTTAGAGACATATTTCATGTAGATTCTCCCTCATCAATAATAGTGCAAACATTTACTTGTATGGAGAATTCCAATTCTGCTGGTAGTTGCGGCACATAGCCCGTATGATTAAATATGACAAGATTAGAATCAGTCGGATCAATTCCACCAATAGCCGACAATAAAGCAAGTTTTTGGGAGGGACAATTTTGTAATACCTAAAGAGAAAACATAGCTGAAGGGGATTGAGCCAAATCTTCAACTATATTATAATTTTGAGCAGCTCTTGCTCGAGGATTATATGTCGTTTTATGAATTACTCCCTTTGGTGGCTTGATTGTTAATTTAGGAATAGCAGTAGGTAGTACTGATTTTGTAGACGGATTCCTTGTCGAGGTAGTAGGTTGATCAGTGGCTTGACTACCATAATATTTATTACGCGTTGACCCCAAAATATATGTTTAAGGTTTTGTGACAGATAACATTAACACTTGGGAACTAGGATCTGGATCTGTAGCAACCATGTTTGTGTCCGGATTTGGAAATGGGTTTGTCAACACAGCTGACGCATGGGAAGTATTGATGATTTTTGAGACTTCAGAGCAGTGAGGACAATCTATAACTAAGTGTTCCTCATTACATATTATGCATGGATAACGGGGTTTCCTAGGTCTAGACGATTGATCAGATGATCTTTCTTGCGGGTTAGAAGTTTTCTTTTTCTTAGATTTCCCCTTTTTCTTACTTTTGGGTTGCTTGTCACTTTTGCCTTTGTCAAACGAAATGGCATTAATTTCAAAAGAAGGTGCAGGATCAGATGCAGTAGTGTGATGTGTGCTTGTAGTGCCAATCAAGTCGTCTCTGACATGAGAGTCTTTTAATTGAGGAGGAACAGTAAAAGTAGATCTCAGCGCGTTAGGAATTTTTTCATAGAACATGCCAGACTGAGTGTAGATCAAGTCTAAATATTGGGCACGAGCAATAACTTTCTCTTCTGTGACAACGCCATCTTTATCTACATCCTCAGTTATAGATGGTAATAGGTACTTAATGAACCATTCAGCAAGGAGCTTATCCGGAACAAATGTCTTAACCATTCTATGACGACGACGCCACTCATGAATATGATAAAAAATGTGAGTAGCATTAGTCTGTTTGAAATTGGTCAAGAGTTCTGTTCCAGTTTCATATCTGATGGGTAACTGGAAATGAGTCAAAAAGACAATAGCTAGGGAAGTGAAATTATCAAAAGAAGCTCTAGGTAACTCAATATACCATTTTGCAGTTGGACCTGTGAGCGTACACTGGAAAAGACGTAGTCGAATAGAATCATCATTTAGGGAGTTTGATGAACACCATAAATGATAAGTCATGACATGATTCGATGGATCTTCTCCAGGGTTTCCATTGAACTTAGGTATATCCGAGGGTAATTTGTGAGGTATCATCGACCACCAAGGAGCATAGTTAATTGGATCATTAGTTAGTCGATTTAAATCTGGTAACTCTAAAGTTGCAACAAAGGGAAATTGTCTATTAAAGTCAGGTTGAGCATAGCTAGGGTAAGATGGAATTGCTTGAGCAACAGGCCTTTGAGCGCCAGCATAAGGAATTTGCTGCTGGTAACCTAGATAGGGGTTGTTTTGAAAAGAAAATTCTTGAGGATTCTGTTGAACAAAACCTAGATATGATACTTGTGGAAATGAAGTTTGAGGCATTTGCGCCTCAGGCTGCCAAGGGGTCTATCCACCAATGTTATAACCCAAATTAGGATAACTTGGATTCGATTGATAAATGTAACCAGGTTGCAGTTGTGACATCCCATAAAATGGTAAACCAGCTTATGAATAAATGATTCTGGATACAGGCTGTTGTAAATTAACCGAAGGATTTTGAGTCTGTGGACCCAACATTTGAGGATATTGAATTGAAGGACCCGCTTGATAAGGTTGTTTTACAACATTTTGATTCTGTAACAGGGGTAAAGATGTATTAACAAGTGGAAATGATGTGGGTGTAACAGGTTGAACTGGTTGATACTGGTTGGATAGGCAAAGTGGGCTGCCATTGAAAAATGTTCATTTCGACATTAGGTTGACCAAAAAGTGACGGAGTACTGTCAAATTGGGTGACCAAAGGTTGCCCCCAGTATAAGGAGGATAATAAGACGAAAACTATTTCTCTACAAATGTTGGGAGTCCAATTGATATGGTACTTGAAGGAATCGACCCAGAAGGAACGACTTGATATTGTCCTGATGATGTATATAAAGAATCAAGTCGTTCAATACTTAATATAGGATTACCAGTTAGAATACCAGATAATGACATTGGTAAAGTGCATGGGTTTGAAGGTGCACCAAAGAAAATTCTAGATAATGATTTGTAACCTGATGGGACCATAGGGCCTCCATGAAAATATGACTCTGGTGAAGTTTTGAACATCGACAGGGTAGCGAGGGCAGGTACTAACGTAATTGGAACAGATAGCCCAACCAAATATTTTGGTTCAGGCATGGTTACTTGACCAAATGCATACCCTTTTGAATCGATGGGAGTTTGAATAGGAATAGGATCAACAAAATAAGATGGTGTTGATTGAGGAAAAGACTCGTACAGGTAAAGGTCCTCCCCAAAATGGGTTGGAGTTAAAGGTGTCTCATCTTGTGAGATTTCTTCAGTCGCAATTAAACTAGGTGGAAGTATTTCACCATCAGGCCCAAAGTATATTTCAGGTGGTTGACTGTGTGATATGGGAGACTCAATGGATACAGATATTTTTGGGATGACCAAGGCAGGAACAAATTCCGGTTGTTCGACTTCAGGACTTAGATGTTCTGGCAAACACGAGACAGGATCTAGATCAATTTTTGGTTGAACAACGTCGGGTCCAGGAGGTATGGTCTCACTGATTGGATGGTGGTTTGTGACCACGGGTAGCTGTGAAGACTCTTTTTCGACAACAGTAGACGAACCGGGATGTGTAGAAACAACTTGAGCTAACTCTGGTTTATGGGAAGATGATGTTTCACCAAAGGTACGAATTGTACTTGATTCGGCAGAGCGTTATCACCTTCACCTACCATAAGTAACTTCTGGTCGTAAAGGTGGTTTTAATGCTAGTATATGCGAACGACGGGGGAAAGGATTTTGTTCTTCCATGATTACTGATTTATTTTAACCAAAAACAAATAAACAAAATAAAAGGGTAATGCTAGGAAAAAGGGTTTACCAAGAAACTGTGAACTGCAGAATACCTCCTGGCGAACCAAGAAGTACGGGCAGGCCATCTCCCCGAATGTTGTGTTCGATGTATCACAATTTACAAGGCGGCCAACTCGGTTCACTATGGATGGATATCACCTAAAATTTGTCCTCCCAAATATACCCGAATGTACGTGGAGGCCCAAGTCCATATTAGCGTTGTCTGATGCGAGACCGCACAGTGAGAGAAGCCTTTTATACTTTTCATACTGTAACACCACCCGATATACCCGAAAGTACGTGGACGAGCTACGATATACTAACGTACGTGGAGTGAGGTATCACATTTGGAATGTATCGCAGACAAGTTAACGACAACTGTTATGTTTTACGACGCCAGAACACGTCTCTAGCCTAGACCTTCTAAATGTTATCGTTATGGTTCCAATGCTTTGTTAGGTAAATTGAGATAAGTTTTATGTTGATCTTGTTTAACAATTTTACTTTCAAAGGTTCACCGCGATGATGTATTGGAAATTCCTAAAATGCAAACTAAGAATGATAAGCAATCTTTCACTTTTAGTTTTTCAATGAAAATCCTAGCTACTAGAGGGAAAGAGAAATCAATTTGAGAGCAAACAAATCAATGAGCACAAACTAAATGAAGATTTCCTAATTGTTCCTTTTGCAAAACAAGCAAACCACTACATGCAAATGCAGGTTTCTATTTTTAGTTCCTTTAATGTTATCAATGCAGAAAAGAAAATAAGTGCACTAAATCAACAAAAACAAATTCCTTTCACTTTTGAGAAATGAGGAATATAAACAACAATTTCTCTTTTGAAGGAAAAATGAGGAATTAAACAACAATTTCTCCTATCAGGAAATGAATAATTTACGACAATTTCCTTTTTCAAAAGCAAATGGATCTAATGTAACAATGAAAATACTTTGAAATCAATTCATCAATGATAAAGAAAAATGCTTTAAACAAACATTGAACATTTTTTTCTTTCAAAGGAGGAAGAGGTAGATAAGATCACTGGTCAACATGAGGCTCAAGCTTTTCAAAACACAACAAAAAAAAAACTGAAACAAATTGCAATAACAAATTCAAAGGAATTTGGATGGTTTCAGGAGGCAACGTAGTCTCTAAAGAGAGACAGTGCTTTGCAACGTAGGCCTGAAAGGGAGACAGTACTATCCAAAGCACTATGTCCTATCCAAGAGTGCGTTGGGCGTAGTGTACAATGAAAAACACAGTTGTCTAACACACTTCTAATGCAAATTTGGATTTCAAAAAGCCTAATCTTTGTGGGTAACAACTACTGGGTGAATAAACAGAGAAAATCAGAGGCTAAAACACCGAGGATAAAGAGCAATCTCCCCAGTGGAGTCGTCAATTTGTTATGTGGAATTATGAATTATGGATAAATCATTCTTCCCTAGACAGGTGTTAATATAGAACAACAGGTCAAAGACTTTACGACTATCTTTCCTAACTGTAAACAAACACATAGAATGAAATAAGAAGCTTACTTGGAGTCTAAGCGCTTCCAAAGTCTCCTTCTATCGCTTTTGTTGTAGCTTCAAATTCCAGCTGGCTGTGCAAAATATTTCCTGCAAGAATGAACACTAAACAACAAGAGATAGCAATAATACAGATGTCTATTCAAGTTATTTAGCTAAATCAATAAAGCATAAACCATATACGTCAAATAAGAAATCATGATATGGAAAATCAAAGCTTATACATATGCATATAGGGAAAAATAAGCAGTAATCTTTATTAATGATAGAAGGGGAGGTTACAACCCAGTGATTGATTTAGTGTCACCATCTCAGAAGCATCCCAGCCTCATCACAATGTAGATATCTCCAGCAATATGTCACTCAAATCAACTCCTCAACTGAAATTCCACCAGCATTTCTCTACACAAATTATTCCTTATCAAACACTAAGATATGTGCTCAATTTATAGAGGAGTTGAAGGTAGTTTTACAATTAATGACTTTCCAATAATAGGCAATACATGTTCCCAATCTTGTAGATGTCAAATGGACACATGGATTCGAAGTTTGACACATATGAAATCTTCTAGAAGGCACTAGCCAAGTGGAGATTCCGGAACAATGAGAATTTCGCTCCCAATGTGACCAACGCACCTATGAGTGTCGGGAAGTGATTTGTAGAGTAGCCTTGCATGGGGCTACCTGCATATGCAATGCACTTAGTCCCTTTAGAGGCAGCGTTGATGAGCTCTCATATGATATATTATAAACTTAAAACCTTGGAAACCTTTGCAGATGAAAGTCTTGAATGATTTTTCTTGTTCTTTGTCTTAGGGAATATAACAACTAAAATGATAAGGGATGATAAACCCTATTCATTGGTCCTGGAGATGATGTCTAGTTAACCAGTTCATTTGGAATGGTGCCCAAATTGACCTATAACAAAAACCAAATATCCTGAGATGTCCAATATCGAGATTCACACTTGTGAATACTTCTTTAGGAGTCTTGTTATCTAGAGATTGATGAGGAACCCTATTTTGTACATAGACTATTGTATTTGTAGCTTCTCCCTAGAGGAGTTTTGAAATATTTTTATCATGCAACAAATCTTGGGAAACTTCCATGATGGACTTGTTCTTTCTTTCAGCCACTCCATTCTGCTGAAAATGTAACTGGTTTCGGTCTTCATAATTGTATTTGAATCATGACTTTATGTAATTATTATTGTACTTAGTCAAAATAAGGAAAGAGAAAAATGTATTTTGCAAAAGAAAAATGATTTACTTGTAAATGGGTTTCTTTCCCATGATTATTTATTCTAGGTCAAAGCACCCATTGAGTGCTCTAGGTATTGAGTCAAATTCATAATGTAAATATCCTTTGAGGGCTCATGGATCAAATAAAAATAAAAATACTTTATGTAAAAGAATGGTCTATAAACTCACCAAGAGTCAGGTTGGCCAATCCCCTAAGTCGACCTAGAAGACACCCATGCACCCACTTGAAAAACTATATATAGGGGAGGATTCGAACTCCATTACACACACTTGAACATTCGATTTTTCTTAAGAATTCTGAGGTAGATAAGAAGTGTTAAATTGTGGGAATAAGGAAGCGAAGTTATAATTTGGTTTTGGACTATATCTCTCTCTTGACAACAGAATTTTTCTGTGGAAAACTAAGGTTTATACAGGTATGAAGTTATGTAGTAAGTAGAAACACTCTTGTTTGAAGAAGAAATTCATTGTATTGAGTTGCTAGCCTGATCTTGGTGAGTTTTCCATGGTCTATGGTCTTCGAAGTCTCCTTGAATTGATTCTATAAGAAGATAAGTTCTCTGGGTTTTCCCCAATTTAGGGGGTTTTCCCCAATTTAGGGGGTTTTCCCTAGCTTGGAGCCTATATGTGGTGTCACTTTTGTTGCATTTGTGATCTTCTTGTTTGGAATTTATTTTGTTAATGCAAACAATATAATGATAATAATAATGAAGTAATAGTGTATCACAAATAAATTTCAATATAAAAGAGAAATAACGTAATAATCAACCCCTAATGGAAGCCCTAGATTTATCAACATGGTATCAAAGATAAGTTCTTTTTCATAAGGGTGGAAAGAAGGTCACTAAAGATTTCAAGACTTCAAGGATAATTTAAACCTCTAGGACCAAGCTCCTAGGAGAATACGTTTACAATTTTGGGCACACAACTTAGCCCTAGTTACAATGACTAGGCCACAGTCTTGTATATGAACAAGGGGGTATTTTAAGGGTTTACAAGCCCTATTATAAGGAAACGGAGGGATATTATAATAGTCCACTCAAGGTCGAGTACCTTGACAAAGAAAAACACATTTATGAGCATTTTTATAAATCCTAAAAACGCCTTTAAGGAAGATTTAATTCTCTATGTCATCTCAGAGATCCAAACCCCAGAAGTTTGTGTACTTATGGGTGAAAAAATATAATTTTATATGAAATAGAAGATTCCTTGATATCCAACAAAGATCGAATTGATTGGAGGTATAATTTATATAATTGGAAGAATAATAGTTTAGCTACAGGAGGAGTCAAGATTATGGGTATGAGTGTATTTCGAAAGGCTTGATTTGAAGCCTCAATCACTTAAAGGAGCCGAAAATTTATGAGCTCAAATTCTTTGATTGGAGGGATTAGAACTTAACCAAAACCATGTTGGAAGAGGACTGAAAGTCTAATCTAGTAACCTAAGGCAGGCCGAGTATCTTGGTAAGAAGAGTGAAGGTTTAAGTCTAGTTATCAAGGTCTAGTATCTCCATTAGAAGATTTTAATTTGTGATCTCATATCAGAGTTTTAAAATTCATAAGTGTATGCACTTGCGGGGGACCATACTTATGTTTTTAATATCATATAGAGGACTAATATCAGTGCAAGTTTGTAACCTCAACCACCCTTGAAAGGAGCCAAGCCTCCAATTTATAAGCATAAGTTCATAGTGAAAGTCCTAAATAAAATTCAACGCTGCCTTCAAGAAGAGCCGAATATCTCAGCACATAATGGACTCAAGACCAAACCTTTTGATTGACTCATTAATCGTCTACAAGTCACCATACTTGAAAAAATATTTGTAGTCTTGAATATTGGTTTAGAAGCCATGATATTGTTATAAAAAGGACGTTGTCATGTGGCACATAAATAAACATAATCCGAGCTTCATCAGTAAGAAAGGGAGTCAACCTTGGAAGCCTCCTTGACATTTGAGGGTATATATGTACAAAAGTTTTTCCTGAGACCTACAACAACCTCTCCTCCTTCAGACTTTTATCATTTTGAACATACTTTTGATTGATACAGCGCATGCCATTGCTTTATGGAAAATACCTATCCAGAGGATCATCTCATGCAAATATAGTGGCATTCATTTATCTCATACATCTTGGAAAGCAACAAGAATTCCTAGAATTAGGGTATAGTTGACAAGGAAATCTATAGGTAGAAGAAGAAGTTATAATAGTGATAAAAAGCCTCGGTCTTAAATAAGATCTCTAAGATCTATCTCAATTGTCTCCTTGGAATTAGTGATACAAGATCACTTTGAAGTCTTGTTGCAGTCACTCATAAAATTCAAGGATAGTAGCATTAACTCATTGGAAGAAGTGTTCAACATCTTAGTTAAAAGATGAAAGTAACATTACTTGTGCAAGAAACTCATGAATTTAACATCATAGGGAGTTTTCACTTTTGTAAAGAAGATCATGGCATCCTAAAACAGGCCTAGTAGCACCCTCTATGATCATGAAAGATAGAGGTATGTGGTCATGAGGTATGTATAGCTTATCAAGAGTCTAACATAAAAAAAATTATGGTTTGATTTATTGAATGATTGTAATTGTTGTTTATCATAAAACCCTATATGGTTCATAAAATGTTAGGAAAACCCTAGCTTTATGGAAGCCCTAACCTTAATCTAATTGTTCCCTTGTAGAAACCCTAACTTTAATATCTCTAAGGTTTGCAGTTAGTATAGGGTGTATAATAATAAACCCTAGTAATAATTGATTAGGTTGATTTTATTTTAACTAAATCTAGGGTTTGTATTTGGAAACCATAGGATTCCTCCTTTGTTCCATAAAAAACCTAGATTGATAGATTGACATCATACTTTTATTATTTCATATATTTGTGTGGTTGTGCTTGTCAGTAAGTATTGCAGGTGCATCATGAGGAAAGAAAAGGGAGATGAAACATGTGGTTTGGTGAGAATGATAGAAGGAGGGAAATGGAAGAACCCTGAGAATGGTAACTTGATAATCAAGTTGGATCCTTGGGCACTCTAATGTGTATAGTAAGATTCATTTAAAGAAAGGTTGTACGGATACCTAATTGAGAAGTTTGATAAAAGAGATATTTGACACAACATGCTAAATAAATCCACTATACATATATAAAAAAGTTCCATGCAACAACTGGTTGGTGAGGGTCATTCAAGGATCCTCCATTAGATGAATTCATGGAAATATTTCTTCACCTGGTAGAAGAAGGACCACGATAATATTGCAGACATTTTATACTCTCTCAGTTTTGAGGAAAGCTTCCTATAATTTTATTGATACAATTGCAGCATGATGAAGTCCCATCCTCGGGATAGGGAGCAATTTGAAGAAAGATAGATGATTAGTTGAAGTAAGAGGTATGATTCTTTTTAAAATTCTTCCTTGATTTAGTTAACTTGTGTTTTTTAGTATGCAAGAGGAGCCAGTTACAGAAATATGCCTAGTTTCATTAGCATGTTTTGAATTTTTTGGGTTCTTCTAGTTGAAGACATGTTGGTAGTAATCAACATCCGATACGATATGAAATACTACCGTCTTCAGAGGAAGCTACAAAATCCATGACAAGATGAAATTATGTGAGGATGACTCTTCCTGATAATTGAATAAGGATATTGATGAAGACAAGGCATGGCATGTTATTATAATATGATGACTCTGATGATCTGATATAGTTATACCACCAATAAGAAGATGATTTACACGAAGATGTAGTAACAAAAAAATATGATTCAATTGCATAAATTGAGTGGATAAATTTGGCAATCTAAGTCCAAAGGATATATATCACTAACTGGAAAGGTAGAAGGTTGCGGATGATTTAATGATCATGTCTTGATAGATCACTTTCTCGATGCTCAGAGGAAGCTATGTTCAAGCATTATAGTGACTGGTTTGTGAATATAAAGTAGGTAAATATTGATGATATGGAAAGTGATGGATTGTCCCTACGAGATGTTGTGAAATAATATGGCTCCATTATGTGAATATAAGTTGATGATGCAGAAAAAGGAGGCCTACAAGTAACTGATAGTCCCATGATCTCCATGGAAGAATAGATAATTGATATTGGAAGCAAGTTCCTAGTTTAGAGGGAGCTTGGATATATTCCTTTCATGTGTAAATAAATAAGTATATCCTCCCTGGTTGAGAGGGAGAGATAGACACATCATTATTGTCTTCAAATCATGAAGAAATAATGGAGGATTGGATAAGAATCTGAGACCAATATTAATACTCTTTGATGATGAGGTAGGGAATCCAATAGGCAAGAGTAGTCAAAGAAGAGATTCCTTGAGGATGTGCAAATCCAGGAAGGGAATGGTCCTAAAAGGACATACCTTGTGAACATTCAGATGGGGTATGTTCCTAGAGAGAAAATGATGAATGTGTCTATAAATCATTGTCTCCCTAGCATTGTCTTCTAATCTAGTGGAGAGATAAAGTTGTTAGTCAAGACCTTGCTATATGACAATGTTGGTTGATATAATGAGATGCACTAATATAAGCTAAGAAGATGGCTTATGAGATATCTTACCAATCTGACTCTTCTCATGAGAACTCTTTAAAGGAAGTATTGTCCATGTACCAGTTTTCAATTATGAATACCTCCCTATTTAAGAGGAAGTGTTGAAAATTTAACTAGTTTTTTTCTTCATAATTGTATTTGGATCATGACTTGATGTAATTATTATTGTACTTAGTCAAAAGAAGGAAAGATAAAAATGTATTTTTCAAAAGAAAAATTTATTATTCAAAATAAAAATGTATTTTTCAAAACAAAAATGTATTTTTCAAAAGAAAAATGTATTTTCCAAAAGAAAAAATATTTTTTTTCTAAATGGGTTTCTTTCCCATGATTATTTATTCTAGGTCAAAGCACCCATTGAGTGCTTTAGGTATTGAGTCAAATTCATAATGTAAAGACCCTTTGAGGGCTTATTTATCAAAGAAAATGAAAAAAAAATTATGTAAAAGAATGGTCTAGAAACTCACAAAGAGTCAGGTCGGCCAACCCCCTAAGTCAGCCTAGACTCAGACTCATCCACCCACTTGAAAAGCTATATATAGAGAAGGATTCGACCTCCACACACACTTGAACATTTAATTTTTCTTAAGAATTTTGAGGCAAATAATAAGTGAAAATTTATGGGAAGAAGGCAACAAAGTTATGGT
The DNA here is from genome assembly GCA_034641835.2 of Pinus albicaulis. Taxonomy (NCBI): domain Eukaryota; kingdom Viridiplantae; phylum Streptophyta; class Pinopsida; order Pinales; family Pinaceae; genus Pinus; species Pinus albicaulis. The sequence goes on from CM076577.1 coordinate 814,024,321, forward strand.
TATTTTTTGGACTATATCTCTCTCTTAACAACCAAATGTTTCTATGGAAAACTAGGGTTTTTGCAGGTTTGAAGTTGTGCAGTAAGGATCAACAATCTTGTTTGAAGTAGCAGTTCATTTTCTTGGGTGGCTGGCCTGATCTTGGTGAGTTGTTTATGGAATATCATCTTGGAAGTCTCCTTGAATTGATTCTATAAGTAGAGAATTTCTTTGGGTTTTACCTTGTTGAGGGGTTTTGCCCTGGCTTGGAACCTATCTTTGGTGTCTCTTTTGTTGCATTTGTGATCTTCTTGTTTGGAATTTATCTTGATAATGCAACTAATATAATGATAATAGTGATGAAGTAATAATGAAACACAAATAATTCTAAATATAAAAAATAAATCATGTAATAATCAACCCCTAATGGAAGCCCTAGATTTCTCAACATATTATTCTTGGGATTGTAAGGTACAATGGTTTCCTTCTTGATTCTAGCTTGCTTGAAAAAGTTAACGAACTCATTTGATGTATATTCTCCACCATTGTCAGACTTGAAAATCTTGATTTTCTTCCTTGTTTGATTTTTTATCAGTGCCTTGAATTCCTTGACATATCAAAAGCCTCATACTTATACTTAAGTATCATATCCATGTCTTCCTCAAAAAATCATCAATAAATGTTATGTAGTAGATATGGACACCAAGAGAGTGCACTGCCATGGTTCCACGTAGGTTAGAATGAATGAGTTGAAGAATACATCGGTCTTGTTCTTGGTGGAGGGGAATGGTCCCCTTGTATTCTTTCCACTGGCACATCCTGGACATACTCCATCATGACTAGATTTAACATCAGGCATCCCAATAACCAACTTTCCAACTTTAGGCAGGGCTTCATAGTGAAGGTGTTCCAGTCTTCGGTTCCATAACTCACGTTGTTGATCGCTGTCGTGGACCATTTCTAGCAAAGGCCTTCCATTAACTCTAAAGAGTCCTTCAATTATATATCCCAATGTAAAAGGATCCCTCATATGGGATTCCATAGGCTAAGTAAGGACATTTTCTCTTATGAAATCTACTCTCATTCCTTTGTCTTCCAAGACAAATATAAATACCAAGTTCTTCTTTAGTCTCAGAACATACATTACTTCGTGAAGAAGAATGGATTCCCCATGGTCCAAATGAAATTTGATGGAACCAAATCCCTTCACTTGATATGTAGATTTGTCCCAAAGAATGATATTTAGACTTGTATCCCTCTCAACCAAATTTGAGAGGAATCCATAGAAGTGTCTAGAAGCCCCACTATCTACCAACCAACTATCATGTGAATCTGGAGGGGAAGAACTAGAAAGGGCAGAAATAAGAATATATTTAGATTGACTAGCAACAGCATTATTTTCATACTTGGAGTTCCTTGACTTATTTTTAGGACGATGTCCTTCTTCACGATCATCCAAAGCATCTCTTCTTCTTCTATCATCTCCTCATTTTCGATCATCTATTCTTCTTTGATCATCTCCTCTTCTTCTATTATTGAACCTGATATTGTTGAAGCCACAATTATTGTTGTACCTTGACCTTGGAGCATTACTCTTTTCCTAACAATCTTGAGCATAGTGGCCAAACATGTGACAATTATAACATTCAATCTTTGACATATCCATGTCCCTTCTTGATCTTATATTAGAGTCCTTGAATGTTGGAGCAGACTTCATTGTATTAGATGGACCTCTTCTACCTTTCCTTTCCTTTTCTTGATAAACAAAAGCAAATGGATCTCCTTCTTCATGTTGTTAAATCCTCCCTTTGGAAATCATCATGGTTTCCTCTTGAGTGCATTTTCCAACCAAATCATCAAATGTTGGAAATTGTGTTGAAGTTCAACAAGAAATTTCAGCACCTACACTAGTGTGGGACCACAGGTCTTAGAAGCACCTACACTGGTGTGGGCTAAGTTTGGTGCATGTCTATTTTAGTTATCCCTTAATTAATATGGACAATAAAATGTAATCTAATATCAAAATAACTTGTAATAGTTAATTGAGTGTGATAAACTCAGTTAACTCATGAATTTCGAGTTGAGGGTAGTTGGTGAGGCATGCAGAGTGATTTTAGTTGTAACAGAGTTCGAAGTGCATTGGTGCAATAATTAATGCAAGTTGTAATCAATTAAACTCAGTTGTGCTAGATGTAACTGTTTGATACACTAGTGAGATATCAAGTGAATTAAATATTATTTAATTCACAATTAGTGATCTCACATGCAACTGAGGCTTTACTATTATTAGTTGCATGCATGTTAGTTCCAGTGGAGACCCAATTGAGATCTAGGTGAAAGGGAAGTTGACTATCAGTTGTAGGATTATTGGGTTGCACCCATGCAACCAAACACCCATTGGATTGCCCATGATCCTTGCACAGTCAAGGAAGGCCAAAATTCCTATGGAATAGGGATTGCATTGCATTGCACATGAATTGCGCAAGCAAGGCAGGATATCAGGAGGCAGAAATTCGGATAAGTATTGGTCAGTTTTATCCAAGACAGTGTGAGATAGTTAGCTGAGTACAGGAGGGCTATTGTGAGAATATTTGTATGTAATTGTTTCATGTATCCATGATGAATATACAATAGAAGATAGTGAGGTTTTGAGCAGCAATCTTTCCCCAGGAAATTATCTACGTTGTGGTTTGATTGATTCTTCTTTGCTTCATGTGATTGGCGATTGTGTTTTTAATTCCGCAATTGATTTGTAGAAGTGATTCAGTATCTAACTTTAGCACATTGTTAGATCGGATTCAATCCATGATATACATGTTTTTTGTATAGTTTCTACATGGTATCAGAGCACAGGAAATCACAATAGTGAAGGAGGAGCTGAGTTTGTGACCGGATAGAATTCAAATTTGCAGAAGACTTTATTGGTGCTAGAGTTGATTCGGGATCGAAATGGCTTTCAATGGCTTGAGATTGGATTATGCACTCGAGGGTAGCTCTAACTATATTGCTTGGAAGGACAGGATGGAGGCAGTACTCGAAGACAATGGCTTGAAGGAATTCATTGACAATGATGTTCCTAAACCTACTGTGACAGATGTTGCAAATCTTGATGCATGGAAAAAGAAAGTGGCGAAGGCAAGGAGGATCTTACTAGAGGGAGTACGAGACCACATTGTCTCAAGTCTCCATGGGAAAGCCACACCATATGCAATGTGGAAGGCTTTGGCAGATCTATTTCAGAGCAGCAGTGACCATAGTAAATTGGCATTGAAAGATAAACTCAGGAAGATCAAGATGGAGAAAGGCGACTCCATGCCAAAATATTTAACAAAGTTTGTCCAATGTCGGGATGAGCTGGGGAGAGTTGGCATTACTGTCGCTGATGATGATTTGGTGAGTTTAGCTCTCCTAGGACTTCCCAAGAGTTGGCATAGTTATCAAGACTCTGTCAATGGAAGAGAAAAGTTGCTAGATTGGGAACCACTGTGGTCGGATTTGATGCATGAGGAGTTCAGATGGAATACCGGAGATGGATCTTCATCTAAGAATGAAGATGAAGAATATTGTGCTTTGGTTGCCAAGGCAAAGAAGGGGAAAGGAAATAAGTTTCATTCCAAATCTCAGTCCAAAGATGGCAAGAAGCACGAAATGTCCAGAGTGAAGTGTTTTCACTGTCACGAGCATGGGCATTATGCTACTAACTGTCCACAAAAGAAGAAGAAAAATAAGGCTTCACGATCTGCAGTTGGTGAAGCTTTGGCCTTGCAATTTGAGCTTGACTTCTCATTGATCGCATGCATGGTTTCAAGTGCATTGGGATCTGTGTGTTATTTGGATAGTGGTGCATCCTTTCACATGAAAGGAGACAAGTAACTTTTCAGTAGCTTGGAGGAGAAGGATCTCCAGATGCATATCGAAATGGGTGATGATGGGCGGTACAGTGCTACCGAGATCGGTACCATTACCTTCCAGAGACAGTCAGGTAAACCCTTTCAATTAAAAGATGTAAATCATTTACCAGGTTTAAAGAAAAAACTAGTCTCAGTTACAATGTTGGAGGATAGAGGCTATGATGTTGTTTTCAGTGAAGGAAAAGCTTTCCTGCGACACAAAACAACAAGAGAAGACAAGAAGATTGGGATTCGAGTTAAGAATCTCTAAAAGATGGATGTAGATTGTTGCACAGCATTGATGGGAAAGGTGGAAAAAGTGGTGAGCTGGGATGAGGGTGAGTTATGGCACAGGAGATTGGGCCATCTTCACCACGGAGCCTTGAAATTCATGCAACATATTTCCACAGGTCTTCCCAAGGGTACACTTGTGCAGTCAGACACATGCACGGGATGTAATATGGGAAAATAGGTAAAGGCCACCTTTCATGAGAAGGAGAACCGAGCCTCGGGGATCATTGAGAGAGTTCACATAGATGTGTGTGGACCATTCTCTGTTGCTTCGACAGAAAATCATAAGTACTATGTGATATTTTTTGATGACTTTTCTCGTAAGTGTTGGATCTACTTCATGCAGAAGGAAGATCAGACATTTTCAAAATTTCTTGAGTTTAAAGCATTGGTGGAGAAAGACAAGGGGAAGTAAGTGAAGGCTCTTAGGAGCGATAGTGGTGGTGAGTACATCTCTAACGAATTCAAGAACTTTCACAGAAAAGAAGGAATTCATAGATAACTGATACCGCCTCATAACCCACGGTAGAATAGGGTCGTTGAAAGAAAGAACAGAACAATTGTGGGTGCAACAAGAGCAATGTTACATGATCAAGGCCTACCGATGCATCTGTGGGCGGAAGGATGCAACACAACGGTATTTGTGCATAACCGTTGTCCTCGTAGGATACTTGGCATGAGTACACTAGAAGAGGCTTTCACTAGTAAGAAACTTGATGTTTCACATTTTAAGATTTTTGGCTCATCTATTTATGTGCATGTGACCAAAGATGCCAGGAAGAAGCTAGAACCAACAGCTAAGATTGGGATTTTTGTGGGGTACACTGAAACTCCCCACAACTATCGGGGGTATTTTCCAAACAACAGAATGACTATTGTGTGACAAGATATAAAATTTGATGAGGAGAAAGCCATGCGATTGTCCCTTGAGAGGGAGCTGGATTTTCATGTAGAGGAGGAACTCTTGGTTCCCAAGGATGAGCCTCAAGATGTGGAGCAACCACATGCAGAGGATCATGGAGTGGAAAATCATGCAGAGCCATCCATGGAAATGGTAAAAGGCGCACCACGGAAGTTGATAGATTGAGACTTGATGTTGCAGAGAATGTAGGAGCCCCTACTTCACAACGCAGACAGAGACAGTCTCCAGACAGGTTTACTGGATACATGGATCTTATGAGAAAATATATTATGATTGAACCATCGTCATTTCAGGAGGCAGTGCAACAACTAATTTGGGTTGATGCAATGGTGGAGGAGTATGACTCCATTATCAAGAATAGTGCATGGGAGATTGTCCCAAGACCAGTCAGAAAATCAGTGGTTGGATCTAGATGGATCTACAAATTAAAGCAAGCTGCTGATAGGAGTGTGGAGAAATACAAGGCCAGATTTGTGGCCCGGGGATTCTCACAGATTGATGGGATCGATTATGATGAGACTTTTGAACCAGTTGCAAGGTACTCTTCATTTAGATCCATCCTTGCACTCTCAGCACAGATGGGGTAGTGCATTCATCAGAAGGATGTGAAAATTGTGTTTCTCAATGGAGTTATTGAGGAAGAAGTGTACATAGAGCAGCCAGAAGGTTTGGAGATCTTCGACAGTGAGTCGCATGTGTGTCGACTCAAGAGAGCACTGTATGGGATGAAGCAAGCACCTCGTGCTTGGTACACTCAGATTGACATCTATTTCACCGAATGCAAACGTGTACCAGATTGTGGTTGAGGGTAAGCTATTTATTATTGTACTTTATGTTGATGATCTAATTTGGACTGGTGATGATCAAATGATACACTCATGCAAGGAGGATCTTGCAAGGGAGTTCAAAATGAATGACATGGGACTCCTTCATTATTTCCTTGGTTTGGAAATATGGCAACAAGATGGTGAAATTTTTGTTTCTCAAGACAAGTATGCCAAAGAGATACTGGGTAAGTTTCACATGGAGAATTGAAAACCCATGGACACTCCACTTCCAGGAAATTGGAGGAAAGAGGATGCTACTTCTGGAGAGGTAGTGGATGCTACTGTCTACAGGCAGTTAGTTGGTTCACTGTTGTACTTAGGGAACACCAGACCAGGCATTTTCTACGCAATTAACCAGCAGAGTCAAGCTATGGTTAAGCCTACCAAGCTCTTTTGGAAGGCGGGGAAGCATGTCTTGAGATACCTGAGGGGCACATCAGAGTATGGATTAAGGTACAGATGGATAGAGGGAGTGAAGCTTCAAGGCTTCACGGATGCAGATTGGGCAGGCAGTCCATCAGACAGAAAGAGCACATCAGGAGGGATCTTCAACATAGGATCGACAACAGTTTCTTGGTACAGCAGGAAGCAGCAATCTATGGCACTCACTTCAGCGGAAGTAGAGTATATGGCAACAAGTCAAGCTTCATGTGAGGCTATCTGGATGAGAAAGATCTTGGTTGGTTTCTTTGGTTCTCAAATGGATCCGACAGTGATACATTGTGATAATCAGAGTTGCATTAAACTCTCGATTAATCTTGTGTTTCATGATAGGTCCAAGCACATAGATATCTGGTACCACCATCTCATAGATTGTGTGCAGAGGCGAATAATTTTACTTCAGTACATTCCCACGGAAGATCAAGATGCAGATATTCTGACGAAGGCGCTCACCAGGAGAAAATTCGAATAACATAGAGTCAAGATCGGGGTGAAAGATAATCCCTTTCTTGTTGAGAGGGAGTGTTGAAGTTCAACAAGAAATTTCAGCACCTACACCAGTGTGGGACCAGGAGGTCCAAGCAGCACTTACACTAGTGTGGGACCACAAGTCTTAGCAGCACCTACATTGGTGTGGGATAAATTTGGTGCATGTCTATTTTAGTTATCCCTTAATTAAGATGGACAATAAAATGTAATATAATCTCAAAATAACTTGTAATAGTTAACTGAGTGTGATAAAATCAGTTAACTCATGAATTTCGAGTTGAGGGTAGTTAGTGAGACATGCAGAGTAATTCTAGTTGTAACAGAGTTCGAAGTGCATTGGTGCATTAGTTAGTGCAGGTTGTAATCAGTTTAACTCGTTTAAGTGAGTTAAACTCAGTCATGCTAGTTGTAATTGTTTGGTACACTAGTGAGAGATCAAGTGAATTAAATATTATTTAACTCACAATCAGTGATCTCACATGCAACTGAGGATTTACTATTATTAGCTGCATGCATGTCAGTTCCAGTGGAGACCTAGTTGAGATCTAGGTGAAAGGGAAGTTGACTATCAGTTGTAGGATTATTGGGTTGCACCCATGCAACCAAACACCTATTGGATTTCCCATGATCCTTGCGCAGTCAAGGAAGGCCAAAATTCCTATGGAATAGGGATTGCATTCCACATGAATTGCGCAAGCAAGGCAGGTTGCCAGGAGGCAGAAAATTGGCTAAGTATTGGTCAGTTTTATCCAGGACAGTGTGAGACAGTTAGCTGAGTACAAGAGGGCTCTTGTGAGAAGAGTTGTATGTAATTATTTCATGTATCCATGTTGAATATACAATAGAAAATAGTGGGGTTTTGAGCAACAAACTTTCCCTGGGAAATTATCTGTGTTGAGGTTTGATTGATTCTTCTTTTCTTCATGTGATTGGCGATTGTGTTTTTAATTCCGCAATTGATTTGTAGAAGTGATTCAGTATCTAGCTTTATCACATTGTTAGATCGGATTGAATCCATTATATACATGTTTGTTGTATAATTTCTACAAATTGATTATTGTTGCTAATAGTAGTGATGAAGGTTTTCCAAACAGGAGGAAGTCCTTATAGAGTAACCATCACAGACTTTCTATCAGATAAATGCTCACTAGTAGTTTGAAATTGATCCCTTAGTTGGTATACCCTCATGACATAGGACTACATAGATCCCCCCTTGTTCATCTTCAATTCCTTGAGTTTATTCTTCAAGGAGAGGATGTAGTTCAAGTTTTTGACTTGATACATCCCAACCAACTTATAATAAATGTCCTTAGACTTCTTCAAGCTACCAACATAAACAAGTAAATGATCTTGCAAACCATCAATGAGAATTTTCTTAGCTTTGATCTCACCTTTTGTGTACTTGGACTTGGTGGCAATAGGAGCAATCTCTGGACGCTCAAGAATTTTTCCTTCCACATATTCCAGGATATCATTTTCATCCAATTTCACTTCCAACGTGATCTTCCAAGTTGAAAATTTGAAGCATCACCCAACTTCTCATAATCCTTGAAGAAAGAGTTAGTCATCGTAATTAGATTAGATGGGCTCCTTCATCTTCTAGCAAAGATGATTGCTTTTAGTCTCTTGTCTCTTTTGGGCTTGTCTTCACCTTAGCTCTGATACCATGTTAATTTTTTTATTGTTCTAGGGTGTTACAATCACTTTAACCCAATTCTTAACTTCAATTACCAATCAATTAAATCTTCTAATAAATAGCAATTGTAGATATAATAGTAGATGAAATGCACAATTGGAGAAAATCAAAAACCGACAAGAGACACAAGAATTGGTCAAAGACCAGGGGAAAAACCCACAACTAGGAAAACCCTTTCAAATTCTTCTTATTAGATTGTCATAAAATGTTCAATAGAGAGATACAATAATCCAATTCATCAACCAAGAGCGAAAGTCAAAAGATTGACTTTCCAAAAAATTCAACAAACCAATATCAAATGATGAGCCAATAGTCAAATTTGTCCCAAGTCCAATCTAGTCAAAGTCAAAGTCTGCAATTCTGTCAAAGTTAACAACAGTCAAATGTGCCCTAACCAGTGCACAAGTCAAAGGTCAAAGTCCTCCAATCAACTCAGTCAAAGCAACATTAAATTTGGCCTTCAAAGATTGGTTAAACCTCACCAAAACATTTAACAAAACTCAGTCAAAAGAGAGAGAAACCCTGTGGTCAAACTTCAAAACTTTCTTGCAATCAACGGTGGTCAAAAGTTGCGGCCAACTGAGGTCAAAGTTGCCAAAAAAAAGCTTGATTTGTGTGCCAATCAACTCTGCCTTCAAGAATAGGTTAGATAAAGTCAAAATCCTATCGGTCAATGCAAGTCAGACCATCCCAAACAGAGGTCAAAGTTCGGTCAACAGAAAAGAAAGACTCATCCTTCACACGTGTGAAGATATCTTACAATATTTCTAATGTATGAACCAATAGAGAGAAGAGAGAGATGCTTGATGTGATGTCCAAATGAAGGTGGTGTTTCCTGTATTTATAGGCATTGGAGGACACCCAATTTGTCTTTAAAGTCAACCTGTATTTTGTGCACTTTTGAGATTTCACATTAAAAAATAATTTTTCATTAACCAAATTAAATTCTTCCAAGGGTAATTTGGGGCTTCTCTGGATGAGGAAGATTGTCCTATGGAGGGGATTTATCCCTGAGCTGCCAAATTAACAACTGTCTTAGAAAGTCATGGCACATTTTCTAATGCAAGTGATCCCATAAGTCACAAAGTCAACTTGGTCCCAAAATGTTTAGTGTGATGATAAGATGAAGTGCAAAGTAGAATTTTTTCCAATTGTGAAGGCATGGTCAAATTGCAAGTGGTCGAATTTTGTCCACGTGTAGAACAGGTTTGCAGGTGGAAAAATAGGGCCAACGTTGCATAATTTTGGACATGCATTATGTCAAAATTGGTATACAGGAAAAGAGGAACAAAACCCATGTCCCATATTCTTCAGATTCCTCAAAGTGTTAGAGATCTACCATTTGGGCATGATGACATGGAAAATGTAGTGATGATGTGGCAACACAAGGTAGGATATGAACAAATGAAGGAAGACCTAGGTGAAATCAAACAAAATTACAACAAACCTAGCTGGTACAATTACCAAATTCATGAAAGCATTGGAGATAAGGAAAACAGGTGGTGAATTCAAGTTTATTATGTAGTAAACCTCACCTCAATTAGCCATTTGAGAGGGTGGACTAGCCGTTGGAACGTCAAAGGCATCTTAGACCAATAAGTTAGCAAGTGGACATCTTATTTGTCTTTATAAAGTATAGGGACCTCTCATTCAACCAAATCAAGTCATCAGTCAAACAAAGTAAATGGACAAAGGACCAAGTCAAGTTACTACCTAGTAGGTGGAGAGATCGTCGAGGTTGGGGCACCTTTGAACCATTATTCAACTTTTGGGCCATAAACAAAGGAAACGTCAAACCTCCAAATGAACTTTGATTTAATTCAACCCCTTAGTGAGAAAAACCATGAATGTGGTTGTAATGTTGTAATAAAATCACTTGGTCTTTGACATGTGGATGGCAATTAAATAATATTTCTTAGAGGAAGAGTAAATTAGTTGTTAGCTAGTCATTATCCAATCATTAAAAAAGTTTTATTAAACTATAGCCTTTCCTGTCGAAAACGATGTTGTTTTATAAGATCATATGCCATAATAAAAAGAGCTCATTTTGCAAACCTACGCATTATTTTTACATTGTGTGGGTTGGTTTTTACTATCTTGCATTTTCTTGGCTAATTGTGGTAAATGGGCTATAATCTAAAACAATTCTTGCTAAGTAATATTACACTATAATTGGAGTAACAATTTGTCAATGGTCTACATAGCCACACAGAGGAGATAGACTAAGTGCTAGTCCATTTTATTTCTTTGTTATTGGTGGGTCACTTGGGTCTATGGGGAATCTTTAATCGGGAGCAGAGTTTATATTTCATTGAGAAATCGGCTCAAATACCAGAAAACTTCGCGCTAGGGGTCACTCCTAATTGGATTTGAAAAATGGGAAGAGTTTTAAGTCAAAGAAGGAGGTGACTCCTCTCTAGAAACCAAGCCCACCTCAAAACCAAGCCCACCTCATTGATCAAGTGCAAGGTTGACATAAGTGTGTTTTACAACTCAACTTCATGAGGTACTTTCTTGTGGCACAAGGTAAAAAACTTACAACAACCATTTTATATATATATATATATATATATATATATATATTTTAAAAGACAAAATATTTTATTTTTTGTTTTATTCTATTATAATTATCTAGTTGATTTTCAAGTCATATCACAAGAAAGCTAGTTTTGTTTACTTTGGAGTTATTGGAAATAAAATCACCTCTTGACCATTGATGCATTGATTTTTAAGCCTTTATTGCATATGTTTTCACCATGTGTTAATTTTTTGTTATAAATATGCAATTTTTCGTTGTTGTTACAAAACAAATCTGCAAATTTTTTTCAAGGTTCTGTGTTCTTACCAAGTAAGTATATTTTATTGGAATCTTGTACATTGCTCTTTAATTAATATACTTGTTGATCTATATTTTTAGAGTCTAAAAAAACTTATTTCAATCATTTTTTCATTAAAATCCTTGATATAATATTTATGGACATAGAACCTTGTGGAATTTATTCCTAAAACGTTACAAATTCAATTTCCATATTGGTGCAAATTGCACCTTGTTGTCCAAAGGCTTAGAAGTGATCTAAAAAGGGCAATCTAACATTTTCTAGACTCTCCACCTCTATATCTTGAATCTAAAGTGCTATGGAACTAATTGGGTGGTTTGTTTAGGGGATACTGTTTGTTGTCCCTTTTTTTTCTGCAAAATTTACAATTTTCAGTCATAGGCCAGTAAGTTAAATAACACTAGAACCCTTCTAACAAGAGATTCAACAATATAAAGAACCTTAGATCTGGTTAAAATATTTTTTGTACACTCATTTTGACTACACACACAAATATGTCTTATATATTTGAGTGTTATATCAAGCTGATTGTAAGTTTTTACTACCAATTTTACATAACCCAGTGGGACAACATATAATTAACTCATTCACCTCACCCATAAACCCAATTCAAGGCATTGGTCTTTATTGATTGGGTGAAGTATTCAAAGGGAATCCTCTCATAACCATTAAGGAGGTAGTTGGTTTTGAGTGGGGATTTGGGATGATGTAACAAGGTAGTTGGGCTTGAGTGGGGATTTGGGATGATGTAACAATGGACCCCAATTTTGTGTGTGCCAATAAGGAGCATGTTGCAAAGGGCTCAACAACTCTCTCAATTTGATCGGTAACAAGACCTTTATCATGACACAAAAAAAAACTAATCTTTTGCACAATGGAGGAAAAAAGGAATCAAAACAAAGGTTTTAAGTATGTCGGACCAATTGTACAACACATTTGAAAGTCTCAACAATGCAATCTAGGGATCTAGGTTCTAAGGCTAACATTGGAGATACTCAAGAAACTTGTGAAAGGGTAGGGAGAAAGGAAGCATAATAGGGAGCAAGGGTGGTAGTTGAGGAGGAAGTGGAAGAAGTTGTTCAACAAACAACTCCAAAATATTCACTGAGGCCCAAAAGAGATGGCATTCCACCAATGCTAGTAGATGTGGAGTAGACTCTCAAGAATGATCTCCAATTCTCCTAAGTCCCCCTATGTTTAGGTTTATTTGCAGTTTTAATTATTATTTGAATCAAGCCCTTGGGGGTCTTTGTCTCTATCTAGATATATTCTTTTAATTTACAATTTGTTGTCCAAAAACAATTCAGCGTAATGGGAGGGCATGGCCCTAGACAATTGCATATGTTTTTTTTATCATTGTAGTGCAATCTCCTTTGGGGATTGCCTATAGTCCGGCATGTTCCTATGTTCTCTTGTATATATTTAATAGACATGTAACTAACTTACAACAAAAAAATTCAAATAATGAAAGATAATAGAAGCTAGGTGTCTTGGAAAATCTTGACATATTATGCTTGAAAGGTGATCAAGTATTTTCCCAATGAACAAATATAGACACACATATTGATACTTCACAGAAAATGGAGCCATGGATAGCAGCCGCACACAACTAGCGTTTGAAGAGGAATGAGTCCACTGACCGTCTCATGGATCCAGGACTATGGATGGTGACTGAGTTCAGGGAGATTGAACAGTTCTGATTTTATCATAGGCCTTACTTAGATGGGTCTTTTTTTTACTATGCAAATTTACTATATATCTATATATGTTGCATATGCAACCAGTTTGTATTTGATGTCCTATGGACAAACTTATTTTATCATGATAGGATTTTTTACTAAGGTACAAGAGGTTTCTTCCTATCTCTTTGGATAGTGGATATTTTGTTGGACAACAGTGACTTTTACAGTTTTTTTCGGACTATATGTATTATCTGGCTTAGCTTACACATCTACAAAATGTATTTTCAAAATATAAATGAAGATACAGGTTTCTTTTCACAGGAAACCAAAAAAAAAAAAAAAAAATTTCCCCAACCTAACAATTGCAACACACTCGCTATTGACATTCCTTCAATCATGCAAAATGAAAATAATTGTTGAATTTAAAACGTAGTAATCTTAGCATTTATTTTTAAATAGAGTCTTCTATATTGATAATTACTTCAAATGATTTAAATATTTTTCACATTCTTATCCACTATTCCATCATTAAGTAATTACACAAAAGACATCAACAACATAATATTTATGACAAAGGATCATGAAGAGACAACCACACAAAGAACATGAGTTTACCCTGGGAAAACCCACATGGGTAAAAACCCAACAACCTTTTCCTTAGAGAAATTATCAAGTTCAACAGAGATACATCGATCAAATACAAGGTCAAATTAGCTAGGTCAAACCTGGTCCAACCCTCCTAGTCAAGTCAAACAACATGCTTAAGAAACTCGCTCTAGTCTACTCAGCTAGGGCAGAATTTCATCCTCCTTCACGCATAGAGCTTGATCCTGCAACTCTTTGGTACTTCTGATACAGATTTGTCTTGCACTTCTTCTGGTATAGATTTGTCTTGCACTTCATCTTTACAAATATTTGTTCCTCGTAGTTTTGACCTTTCCACGGAGTATTTTCAATCTTTCAATACATAATGCTACACAAAGACTTGGTCCTTCAACCCAAAAAATCGTCCATTGTTTTGCCTCCTTCGCATGGCTTGCCTCATACTAAACCTTTGCTTGCTTGCCTCAGACAGATTGAGATCCTTGCTTGAGGGGTGGTTGAATTGCTTCATATATATATAGTCATCTTGAAGGTCAAATGGGTGTCTTTCTCTGATTGAGCTGACTTGCCTAGCGGGGTCAACTTGGCCTCTTTTGGAGCCACTAAATTCAACTTTAAAAATTTAACTTTCTTCGTTTTCAAAGGATATGAAGAACATGCCTTTTTAAATTTTTATTTTGACAAAGATGACATGAAGAACATGCTTTGTAGAATACATCAATGATTACAATATTAATTATGGAGACCGACCATAGCTACAAAATTCAACACTTAGCAATTATAAAGTAATATGTATGTGGGGTTAAGTGTGAGACCAAATAAAAAAAAAACAATATAAAATGCATACCATCCCATATATAATGACAATCAACTACAAATAACTAAAAAAATATATAGCAGTGGTAAAGATGAATGACAATGCCTAGGAGATGTACCATAACAGCCAAATTGCACTACTAGGAGATGTTCCATGTATTTTTTTCTAATGTATCGGGGTCTTCTTGAAGTTGCTGAATAATCTTGCATATCTTCTCATCTTGCTGAAGCTTTATTGATATATCTTTGAGATTTTAGGTCTTCCGGATCTGCAAATTTATCATGTAATAGTCTAACATGTAGTTTTTGCAATTCCACAGGTGTAAACTGAATCTGATGTGCCAACTAAAAATTATAATAACTTTTCCAAAACCTGTTGATTTTTTATAGTTAAGAATTGAAATTCCAGACAAGGCATTGGGAGAATAAAACCAGTACATCACTACAAAATATATATATATATATATATATATATATATATATATATATTCTACAGCAGTAATGGTCCACGTCAAAGAGGGTTTGCTCTGAATAATTCTCCTGTGTTTCTCATTACCCAAAAGTGCAAATGCACACAATCGCTTGACCCATGAAATAGCCAGGCAACCAAGACTCAAACCCCTGACGAGCCACATTGAAGGCAGCATAAATCCAAGCCTGAGATGAGGGAAAGAAATTTCAATTATAAATGATAACTACAGTAAAAAAACGTGGGCAGAGAAGGAATCGAAAAAGAGATCTAGAACAAGATCATGCGATGCAGAATTCAAATTCAAACTGTAATTTGACATTGGCTTCGTATAGTACTAAACATAGAGACCAAAACCACCACAAACTGCTGTAGATACTAGAACATGAAACTGTTTGGATTTCTGCAGTTGTATATCTGCACATCGGAACCCCTCCCAGCCTATCTGATGGCTTTTATGTAGTCTTTTGTCGTTTTTCCTTAAGGGGAGGGGAGCCATCAATCTTAGATTTAACACGGAGAGCATAAATGCAAACTGGGTATCTGTATTAGCTTCTAGTGTATATTTTTAATGGGATTCACCATGCTAGGATGGTGGTTTTAGTTAATTCCAGAGTGCAAAGCCCTCTGAACAATTCTCTTTATTTTCATCTCATTCACTCTTTCCTCGCTAATATTGTGAGTTAGCATGCTGTAAAGCAAGCGAGCAAAGTCACAGTGAAAGCATTCATCCCTTGAAATTAGCTCATTTGAAAATGTTAGTCCTAACCTTGGACTCCTTTTCTTCAGCCAAAAAATTGAACAGAAACTGCCAACAAAAAATATACATTCTACGCAAGCAAATGCAAGAATCCTTTCAGCAAAAATTTCTGAGCTTTTGATACAACAAAAATTCCAATTTGCTTTTATAGCTACATAGGGTATGGTTTCAAATGATGCATGAAATAAACAATTCTCCTTGGAATCCTTGGTATAAGTCTTTAACAAGAGATTATATTTCCAAATGAATATTGTTCATTGCAATCTGGAACCCATAAATGCACAGCTCAGGGACTTGAACAGCTGGCCAAATTCCCCAAAACAATCTCATCAAAAGCCACAAAGAAAGCTGAACCATCAGAGCTCAACCCTACCTAGATTTGCACATACTTGATCAGAAACATGCAAAACATCTATGGGTTCTCTACCAAAAGAAGCTCACCGTCAGTCAGCAATAACAACAATTTTTCATCTTGTTCGACAAAAATGGATAGATATACAGGTGCCTAAATGCAACCATGGTACTGAGAATTTCAAAATGGATAATAAACTCACACATGGAACCTTTTTGGAACCCATCAATTATTCAACTATTCTGTAAATCCACACATGAAAAGCCCAATAACAAACCAATGGGAAGAAAAAACCTAAAAACTATTAAACACTAGAGAAAACAAGCAAAAACCACCAGTGCACTCATCATTAAGGCAAAAATTCAAGCATGCTACATCACTGGAGGATATGCTTTCCTTGTGGTTTGTGCCATGTGGACATATGATCCTTCACCCAAGTACATAGGATCCAATCTCAATACACAACTTACTATCAATATCTTGTGACAACAAGAAAAATAAGCATCGCTGTGTAAATTTGAACTTTGAAGTGCATATACACATGGTAATAAGTCATTTTATTGCGAGAAATAATTATATTATAAAATAACTTCTGTTTCACGTATGCCATCAATCATCACATACTACGCATGATGTACATTTAACATTATAAAACGGAAAAAAGGAAGCAGTGACAAAGTAAATTATGCATCAATGCAACCTAGATGCTTCACGATTATTACACAGTATTGTTTGACGGTTATTTCCATGTCACCCAACTGCCTAGTTACACAATCAAGTTTCTTATAACTAAACTCAGTAGTTATAAACTTGTACAAGAAGCAAAATCACAACACTCAAAGGGGTGATATTCACACATGTTCTTGATTTCCACCGTGTAACTGGATGTCCTAGTTGAGCCAAAAGCATGAGCATGACTATGATAAGCATTTTCCCAGAAGAAACAGAAAATTTATGGTGCTATCTAATAAAATAACATTTCAACTAATGGAAAACATAGGACCAATAGCTTGTCTTCTTATTCCTCAAAAGCAGGATATCAGAGCCAAAGAGCTTGCTAAAACAAGTCTAGTGCACCAGCTGACTGAAACAATTTATATCTTCCAATGGAAGGAGGCTTTCCCAAATTGTGGGGAATCGTGGGGAAAAAATCATCTCATCCAGTCGAAATACTCACTCAAATTATAGATTCTAGAATCAATTACAGAAGTATTATGTGACGATTCTCCCAGGCATATTTTTTCAAGGACTAATTAGTGATGCAATTTGATTTTACAAAGAATCCAACCACTCCACATTTCAATTAACAGAATGAAATTGGAAACTATGCTAAGCAACAGATTGACAACACCCTCTGCCGAAGGACAAGTAAGTTATTCTATCAGTCTAACATAACAAACCATTATACACTATGACACACAAGTAGAATGTCTTCCACCCAATGTTATTAAACTCAAGCAGAAAGCATAAATGAGAAAAGTAAACAACATGGGATGTATATGCAGTCAAATGCATCCAACTATCCTATTAAAATCAGCTAGTAATCCAATATGTCGAGGAAAGGGCAAGAAGAAGATTCATGACAATTAGAAAATTGGTTAGTGTGTTTCCCGAGAAAAAAATAATGTAATAAACTTCACAAGAAGCTTAAACGGTTTAAGTTTGTTTTTTTTTTAAACTAAGCTAAGCCTAGGCCAATGACAGCCTGTCTATTGTATGGAAGTCCGAAGAACGATCTACCCACAGTGGGATGCTATCACCAGGATTTTGCGAAGCTCGGTTGAGCTTGGACATCCCTTAGGATAATTTAATTCCCCCCCAAAAGTGGCTTCCATCCTCAACCCCTCCCCATGAGATTTGAAACTTTGAACTCGAGATATAACTTAAATGATTAAGTTATATCTCTAGAAAACTATAAGAACTCAATGTTAGAAAAGTAATGGGCAACTAGTGTATCAATAAGTGAAAAAGTGAACTTGTAACCCAGTACCAAAAAAGGAAATGTATGAAAAATACACAGCCAAGAACAGTGAAGGCTTCTGTTCCTTGAAATGAGCTCATTTGAAAAAGCCAGGCCTGACATTAGATCATTTTCTTCAGCCAAAAAATTGAGCAACAACTACCCGAGAGAAAATACCCTCTGCACAAGCAAATGCAAGTATCCTTTGAGCAAAATTTTCAGAGCTTCCAACGAAGAGCCCAGTATGCTTTCTTAGCTACAAAAGGAGTGGTTTCGATTGCTTGAAACAAGAAATTCTCCTTGAAATGTAATTCTTTATCAAGGAATTATATGTTTCTGAATGGCTGTTTTTATTACAATCGGGCACCCAGAGACTTGAGCTTCTTTCATGAAACAGCTAGCCAAATTCACCCAAAAAAACCTGTCAGAAGCCACAAAGAAAGCCAAAATATGATCAAGAAGTGCTTCTCATCAGAGTTCAACCTTTCCCAGTAAGGACTACCTTGACAGCCTGAGACAGATCAACCTCGTCACTGATCAAAAAACAGGGTGCTGTCTTTATATTTTCCAGATCTGCGGATACTTGATCCGAAATATGTCAGTCTCTACTGGTTCTCTACCAAAAGTGGATATTTAGCAATAACAACAACTATCGATCTTATTTTGACTAAAATTGAGATATTTACAGGAGCCTAGATGAAAAAACAAGCCTGAGACCTTGAGAATAGAGGTTAAACACCCACATAAAGCAATATTTGGGCCCATAAATAAAGCCAAAATATGGCCAATAAGTGCTTCTCATCAGAGTTCAACCTTTCCCAATAAGGACTACCTTGAGAGTCTGTGACAGATCAACCTCGTCAGTGGTCTAAAAACAGGGTGCTGTCTTTATATTTTCCAGATCTGTGGATACTTGATCCAAAATATGTCAGTCTCTACTGGTTCTCTACCAAAAGTGGATATTTAGCAATAACAACAACTATCAATCTTATTTTGACTAAAATTGAGATATTTACAGAAGCCTAGATGAAAAAACAAGCCTGAGACCTTGAGAATGGAGGTTAAACACCCACATAAAGCAATATTTGGGCCCATAAAGCATTCATGATTCAACTATTCTACAAAACCAGCCATGAAAAGCCCAATAACAAGCCAACACTAAGAAAACACACAACAACTATTGTTAGAACTATTCTGCACCACAGAAAACTGAATAATGACCAGTGCACTCATGATTAAAGCTATTGAATTTCGAACTCAGTAAAGGCCCTTTTTGCTTTTAAGGCTCTTTTTAGACCTCAAATTTCCTCCAATGACAGAAGCAATCAGATGCAAAGAATCTAGTTTGGATTCAACAGTCTATTATTCTGATATTTGGTGACCACTTATCACTGCTAAGTGATCTGGCACCCACATCATAGTGAATCAGGAAAATCAAATTCACAAGAGGCTTTCAGTTGAATAGATGTAAGTTAAAACCAAGCCTCACAGGGAAAAAAGAAACTAAATTTCTTTCTAGCATGCCAAAGAGGCAATACATCACTATAGATATAATGATGACTGTATTAAAGTCAACATTGAATATAAATTTTATTTTGCCAATGGCAAACGAGAAACAGCTCTCCAACCAATATCCCCCCGACAAAATCCCTCAGGCCAAACGATTTCATTAACAACTTGGTATGCCCTTTCTTGAGCCTCTGCTATATCACTTCCCATGGCTGTGACACCTAGCACACGTCCTCCCATGGCAACCACATTTCCATGTGAATCCAATGCTGTCCCTGCATGAAATATTTTAACTTTTGATGCAGCAACCTCGGCTTCCTGAAGGTTCTTTATAATAGTGCCTCTTTTATAGTCTCCAGGGTAGCCTTTACTTGCAAGGACAACAACCAAGGCCGAATCTTTTGACCAATCCAATGTTACTCCACTCAATTGTCCTTTGCAAGCTGCAAGTAAAATTTGAACCAAATCTGATTCCAAGCGAACCATTAAAACCTGCACAATCGAATTCTACAAAAAGGTTTAGAAAGCTGATATCAAATCCAGACAACACAAAACTACCAAACTAAAGTACTTTCATCAAATGAAATCTGATCATCCTACAATAGATTACCCCATCTTGATAAAAAATTATGTAAATCAATACCATTAAATAATATAGAGTCAGGTTCTTTTATGTGTCTTTACTTAACACAGCAGAACTTGCTTTGATGAGTTTCAACTTTCAAGGTCTGTATTTGTAAAATAAACAAAAACATCAATTGAGCCTTAAAAAAAAGACTCAGCAACTTGCCAATATATGCAATTTTTTTGCCATAAATCATTGCAGTGAGCTTATGATTGCAGCCATATTGGGATATTACTAATTTTCCAACTGACACATATTTTCAGCTTCTGTTTTTCACGCCTGTAAAGAACCTAATAGATAATTTCCTGCATCGCGGACATACTGACTTACCCTTCACATCACTGCCTAAAATTAGGGATGTGCATCTAAGGTAACATCTGTTTTTTAATGAACTGATATTGGAGCAGTGTAGTTGTGGACATGAATCAAATAAAGAGTTGTCAGGCCGTCAGGTAAAGCATTAGAGACTATTACACTTTAGCTTTGGCACCAATACTTTGCAGACAGATTGGAGCCATGGATAAATAAGACTCCCTGAATAGCTGTAATTCATAAGACATGCAAACAGCAGCCTCACCCTCTCCTTTTACTGTCATGAAATAATCCATCCTTCCAAGACAATGACTATTATAATGTCCTCTCTAAAGTGTTAAAATTGGCAACTAGGGCCAAATTCCACCTTGGGATAGCTTATTTGATGGAGATGATGATTGCATTAAATTCCTCTTTTCAAGAGGATCAAAATTGATATAAAGATCATCCAATTTGGACAAATGCAGGTTTGATTTTGAATTTATGCCCACACATGTGCAAATTGTTCAGGTTGGCCACATCAACATGTAGACTCAAAAAGCCCGGTGGACATGTCTCTTCACCCACAGCGAAATGTATAAATACAAGTGACCTCTCACTTCATTTGGCATTTTTATCACTCACACATTCTCTCTCCTCACTCACAACATTGGGCATCCTCTCTCTCTCTCTCCCATGTGTGGCACAAGGAGGACGGAATTTCAGACTGAATTGCAGGGCTGAAAATCTCAGGAATTTCTGCAGTTTGACCAACGTTGACCAAGACCTTCCAGGCATCATTTGACTTCGATTTTCTGGGGTCATTTCTGTCTCAGTAGGCTGCATCTTTTGGCACAGAAATCGAGGCATTCTATGCACTTTGAAGTTTGACCACAGACCAAAATTACAGGTGACCAAGTTTGACCGCAGATTCTGTGACTGTTTTGGGCTGAATTTGACCGCTGCTGGAAGCCAAGTTTGACTGGGGAAGACCGAGCTGTTTTGAGGATAATTTATTGTTGTTTTGACCAGCATTGACTTTCTAGTTAGGGCTGAAGTTTGACTGCAGTTGACTGCAAAAATTGACAGGGTTGTTTTGACTTTGAATTGAGCAAGATAATTTGACTTTTTGTACTCTCTCTCTACTGAACATTTTGATATAATAATAAGAAGAATTGATCAAAGGGTTTTCCCCACATTGGGGTTTTTCCCTGGCATCCGCCAAATCTGGTGTCCTCTTGTCTTGGCTTGTCTTCTGCATTTTTGTTTCGTGTTCTACTACTTTTATGATCAATGTGATTAATGGTTGATGCGATTGCTACTAGAAATCTAAAATGGAAATTGCTATCGGGCTGCTTAAGGAACCTTGAAGTAATTGTACTAAGCAAAGAACATACCATTGTTATCTAAAATTAACATGGTATCGGAGCACAGGGGAAGACAAAGCCCAAGCAAGAGACAGAAAAGCAATCACTAAGAAAAGCTCTTGGACAAGAATATTAGTCTAGCTTCAATGATGACTAGATTATACTTCAAATCCAAAGATAAGCTCAAGGACAAATTTGACTATCATGCATGGAAGATGACTTTGGATTTGACTCTGGAAGAGAATAATGCTATGGACTATGTGCAGGGAAAAGTGGTGGAGCCTCCTTCAAATGCACCTGCTGCTGCAAAGACAAAGTACAAGAAAGGTGAGGTCAAAGCTAAAAGGATTATCATTGATTCCATTCAAAAGAATTTGGTTGCCTATATTTCTGATTTGGGAACATCTAAGGAGATGTACGATAAGTTAATTGGGATGTTCAAAGTAAACAATGCAAATCAAATCCTCTTTCTCAAAAACAAGTTGAAAGACATCAAGTTGGATAGAGGGGAGTCTATCCAATCCTACTTCATGAGAATTACAGAAATCAAGAATGATCTTCTATCTATTGCAGAAGTTGTCGCTGACCGGGAGCTCACTCTCATTGCTCTTGGAGGTCTCACAAGAGCATGGGATGTGTTTAACACCACCATTCTTAACAATGATAGGATTCCTGATTTCGATGAAATATTGGCTAGATGCACTCAACAAGAAGCAAGGATGATGGAGAGAAACAAGCCTTCAAATGGAAATGAACCTACAACCTTCTCTGCTCATGCAATAAGGAAGAACAATGTTGGTCCATGTTATGAATATATTTTATATAAAATAGAATAAATATAAATAAAAGAATAGTAAATCATAATTGTAGTTAATTAATGATTAATTAATGAAGAAGCATGTCCCTAAGGACATGACCATTCATGAATGGGCACCTACCTAGGTATATAAGTGGACCCTCATGGTAACATTCAATCAATACTTGTACATTCATCTTATTAATAAAACATTATTTACAATACATTGTGTATTTTACATTTAAAGCACAAACAACTATAAGTTTTTGTTGCTTCAATCCAATGAGACAAGGTCAAGGATTCAAGCAGGGATTCAAAGAAGGAAGAAAAGGAAGGTGCTACAATTGCAGCAGGTTTGGCTACTATGCTAGAGAGTGTCCTCACAAGAAGGATACTCCACGAGATGACGACAACAACAACAACAATCACAACGATTTCAAAGGCAATGGAAATCAAAGGAACAACAGGTTCAACAACAAAGGAAAAAGAAATGCTCCCGCTACTCGATATGGTAATGGTCGACCTCCCAAAAGGACGAGTAACTCCAGGTATGAGGAAACTAATGTTATAGAAAAACAAAAAGAATGTTATCTTATTTCCACCCTCACAACTACCTCTCCTTCGGACACTTTGGATAATTGGTCACTAAGTCTAAGGAGGCCCTCTCGAATTTGATTGAAAAGAAGACTAATTTGGAGATCATACTTGGAGACAATGCCACCTACCCCGTGAAAGAGATAGGGACCGTCACTCTTCACTTAAACCAAGGTCAAACCCTTCATCTACAAGAAGTATTGTATCTACCTGATTTGAAGAAGAATCAGGTGTCTATTTCTGCAATGGAAGATAATTGCTTCAAGGTAGCATTCATTGATGGAAAGGTGTGTATTTGGCAAAGAAACCCTAAAGATGCATTTACACTTGGATTTAGGGTTGAAGGTCTCTATCAGGTTGGAGGAAGTCCCTTGGGAGCTATGACTTGCAATACTTCTCTTCACTCTGAATTATGGCACCAAATATTTGCTCACCTTCATTATAATGCCTTAACCGGGGTAAGGAAGATCGTCAAAGGTATGCCCAAGTTCAACATAAATCATGAAGGTGTTTGTCAGGGTTGTGCAACTAGAAAACTTACAAGGGGACCATTCCCTTCAAGCGAAAGTCAAATTATTGACATTCTTCAATTGGTCCATTTTGATCTATCTGGTATGTTGCCTGTAACATCATTGGGAGGATACTTATACTATGCAATTTTTGTGGATGACTTCTCTTGCAAAACTTGGATCTATTTCTTGAAGAAGAAGGACGAAGTGTTCAAATGGTTATGTTCTTTCAAAGCCTTGGTTGAAAATCAAACAGGGAAGAATATCAAAATATTGAGGACTGACAATGGAACGGAATATGAATCAAATGAATTCAATGACTTTTGTAGAGGTTGGCATTAAGAGAGGAGACAACCATTCCATATACTCATGAGCAAAATGGAGTTGCTGAAAGGAAGAATCAAACAATCATAGAAGCTACCCGTGCCATGCTTCATGACCAAGGCCTACCGAAGTTCTTATGGGGAGAAGTTGCCAACACTGTCGTATATGTTCAAAATAGGAGCCCTCATCAAACATTAGATTTCAAGACACCTGAAGAAGTTTTCACTGGTAAGAAACTTGAAGTTTCTCATTTTAGAATATTTGGATGTCCCATGTATTTTCATGTGCCTAAAGAGAAAAGAAACAAGTTAGAAGCATCTGGGAAGAAAGGAACATTTGTGGGCTACAATGAAAATTCGAAGGCATATAGAATCTGTGTCTGGTCAAAGAGAAGTGGAAATAAGCCTTGATGTCACTTTCGATGAAGATTCTGCCAATGTTGTGAACATCTCAATAACATCCTTATTTTATCTCGAAATCACGATTTTTTGTCCTAGCCGATGTTGGCTGATTTTTACCGATATTTTGATGGTATCTTGATTTAGCCGATGTTTGCCAATTTTACCGATATTTTTCCGATTTTTATGATTTTTTGGTTTTCCATACCCTTGCCGATTTTATCCTGATGGTAATGTTCACAACATTGGATTCTGCCCTTGGGAAAGCCAAAGAGCTCCCTATCCCAAGGAATTATAATGATGATGTTGCAGGAAAGCAGGATGAATCTCCGACAAATGAACTGATGTCCGATGTTGAAGGCTCGATGGATCCCATTGATCCACCTCCTGGTGATCCCTCTACCTCGAGAAAAAGACCTTTGTGGCTCAAAGACACTCTCGAAGATGTTGAAAGACATATTGCTCCAAGAGGGACATTTCTAAATGGCTTTACAAAATCAAACATGGAGCTGATGGGAGTGCTGAAAAATACAAGGCCAGGTTCGTTGCTCGAGGCTTCTCTCAAAAGGAAGGAGTGGACTATGACGAGATATTTGCACCGGTTGCCTGATATACCACTATCCAATCTATTATTGCTCTCACCGCCTCTCAAGGATGGAGCCTACACCAAATGGATGTTAAAACTGCTTTCTTGCATGGCTCGCTTAAGGAGGAAGTCTACGTAGAACAACCTGATGGGTTCGAAGTTCAAGATCGAAAGACGCGTATGTGTTAAAATCAGAAAGTTCTATGCAAAAATTTAAAAATTATTTGCAGAAATTTGAAAGTTCTATGAAAAAACTGATTGTACTTGCAGAAAATTAAATGTACTTTACTGAATGGAACTGAATATACTTTGCAGAAAGCTTAATGTACTTTGCAGAAAACTGAATGTACTTTGCAGAAAAATGAATGTACTATGTTGTTGCAAATACTTAGCATGCAGATTTCTTCTTCACAACTTTTCAGATTAGCAATTTTAGATAGAACATAATCTTAAGGATCATACAAAAACATCCAAGCACAAATATGAGACACTGAGAGTTAGGTCCAATGACCAGGGCAAAACCCACAGGGGGAAACCCAAATGATTCTTCTTCTCTTAGATGTCTTCAATTGTTCAGTAGAGTACAAAGAGAGAAAGAGAATAAGAATAAACAAAGTCACCAATGTTTGATCAACTTGCAGCTGAAGTGCTCTTGCTCTTTGCTTGAATATCTCCTTCTCTTGATTAGATCTTGTCCTACACACTTGCTTCAGCTCTTCCCTTGCTCTTACTCTTCACTTGCTCTCACGCTTCTCTTACACACACTCAACTCTAGCTCTCCTTCTTCAGAATGAACATGTTACACTCAACTCTCACTTGCTCTTGCTTAAATAGATGAGAAAGGAGAGGAGTTACAAAATGAATTCATTCCTTGAGCCAATAATAGGATAATTGAATTTCATGAGGGAGGAGTTACTTGAGGAGAAGTGTAATTCATCCCAAGAATAGAGAGAGAAGTACACCTGTCTTGAGGAGTTACAATTTGAATTAGGGAGAGAGAGAGTTACACTTAGATATGAGAGAATATTTGGTGAGAGTTACAAATCGAATTGAATGAGGGAGTTACAAGTGCATTTAATGAAAGTTACACTTTTGGCATAGATTGAATTAGTGATGGAGGGTTACATTCTTTTAATTGTGGAGTTACTATTTTATTCCAAGATTGAGGTTCAATTTGTCAAGTAAGAGATTCTCAATTTAATTTACATATTTCATGAGAGAAATTGTTTTTATTAATCCATTAAAGGTGAATGACTTTAGACTATTTTATAAATAATAGTATCATAATAATATAATAATACTAATAAGGAGAAAAATATTAATTCTTGACTTGTATAATCATGATTGATTTGATTTTAAAGTGGATTCCATATGTCGGGATCATCTTTGATCATTTAGACGTGACTTTCTATTTTTGAAAAGTCACTTCCAAATTGAGATGTGACTTACTATTTTTGGAAAATCATATTAGAATTGTTAGAAATGAAATTTTATTATAGGTGGTTCAAACAAAACTGAAAGATATGATTTCTTCTAGGAGAAATTCATCCTGAGTTGTCAAATTTTAACACTCCCTCTCAGCTAGGGAGGAATTTCTTCATGCATCAAGATCTCTGCTTCCTCTAATCTCTTTCATTCATCTTAGTTCAACTCTGCTCTGTAACATCTGCAACAATGAAGTCGCAATCTAAAGAAGAATCACCCACTTGACACAAATTTGGAAAGGAAAGGACCACCACATGTCACATACACAAGGATTATGCTCGACCAATTTTCATCTCAAAAAATTAGGTGATAGAACACATGCATCACATAGGCAAGACCCAAACAAGTCACACAGACAAGAATCAAACATAACCAAGTGTCAAGTGGTCGAACACCTACATCCTAGACAAGTCTCACTACACCTATTGGCCAGATAGGTGGCTCTTCCCATGTCCCAGACTGTGGGTCGGATGCATACTGAGGCCTATTCTTATGCCACACACTACACAAGAGGTCCCTCATCCTCAGGAGCTTTCCAGCATCATTCCCTAATCCTATGAGCTCTAACAGGGGGAAGGCAGCTCAGTGTTCTCGATCAACTGTGACCACCTCTCGAAAGGGTCACGTCCATAAGTCCAAGCTTCTCTCTAAAAACCAAGAACTTCTCTTTCGATAAAGGCTTGGTAAGAATGTCAGTTATCTGATCATCAATGGAGATGTGATGGAGCCTCACTGCTCCTCTTTGCACCATATCCCGGATATAGTGATACTTGATCTCAATATGCTTGGACTTGTCATGAAACACGGGATTTTCTACAAGACGAATCCTGCTCTTATTGTCACAATATATAACTTTTGTGTCTGGAACTTGCTCAAATAGTTCCCCAAAAAAGCTTTCTCAGCCAAACTGCCTCACAGCTAGCCATGCTAGCAGCAATGTACTCAGCTTCAGTTGTACTTAATGCAACAAACTTCTGCTTTCTATTCATCCAAGAGATCATGGGAGATCCCAAACTAAAGCAACACCCAAAAGTGCTCTTTCTATCAGCAAAATTACCTACCCGATCAGAATCAGTATATCCATTAAGTCTTACATTTTTAGCAGTATATTTCAATCCTAGATTTATAGTTCCATGCAAGTATCTGAGTACATGTTTTGCAGTAATCCAGTGGGCATGAAAGGGATCAATCATATGATGACTTAAAGTGTTTACAACAAAGCATATATCAAGCCTAGTGTTTACCAAAAACATCAAAGCACCAATGAGTTGTCTATACTTTGTGGGATTTGCTAGACTAGGTCCTGCAGCTTTGCCACATAATTTGTTAAAGTTCATTTCCATGAGAGTATGCATGCACTTACATTCTACCATAGCAAATATTTCAAGAAGCTTAACAACATATTTTCCTTGAGGAAGATAAATTTCACCAAGTCTTTGCAGACCTCTAGACCCAGAAAGTAACGCATCAAACCAAGGTCTTTCATTTCAAATTTACAAACTAACTCCCTCTTACACTGGAGGATAAGAAGTTCTCCTCTTGTCAAGAATAAATCATCAACATACAATACCAAAATCAAAGGTATACCTTGGACTGTCTTGAAGTAGAGGTCTGGGTCTACATTGCTTCTTGTGAAACCAAGCCTTATCAAGTAGCTATCAATGAGAACATACCAAGCTCTTGGAGCTTGCTTCAACCCATATAAGGCTTTCTCCAGTCTGCATACATGAGTTTCCCTGTCATGCTCTTCAATGCCTTATGGTTGTTCCACAAATACCTCTTCCTTGAGGAAGCCATGTAAGAAAGCAGTTTTCACGTCCATTTGGTGAAGAGTCCATCCCTGGCTAGCAGCTAAGGCAACAACATGTCGAATAATAGTATATTGAGCTACAGGTGCAAAAATATCAACATAATCTATTCCCTCTTTCTGAGAAAATCCTCTAGCGACAAATAGCCTTATATTTTTCAACACTACCATCTGCACCATGTTTAATCTTAAACAACAATTTGGAAGTGGCAACAGATTTACCTTGAGGTCTAGGAACCACTTCCCATACATCATTTTGGGTGATGGACTCGTATTCTTTAGTCATGGCATCTTTCCAGATTTGTTCCTGTGCAGCTTCTTCAAAGGTGCATGGTTCTACCTGAATGATGTTGCTCATGGCAGCGACGTACCCTTGAAACCGACTTGGATTTTATTTTCCCTTAACGTTCCTCT
Source organism: Pinus albicaulis (assembly GCA_034641835.2). Lineage (NCBI taxonomy): Eukaryota > Viridiplantae > Streptophyta > Pinopsida > Pinales > Pinaceae > Pinus > Pinus albicaulis. The sequence continues at coordinate 814,053,040 of CM076577.1, forward strand.
TGGGACAGCATGTTGTTCAGCATCTAGCAAGGTATCTCGCAGCCATAGAAGTCTCTTTCTGGTAGGAGGATCATGTGGTGGAGAATCTAGAGGATCCATGGAAGCCATTGGATTATCAACAAGTTGATTCTTAGGTTCCGGTTTAGACTCAGATGCAGGCTCTTTTTCGTTAACAACTTGTCTTTCAACAATGGCAAGAGGAGGAGAGTCTCTTACTTTTCGAAGAGTTGCATCTTCATCAAATGTTACGTCTCTGCTAAACTCAATAGTGCTTTGACCAAGTACATAAATTCTATAAGCTTTTGAATTATCACAATAACCAACAAATGTACCTTTCTTCCCTGAAGCTTCCAGTATGTTCCTTTTCTCTTTCGACACATGGAAGTACACAGGACCGCCAAAGATTCTCAAGTGACTCACCTCAGGCCTTTTACCAGTGAAGACTTCTTCAGGAGTCTTATTGTCTGAGGCTCGATGAGGAGTTCTGTTTTGCACATAAACAACAGTACTTGCAGCTCCTCCCCACAGAAACTTTGGTAGTTTTTTATCATGCAACATGGCTCTGACTGCTTCCATAATGGTTCTATTCTTCCTCTCAGCCACACCATTTTGTTGTGGATTGTACGACATAGTGGTTTCTTTCTTTATTCCAGCGTCTTTGCAAAAATCATTAAACTCATTGGAGGTGAACTCTCCCCCATTATCAGATTGGAAAGCTTTGATCATCTTTCTCGTTTAATTTTCAATCAAAGCCTTGAAATCTTTGAACATGTCAAATGATTCCCCTTTCTTTTTCAAAAAGAATATCCATGTTTTGCGAGAAAAATCATCAACAAAAATCATTAAATACAAGTAGCCACCAAGAGAAGTAACATGCATAGGTCTACATAAATCAGAATGTATGAGCTGAAGTACCTGACTAGTTTTTGTTCTTCTTGAAGGGAATGGTCCCTTTGTATGATTCCCATTTGCACATCCTGGGCAGACTCCTTCATAATCCATTTTGATCTCAGGCATTCCATAAACCATCTTCCTTACATGAGGTAAGGCTTTGCAGTGTACGTGAGCAAATCTTTTGTGCTAGAGCTTACATTGAAGATCGGAATCATGGATCAATGCATGAATGGGTTTACCATTGATTTTGTAAAGCCCTTCACATCTTGATTCAAGAGTGAAGGTTTCTCTTATACTTGAGTTCAAAGTCAAAGTTAAAACTTTTTCATTAATAAAAGCAACTTTCGTTCCTTTATCTTCTAGAGCAGATATGGATACAAGATTCTTTTTCAAATCACGCACATACAAAACTTTTTGCAGGAAAATAGATTTTCCATCATCTAACTGAAATGAAACTGGACTATAACCTTTAACTTGGTGAGTAGAATTATGTCGAAGGATAACATTTAAATTAGTTTCCCTCTCAACTAGATTAGAGAGTGTCTCTTTGTAACCAGTAAAATGTTTGGAAACACCACTATCAACTAACCAATTATCAAATGAATCTGCAGAAGAAATGGAAAGAGCAGAAACAAGAAAATATTTTGATTGAATCTTTGCTGCATTATTTCTATATCTTGGATTTCTTGATTTCTTAGGATGCCCTTTTTTTTATTTTCAGAAGAGTCTTTTCTATAATCATATTTGTTTTTGAATCTAAGAGCTCTTCTTTCTTTACAGTCACGAGCAAAATGACCATGTTTTTTACAGTTAAAGAATCTAACTTTTGACATGTCTAGATTCTCTTTATTTGATTTGAAAACAGATTTCCTTTTATTACCTTTCGTTCTCTTGTCATAGGCTGAAAATGCAGTAGATTGTCCTTCATGACATGAAACTCTCCCTCTAGAGATCATTCTGGCCTCCTCTTGGATACATTTTCCCAAGAGCTCATCAAATATGGGCATAGTGTTGATGTTGTTGATGGTGGCGATAAAAGTCTCCCAAACAGGAGAAAGACCTCCAAGCGCAATCAACACCATTTTTTTGTCGGGTACAACTTCACCAACTACTGACAGTTTATTCTTGATTTTAGTCATTCTCAGGAAGTATGCTTGAACCATCTCTCCTCTAGTCATCTTGATATCCTTCGACTGATTCTTCAAAGCAATAATCTGGTTCAAGTTACGAATTGCAAACATGTCAATTAGTTTGTCATACATTTATTTAGCTTTCTTAAAACCAGAAACATAAGTAATGAGATGATCACTAAGAGAATCAAGAACAATTTTTCTAGCTTTGATTTCACGGTTCACCCTTTCTATATTTGGATTTGACATCAACACTTGCATTCTCTGGTGGATCAACTATTGAGTCTTCAACATACTCCAAAACTTTGTGTTCTTCAAGAGTAATATCTATCCTTGCTTTCCATGGACCAAAGTTTGAAACATCATTCAGCTTCTCCTCTATCTTGAAATAGAATGAAGTCATCTTAATCAGAAAAATTTGGCAGCAAGTGGGGTCTCTTCAAGTGATCTCTGATCTCCTTGGACTTGTCTTCACCAAGGCTCTGATACCATGTTAAAATCTGAAAGTTTTATGTAGGAATTTAAAATTTATTTGTAGAAACTTGAAAGTTCTATGCAGAAAACTGAATGTAGTTGCAAAAAATTGAATGTACTTTGCAAAAAATTGAATGGAACTGAATGTAATTTGCAAAAAGCTTAATGTATTTTGCAGAAAGTTGAATGTACTTTGCATAAAACTGAATGTACTTTGCAGAAAATTGAATATACTATGTTGTTACAAATACTTAGAATGCAGATTTCTTCTTCACAACTTTTCAGATCAGCAATTGTAGATAGAACATAAACTTAAGGATCATATGAAGATAGCCAAGCACAAATATGAGACACTGAGAGTTATGTCCAATGACCAAAGGAAAACCCAAATGATTCTTCTTCTATTAGATTTCTTCAATTGTTCAGCAGAGTACAAAGAGAGAGAGAGAGAGAATGAGAATGAATAAAGTCACCAATGTTTGATCAACTTGCAGCTGAAGTGCCCTTGCTCTTTGCTTGAATATCTCCTCCTTCTCTTGATTAGATCTTGTACTACACACTTTCTCCAGCTCTCCCCTTACTCTTACTCTTCATTTGCTCTCACACTTCTCTTGCACACACTCAACTCTAGCTCTCCTTCTTCACAATGAACATGTTACTCTCAACTCTCACTTGTTCTTGCTTAAATAGATGAGAAATGAGAGGAGTTACAAAATGAATTCATTTCTTGAGCCAATAATAGGATAATTGAATTCCACGAGGGAGGAGTTACTTGAGGAGAAGTGTAACTCATCCTAAGAATAGAGAGACGGGTACACTTGTCTTCAGGAGTTACAATTTGAATTAGGGAGAGAGAGAGTTACACTTAGATATAAGAGAATATTTGGTGAGAGTTACAAATCGAATTGAATGAGGGAGTTACAAGTGCATTTAATGAGGAGTATACATTGAATTAGTAAGAGAGAGTTACATTCTCTTAAGTGTGGAGTTACTGTTTTATTCCAAGAGAAAAGTTCAATTTGTCAAGTAAGATATTCTCAATTGAATTTACATATTTCATGAGAGAATTCGTTTTTATTAATCCATTAAAGGTGAATGACTTTAGACTATTTTATAAATAATAGTATCATAATAATAATAATACTAGTAAGGAGAAAAATACTAATTCTTGACTTGTATAATCATGATTGATTTTATTTTAAAGTGGACTCCATATATCGAGATCATCCTTGATCATTTATACATGACTTTCTATTTTTGGAAAGTCACTTCCAAATTGAGATGTGACTTACTATTTTTGGAAAGTCATATTAGAATTGTTGGAAATGAAATTTTATTATAAGTGATTCAAACAAAACTAAAAGATATGATTTCTTTTAGGAGAAATTCATCCTTGAGCTGTCAAATTTTAACAGTATGTAGGTTGAAGAAAGCCCTCTTTGGGTTGAAGAAAACCCCTAGGGCTTAGTATGAGAGGATTAATAGTTATCTTATGAAGCTGGGATTTACAAGGAGCGAAGTTGATCCTAACCTATATTTCAAGGTTGAAAAGGACATGCCTCTCATTCAGGTCCTTTATGTGGATGATCTCTTTCTAATAGGTGCAGACCCTCTCATTTAACAGTGCAAGAGGGAGTTGGCTTCCAAGTTCGAGGTGAAGGACCTAGGACTTATGCACTACTTCCTAAGCCTAGAGGTCTGGCAAAATCCAGGTGAGATTTTCCTTTCCCATGGAAAATACATTGTGAAGTTGCTCGAGAGATGTGGGATGGTGGATTGCAAGTCTGTGTCTACTCCGATGGAACTCAACTTCAAGAAGTTATGTGGAGATCTTGTTGGTCCCGCATTGGCAAATCCTTCTGAGTATCGACAACTTGTGGGGGCCCTGATGTTCTTGGTAAACTCTCGTTCGGACACATGCTTTGCTATGAATACGTTGAGTCAATTTATGGTCGAGCCTCATCTCATACATTGGATTGCTACTAAGAATCTCTTGAGATATCTTCGTGGCACGATCAACTATGGACTGAGATACACTGTAGGAAATTTGAGGCTACATGGATATATTGATGCTGACTGGGCTGGCAATGTGGTAGATCGTAAAAGCACGTCTGGATGTTTCTTCTCATTGGGGTCTACTTCAATATCTTGGATGAGCAAGAAGCAGAAATCGATTACTTTAAGCACTACCGAGGCCGAATACATTGTTGCTAGTATGGCCTGTTGTGAAGTTGTTTGGTTGAGGAAGCTCTTTAGTGAGCTATTTGAGTATGTGTTGGATACCACTGTGATTTACTGCGACAACCAGAGTGGGATTCACCTTTCAGAAAATCATGTGTTCCACGACCGCTCCAAGCACATTGATATCATGTACTACTTTATCTGAGATATGGTACAGCGAGGAGCAATAAGGATCCAACACATCAGCACTGATAAGCAAGTCGAGACATCCTCACGAAGCCCTTAGGGAAGGTCAAATTCTTAGCCTTCCAAGAGAGACTTGGAGTCGTAAGAACCTCCTATGAGGGTCCCGCTTGAGTTGGACACTGAGCTCTGGGAGCTCCTAGGGGCTTGGGGTACTTCTTGGAGCTATGAGCGACCATAAAGTGAGTGGTTCACCTTCCCCTATTGGTACGCTGTGTACAGGGTGAGTGGTTCACCTTCCCCTGTGATACCCCATGATGGTTGACATGTGTGTAGGGTGAGTCGTTCACCTTCCCCTATGATTGTGGACACATGTATGTAGGGTGAGTGGTTTACCGTCCCCTACGATTGACATATACATAGGATGAATGGTTCACCTTTTCTTATGGCATATGAGCAGGATGAGTGGTTTAGCTTCTCCTATTGATGCCACAGCATACATCCTACCGTGTAGTCTGGGACTCGTGGGAAGTACCTCTCATTTGGCCAATGAGTTGGGAAAAGTGGATAGGGACCACAGCACTATCGATGGACACATCATGCGACATGTACTATCGTACTCCCTATGTCTAGGATGCATGGTGTCCAACAACTTGATCTGGGATCAATTGAGGTTCTACCTTTGGACTGACTTTTGTCAGTGAAGAGTGGTAAGGTCTTGTGACTCACTCTTGATCAGTTCTTCTTCATTATTACATCATGGTTCAACAGAGCAGAGATGAGATGATAGAGATGGTACATGACAACAGGATGGCATGATCATCGATGATGGATTGGCAGGTGGAATTCTCCCTAGTTGAGAGGGAGTGTTAAAATTGGCAACTAGGGCCAAATACCACCTTGGGATATCTCATTTGATGGAGATGATGATTGCATTAATTTCCTCTTTTCGAGAAGACCAAAATTGATAGATCATCCAATTTGGACAAGGGGAAGTGTGATTTTGAATTTATGCCCACACATGTGCAAATTGTTCAGGTTGGCCACATCAACATGTAGGCTCAAGAAGCCAAATGGATGTGTCTCTTCACCCACAGCGAATAGTATAAATACAAGTGACCTCTCACTTCATTTGACATCTTCATCACTCACACATTCTTTCTCCTTATGTCATTGGTTTGTACAACATTGGACAATCTCTCTCTCCCCTACATGTGGCACAAGGAGAACGAAATTTCAGACTGAATTGCAGGGCCAAATATCTCGGGAAATTCTGCATTTTGACCAGCATTGACTGAGACCTTCCAGGCATCATTTGACTTCGATTTTCTGGGGTTATTTCTGTCTCAATAGGCCGCATCTTTTGACACAGAAGCCAAGGCATTTTGTGCACTTTGACCGTAGACCAAATTACAGGTTGACCAAGTTTGACTGCAGAATTTGTGACTGTTTTGGGCTGAATTTGACCGCTGCTGGAGGCCGAGTTTGACTAGGGAAGACCGAGCTGTTTTGAAGATCATTTATTGCTGTTTTGACCAGCATTGACTTTCTGGTTAGGGCTGAAGTTTGACTGCAGAAATTGACAGGGTTGTTTTGACTTTGAATAGGGCAAGTCAATTTGACATTTTGTACTCTCTCCCTCTACTGAACATTTTGATATAATAATAAGAAGAATTGATCAAAGGGTTTTCCCCACATTGGGGTTTTTCCCTGACATCCGCCAAATCTAGTGTCCTCTTGTCTTGGCTTGTCTTCTGCATTTTTGTTTCATATTCTATCTACTTTTACTGTCAATGTGATTAATGGTTAATGTCATTGCTACTGGAAATCTAAATTGGAAATTTCTATTGGGCTGTTTAAAGAACCTTGAAGTAATTGTGCTAAGCATAGAACATACCATTGTTATCTAAAATTAACATAAAGTCAAGCAAAGACATTATTCAAAGCGGAGTCCAACATACACGGACTATATCTCTATCCTCCTATGGGCATTTCTCATCTGGTAACACACTGAATTTACAGAGTAGTCTGCAACACAAACTCTGTCAAACAAGCCTTAAACAAATAGAAAAGAAAAGAAGGCACACTGACCTGACATTCGGGATCTCCAAATCTAACATTGTACTCAAGAAGTTTCGGTAAACCTGATTTGGAATCTATGATTAATCCAGCATAGAGTACCCCAACAAACCTACAACCTTCTGCCTCCATTCCCTTCACAGTTGGAAGAATAATTGATTTCATCACCACGGACTCGAGTTCCTTTGTCAAGATCGGAGCTGGTGAATATGCCCCCATTCCTCCTGTATTTGGACCTGTATCTCCTTCACCTACACGTTTATGATCCTGTGCAGAAGCCAGAGGAAGAGCATTTTCACCATCAACAAGAGCAAAAAATGAAGCTTCCTCTCCTTCAAGGAACTCTTCCACAATAATCTGACGACCAGCTGACCCAAAATTTCCTTTTACTAGCATGCTATCAACTGCACCATAGGCTTCTTCCAGGGTCTCTGCAACAACAACTCCTTTCCCAGAAGCCAAGCCATCCACTTTCACAACAATAGGTGCCCCTTGTTTCTCTATATATTTTTTCGCATCTGAAGCATTGGTAAAAGTTTGGTACTGCAAATAGATCAAGTAAAAAATTAGATACAGAATTCAAGACAGGATTGTTTAACTTGTAAGTCTCTTTTACAATTGAAAATTTTTGCATGTGATAACTCTAGAGTCTAAGATCATTTAGCAAGAGCCATGATGTCATATTGATAGAGTTTTATTACTCCAGCAGGTAAGTAAATGAGAAATATAACCAGATGAAAACATCATTTAGGTAGAGAACCTTGGCTGTAGGGATCCCATACTTGTCGCACAGCTTCTTCATGAAATCCTTTGACCCCTCCAAAGCTGCTGCTTCTGATGAAGGGCCAAAGGTAGGGATTCCTGCTTTAACAAGATCATTTACAAGACCAGCAACCAAAGGTGCTTCTGGACCCACGACAACTAATCCAACGCCCCACCTTTGACAAAAGGAGATAACTGCCAAACTGTTGCGAATGTCAAGATCCATTATACAAGTTGCATCTCCTGAATCTGCTATGCCAGCATTTCCTGGGGCACAGAACACTGCATCACAAGAAGATGATCGCTGCAATGCATAGCAAAGTGCATGCTCTCTGCCTCCTCCCCCAATAACTAATACAACCACGCCTTCTGCACCAATAAATATCTTTGATAGTTATCATTACAAACATCAAATACAAGCAAAATAGATACATGCCCATGAGAAGTTTAAGGTCATTCTGAATTATATATTACTGGCTTGAAAAAAATAGATACGTATCATAGCATTCTGTTCTCTCCCAACATCTACTAACCTGATTAGCACAAGAAATAAATTATGTTGTCCATGTTAGAGTCGATTCATATTTAAATATCTAATGAATGCCTAGTTACCAAATTGCATGACCACATTCGGTTATCAAGTTGATAATCAATAATTCATTATTTGCAACAATGTATTGGGTAAATATTTCCATATTACACTATTACAAAGCACCCACAACTATAGTGCGAGTTAGTCAACAGAGAAAACTGAGTTCATTATAATTATAAGTTTAAAGTGCCAGACAAGACAGAAGATAAGATAATTTTTTCAATGTTGACAGATGACCAAAAAGGTAGGTAAAATGGACTCAAAAGCACATTTAGCAGTGACAAACTGTAGGGCCACTTATAAAACCTAAACACTAAAGGTAAAGCACAAGCTAAAAAAGCTAAACAACTGAAATCATGAGACAACTAAACAACAAAAACATAAGCCAAGCAATAAAATGATAAAAAGGGTACATATCATCAGAAGCAAGTGCAGAATGAGAGGGGAAAGCCCAAGCACCCATATCAGAAGTAGAGAAGGAAGAGGATGGAAATGTCCCTGTGGGATCACTGACCATGGAAAGGAGCCAATACATTGATTCATGATATCCTCAGGGGAGAGTCCAACACTGAACGGCATGGACTGTAAAACCCTGGGAGGAAAACTGGAACAATCCATTGGTACTCTCCTAACACTTGATGCTGCTGGAAAGAACCTGGTGGTTACAGACTGCCACCTTGGAAGGAGTGAGCAACTAGAATGTGTTGAAAGCTGAGATGTGATTTGTGCCAAGATCGGGACCTGGAACCCCTTAAGAGCTCTGTGAGTGCTGAGATGTCCATGGTTTCACCAGTTGGAAGTACCATGGGTCTCCACCTAATGCTTGCTGGCACCAGCAAACAGGACATGAGGAAAGAAAGCGATACACCTGATAGAGTCTATCTGGACTCCAAGGTGCTCCTCATAAGATCTGATATCTATGTCGTAATACCTAGCTCATGAAAAAGGCTAGTCAACTATCATATGTATAGAGAAAGAAAGCAGTGAAGGATCCCCTCGAGTCCCCATAAAGGCACTGAAGCCTTCCTCTGATTTCCTAGTAAATGAGGGATTTGAAAATGAGGTGCTCCTTCGACTCAACCTCCTGCAAGTGATGCAACAGAAAAAACCTATCCCATCAAGGGAGACGATGATTTGTCTCAATCCGACACTAGTGCGAGCACACTCTCAACTGGCCAAGAGGGAGCCTGAGGCCATGCATCCAATGTCCTCATGCAAACACAGGTATGACAATAAGACCATCACTCAGCTGCATGAAGCTCAACGTAGGTCATCTTAGGTTTGAGGCACTCCGGGGGGTGCAATCCAAGTGCTCTGGATATATTGCCTGAAAATATCCCCTTAGATTATCATGTAGAACCCCCGATTAGTAGGCAGAAGGTGACCAAAAGCATCTAAGGATTACCTAAAATGGGGGAGATGATCAATAGAGATGCCAACAGACTGAAGTAACAAGGAGGCCTCGGAAAACCAACACCTCTATCATGAGAAGACCACAGAAGCAATTTCTTATTAAGAGCAAAGGGCTAGGAAGGGGTAAAGAGAAGTTTAGAATTAGCATGAGTTAACATAATACAAGTACGTAAATCTTCATAAGACGTAGAAATTATACAAACAATATGTATATCAATGGATTCAATCCGATCAAGCGATCTACTAAAGCAAGATACTGAATCCTTCTACAAATCAATTGCGGAAAATAAACACGATCGCCAATCACAACAAGTAAAGAAAGAAGCAAATCAAACCACAACACAGATATTTTCCTGGGGAAAGCTTACTGCTCAAAACCCCTCTATCTTCTATTGAATATTCACCAAGAAATCATGAAACAATTACAATGCACTCTTCCGACAAGAGTCTCATGCACTCTCACAACTGTCTCACACTGATCTGGACAAAATCGACCAACACTAAGCCAATTTCTTGCCTCTAATCAGTCTGCCTTGCTTGCGCAATTCATGTGGAATGCAATCCCTATTCTTTAGGAAATTCAACCTTCCAAAATTGCACAATGCTCATGGGAAATCCTATGGTTGTCTTATTGCATGGGGGAAACCTACTAATGATACAACTGATAGTTAACATCCCCTTAACCTTTGTCTTAACTGGGACTCCACTGGAATTGACATGCATGCAGCTATTAATAGTAAATCATCAGTTGCATGGCAGATCATTGCATGTGAATTAAATCTGATTTAATTCCCCTGATCTCTCACTAGTGCAACAAACAGTTACAACTAGTTCAACTGACTTTAACTCAATTAATTGAGTTAACTGATTTCTCATGCATCAAACTAATGCACTAACTGCAATTCGAACTCCATAACTAATAGAATCACTCTACATGCCTCACCAACCACCCTCAACTCGAAATTCATGAGCTAACTGAGTTTATCACACTCAGTTAACTATTACAAGTGATTATGAGATAAGATTACATTTTATTGTCCAATTTAATTAAGGGAAAATTAAATTAGACACATTTCTTGTTGACTTTTCAACACTCTCTCTCAACAAGAAAGGGATTATCAGCTACCCTGATCCTGCCTCTATGGTATTCGAATTTGCTCCTGGCGAGCGCCTTCGTCAGAATATTTGCATCCTAATCTTTCGTGGGAATGTACTGAAGTAACATAATGCGCCTCTAAACACAATCTCTGAGATGGTGGTCCCGGATGTCTATGTGCTTGGACCTGTCATGGAATACCAGATTAACAGAGAGTTTAATGCAACTCTGGTTATCACAATGTATCACCGTCGAATCCGTCTAAGAACCAAACAAACCAACCAGAATCTTCCTTCACATGCAGCCTGACTTGTTGCCATGTACTCTACCTCGGCTGAACTGAGTGCCACAGATCACTGATTCCTGTTGTACCAAAAAACTATTGTCGATCCTATGCTGAAGATCCCTCCTGATGTGTTATTTCTGTCTGATGGACTGCCTACCCAATCTGCATCGGTGAAGCCTTGAAGCTTCACTCCCTCTGTCCGTCTGTACCATAATCCATACTTTGTAGTGCCCCTGAGATATCTCAAGACATGCTTCCTCGCCTTCCAAAAGAGCTTGGTCGACTTAACCATAGCTTGACTCAGCTGGTTAACTACGTAGCAAATGCCTGGTCTAGTGTTCACCAAGTACATCAATGAACCCACAAGCTGCCTGTAAACAGTAGCGTCCACTACCTCACTTGAAATAGCATCCTCCTTCCTCCAGTTTCCTGGAAGAGGAGTCTCCATAGGTTTACAGCTCTCCATGTGAAACTTACTCAGAATCTCTTTGGCATACTTGCCTTGAGAAACAAATATCTCACCATCCTGCTGCCATATCTCCAAACCAAAGAAATAGTGAAGGAGTCCCATGTCCTTCATCTCAAACTCTCTTGCAAAATCCTCCTTAAAAGAAATTATCATCTACTCATCACCTGTCAAAATTAGATCATCAACATAAAGTACGATAATCAAGAGCTTACCATCAACCACAATCTGGTACAGGTTCGCATCCACTTCACTTTTGGTGAAGCCCAACCAGGTGAAATAGTTGTCAATTCTAGTGTACCAAGCACGGGTGCTTGCTTCAGCCTATACAGTGCTCTCTTGAGTATGCACACATGCGACTCACTGTCAAAGATCTCAAAACCTTCTGGTTGCTCTATGTACACTTCTTCCTCAATAACTCCATTGAGAAACATGGTTTTCACATCCATCTAATGTATCTGCAACTCCATCTGCGCTGAGAGTGCAAGGATAGATCTAATCGATGAGTATCTTGCAACCAGTGCGAAAGTCTCCTCATAGTTAATCCCCTCAACTTGTGAGAATCCCCGCGCTACAAATCTAGCCTTGTACTTCTCCACACTCCCATTTGTCGCCTGTTTCACCTTATAGATCCATCTAGATCCAACCATTGATTTTCCGCCTAGTCTTGGGGCAACTTCCCATGCATTGTTCTTGACGATGGAGTCATACTCCTCAACCATAGCGTCAACCCAAATTGGTTGTTGCACTGCTTCCTCAAAGGAGGATGGTTCTGTCACAATACACTTGCTCATAAGAACCATGTATCTAGTAAACTTGTCTGGAGATTGTCTCAATCTATCAACTTCAAGTCTCAATCTATTAGCTTCCGTGGTGCGCCTTCTACCGTGTCTGGTGGATGGCTCTGCATGAGTGTTTTCTACCACTCCATGATCCTGCACATGTGGTTGCTCCACATATTGAGGTTCATTCTTTGGAACCAAGAGTTCCTCATCTGCATGCAAATCCGGCTCCCTCTCAAAGGACAAATGCATGGCCTTCTCCTCATCAAATTTTGTATCTCGTCTCACAACAGTCATCCTGCTGTTTGGCAAATACACCCGATAGTTGTGGGGAGTATCAGTGTACCCTACAAATATCCCAATCTTAGCTGTTGGTTCGAGCTTCTTCCTGGAATATTTGGTCACATTGCAATAGACAGATGAGCCAAAAATTTTAAAATATGAAACATCAGGTTTCTTACCAAAAAAAGCCTCCTCTGGTGTACTCATGCCAAGTATTCGATGAGGACTACGATTTTGCACAAATACTGCTGTGTTGCATGCCTCCGCCCACATATACAACAGTAGGCCCTGATCATGCAACATCGCTCGTGCCACACCCACAATTGTTCTATTCTTTCTTTCTGTGACCCCATTTTGTTGTGGGTTATGAGGCGCAATCAACTCTCTCTGAATTCCTTTTTTGCCACAGAAGTTCTTGAATTCATTGGAGATGTACTCACCACCATTGTCGCTCCTAAAAGCCTTCACATGCTTCCCCGTGTCTTTCTCCACCAGTGCTTTGAACTCACAAAATTTTGAGAACGTCTGATCTTTCTTCTGCATGAAGTAGATCCAACACTTTATAGAAAAATCATCAACAAAGATCACATAATACCTGTGCTTTGCTGTCGAAGCTGTAGAGAATGGTCCACATACATCTGAGTGAACTCTCTAAAGGATTTCCGCTGCTCGATTCTCCTTCTCGTGAAAAGTGGCCTTTGCATACTTCCCCATGGTACAACCCTTGCATGTGTCTATCTGCGCAAGAGTACCCTTTGGAAGCCCCATATAAATCTGTTGCATGACCTTTAAGGCTCCATGGTGTAGATGACCCAATAACCTGTGCCATAACTCACCCTCATCCCGGCTCACCACTTTGTCTGCCTTACCCATCAATGTTGCGCAACCATCTACATCAAGTTTATAGAGATTCTTCACACGAATCCCAATCTTCTTGGCTTGTCCTGTGGTTTTGTGTCGAAGGAAAGCTTTTCCTTCACTGAAAACCACATCGTAGCCTCTATCCTCCAACATTGCGACTAAAACTAAATTCTTTTTCAAGCCTGGTACATGCATTACATCTTTTAATAAGAAGGGTTTACCTGACTGTGTCTGGAAGGTAACTGTACCAATCCCAATAACACTGTACCTCCCGTCATCACCCATTTCGATATGCATTTGGAGGTCCTTCTCCTCCAAGCTACTGAAAAGTTCTCTGTCTCTCGTCATGTCGAAAGATGCACCATTATCCAAGTACCACACTGATCCCATCGCACTTGACACCATGCATGCGATGAGCGAGAAGTCCAACTCAAATTGCAAGGCCAAAGCCTCACCAGCTGCAGATCCTGAAGCCTTCTCGTTCTTCTTTTGTGGACAATTAGTGGCATAATGTCCATGCTTGTGACAATGAAAATACTTCACTCTAGACATGTCACACTTCTTGCCTTCTTTAGAGGACTCAGATTTGGAATATGATTTCTTTCCTTTCCCCTTCTTCGCCTTACCACCCAAGGCACAATTTTCTTCATCATCTGTCTTAGATGAAGATCCATCCCTGGTATTCCGCCTGAATTCTTCTTGCACCAAATTCGACCAAAGTCATTCCCAATCTGGCAGCTTCTCCCTCCCATTGACAGAGTCCTAATAACTATGCCAACTCTTGGGAAGGCCTAGAAGAGCTAGGCTCACCAAGTCATCATTCGCAACAGTAATTCCGATGCTCCCAAGCTCATCTCGACATTGAACAAACTTGGTTAAATATTTCGGAATAGTGTCGCCTTTCTCCATTTTGATTTTCCTGAGCTTGTCCTTCAGTGCCAATTTTCTATGATCACTGCTACTCTGAAACGAAATCTGTCAAAGCCTTCCACATTGCATATGGAGTTGCTTTGCCATGGAGACTTGAGACAATGTGGTCTCGTACTCCTTCCAGTAAGATCCTCCTCGCCTTTGCAACCTTCTTTTGCCAAGCATCAAGAAGAGCAGCATCTGCTGAGCGGGTTTGGGAATGTCATTATCAATGAATTCTTTCAACCCATTGTCCTCCAGCACTGCCTCCAACTTGTCTTTCCACGCAATATAATTGGAACTTCCCTCGAGTGCATACTCCAATCTCAAGCCATTGAAAGCCATCTTGATCCTGATCTGCCTGTCGCACCAAAGAATACTTTTCCAAATTTGAATGCTATTCAGTCACAAACTCAATTTCTTCTCCACTATAGTGATTTCTTGCGCTCTAATACCATGTAGAAATTACACAAAACAATATGTATATCAATGGATTCAATCCGATCATGCGATCTACTAAAGCAAGATACTAAATCCTTCTACAAATCAATTGTGGAAAATAAACACGATCGCCAATTACAAGTAAGGAAAGAAGCAAATCAAACCACAACACAAATATTTTCCCAGGGAAAGCTTACTGCTCAAAACCCCTCTATCTTCTATTGTATATTCACCAAGAAATCATGAAACAATTACAATGCACTCTTCTCACAAGAGTCTCTTGCACTCTCACAACTGTCTCACACTGATCCGGACAAAATCGACCAACACTTAGCCAATTTCCTGCCTCTAATCAGTCTACCTTGCTTGCGCAATTCATGTGGAATGCAATCCCTATTCTTGAGGAAATTCAGCCTTCCAAAATTGTGTAATGCTCATGGGCAATCCTATGGTTGTCTCTCTGCATGCGGGCAGCCTACTAATAATACAACTGATAGTTAACATCCCCTTAACCTTTGTCTCAACTGGGTCTCCACTGGAACTGACATGCATGCAGCTATTAATAGTAAATAATCAGTTGCATGGCAGAGCACTACATGTGAATTAAATCTGATTTAATTCACTTGATCTCTCACTAGTGCAACAAACAGTTACAACTAGTTCAACTGACTTTAACTCAATTAATTGAGTTAACTGATTTCTCATGTACTAAACTAATGCACTAACTGCAATTCAAACTCCATAACTAATAGAATCACTCTGCATGTCTCACCAACCACCCTCAACTCGAAATTCATGAGCTAACCCAGTTTATCATACTCGGCTAACTATTACAAGTGATTATGAGATAATATTACATTTTTTCTCATGTATTAAACTAATGCACTAACTGCAATTCAAACTCCATAACTAATAGAATCACTCTGCATGTCTCACCAACCACCCTCAACTCGAAATTCATGAGCTAACCCAGTTTATCATACTCGGCTAACTATTACAAGTGATTATGAGATAATATTACATTTTATTGTCCAATTTAATTGAGAGAAAACTAAATTAAACACACATTTCTTGTTGAATTTTCAACATAAGAGATATCAACATTGTCCTACTATTATTCCGTGTTAAATTTTGATTAACATGTTCTTGCTAAGGACAACCACTTCCATTTTTCAGACATCAATCCAGTTATATCAGAAGTAATCAAAAAGATTATTATCACATTGAGGCAAGAACATAAATAAATAATACAGAAGACAAGCTAAGACAAGAGGACACATGAAAATGGCACAAGGCAGGAAAAAACGCCAAAATGGGGAAAACCCTTGATCAAATCTTCTTATTATTAATATCAAATGTTCAACAAAGAGTACAATACATCAAGGTAAAAATCAACTTTCCAATTTGAAGATTTAGTGTAACTGTCTTTAGGTAAATAGCTAGTCCAAAAGTATGATGTTCTGGAATAGGCAGATTGAGCCCTCATAGGCTTGAGGCTTACTACTATAGAGGCTTAGCATTCTGGTAAGCTAGTTAGGGTTTGATGACAAACTTCAACATAACTATTCCACTGCTCCTAGAACCCTTTCTTGAATGCGGACTCCATTCAAGATAATAAGCCCACATTCTTCTGCTGACCAGTGCTATTTCCAGCCCTCTAATATGCCTCACAAACTTCAACATTCAAGAGAAATCGGTTCATGGCCCATACAGACATACAGCCTCCTGATCTATGGAAGATAAGACCTGTGGTTCACCTAACAAAACTTCTGTGGAATGCGGCCAGCTTCAAGGAGAAGAACCCTACTTCAAATGGTCCAGAACACAACCAAAATTGCCCTTAACTGATGCGGCTGCTCGTCTGAGAGATCTTGGTCTACAAAACAGAATACACTTGGCCCAGAACAGAACTATGATAGCCCAAACTGCCTCGGCCTCCTGTAAGAGGAACATAGCCCACAAAAGATGGCATCCAAACCATAGTATTAAAAACCGGAACTGATGATCGAACCGGTGGACCTAATGAACTGGGTTTCTGACCAGAACCAGTCTAACCGGTACTGGTCAAATCTCAATGAACCGATTTAAAAAAAAAATACATTACATAATTAATTTTTAATTAAAAAAAAAACTATTTTTAAGATTTGCAACCATGATTCCAAGCCAATAGAGACAAAATATGCAAAGTTTGCTCATTTATATACCATGTAAACGTGAATATATCAAAATGGCACCGAGTGCAATACATATCATCGAAAAAATAAATAAGCAATGAGGCTCTAAATGGCCTATAAAGTCCAAAAACAATGCTACAAGCTATGAGGCCTGTTGACCACACTTTGTCAACAACCCCATAGCAGTACACCCCCATTTTTTTCAAATGGGACGCATCATGTTCGAGGTGTTCACGCATTCAGATTTCATCGACAGTCGACAGTTTTATAAATGTTGTAAACCCATTCTGCATGTTTATGATGTAAATGATCTAAGTAAGACCATCATGTATGTAACAACCTAGGTAAGCCTAGTATTTTGGGGACGACTTCTATCCTAGGAAGTTTTTTGTCTCACTGATTCATTTGTGTTTCTAGACACAAGTGATCGGCAGAGTTTTTCCCTCTAGCCTCACCCCAAAGCTAGGGATGATTTTGTCGTCAAGATGCTAAGTGAGTCCTAGTGTTTTCTATCGAGTCTTTGTAAAGTAATTTGGGAATGATCCTAGCTAATTGGCTAGATCATTTTATTACAGATTGCTAGGTCTACTAGATCATGTTTTGAGTCGCAGAATTGGGTAACTATTTGAGGGTCTATACGAATGAGTATTTCCCCTTTATGTGTCTAAATGTATTTATCTTACGTAAAAAGAGTTGGAAAAATAATTAAATTCCCTCTCAGTGATTTAATTAAATTTTCTGGCCAAATTAATTAAAAATCCTAAGTCAGAAATTTAATTAATTTTAAGTCCTAGGTGAGTTAAAATTCTTCAAAGGCAAGATACATGGGAATATTGAGAATTTCAAGAAATTTTGGACCCTTGGGCCTTGATGGTTAAGTCAAAATCAAAATTTTGAGGTTATTAACTCATAAACATTATTTTTGAGTTAATTAAAAATAAATTAAATGATAAATTTGAATTTCCTCAAAATTATAATTTCGACGGTCCAGATTAAAAGATGATTAAATCTTTTTCGACGGTTGAGATTACTTTGACATGGATCAACTGAACTAGCCGTTGGAGATTTTATCTTATAAATTAGAGGTCTTTGTCAGTGTTTTAGGCATCCGATCTTTGAATCGTGCATTGGTTCTTGGAAGCTCTTGTAATTTTTTGATGAATAAAGCATAAAGACTTTGGGGTTACAAACTTTGGTGTTTTTTTCCCAGATCTATGTGGTGATATTGTCTCTAAACTCTGCTACTTCTATTGGCATTTGATGGTTGATGGCCTTTATGGATTAATCTGCAAACAGGGATCTTGTGCAGTTTTCTAGGTTTCTAAAATTGCATTTTGATTTAACAAAAATATTAGTTATCTATTTTTCTGAAAGGTCTCGTGTTTATTTTTTAATCTCTATCAATTTAAAATTCAGATCTAAGGTGCAGAAATCATTTTTCAAGGTTTGAGCGTTTGGGAAAGTCTTCAGTTAGACCAGCCAACTCTCAGATTTCGTAAATCTGAAAAAGCTCATTGTTTCCTCATTCCCAAAGTTATCTTACGAAATTTTGTCTTCTTGGGCTTGTGCCCCTCTTAATTTTCTCTTTTTTATTAATTGTGCAAAAATGGTTTTAAATCTAGCCATGAGGGCCTCTGAACTGTAAATTTGCAAATATTCTCTAGGGTTTAAGGGTTTATTTTCTGTGCATAGTTTTGGGTTTTTTCTGGTTTTGTGCAGGTTTACAAGGAGATTCTCGGAAAAATTTTAGATCTGAGCCAGATCTAGGTCCTAGAGGGTAAGATCTGGCCTCAGGATCAATTCCGCCTACAGATTTGGGCATAATTTTACTGCAAAAGTGCGAATCTTAGGTGCATTTGAATCAATATTTTGAAAATCTGAGTCATACTGGCAAAAAAAATTTACTGCTGATTGAAGAAATTTGTGTGCCTGCAATTTGTCTGTATGAGCTTTCTTGTCGTCTGTACGCTATCATCTACATTCCTCTCTTGTGGTGTGCATCCTCTTCGTCACCGGCTACTACACACTGCGTCCTCCATTCGCTGGCCATCTCGCTATCATATTCCACGCAGCCTTTTTTCTCCATCCCTGCGGTTTGCATTTCTCTGCTCCCAGCTTCACTGCATTCACTCTCCTTTCCTCTGTCTGCGTGCTTCCTTTAATCCTTCGCGTCCATTCTTTCTTGTCTATAGTCGGCTCCTCTTCCACGCTGCCTTTCCATCCGCGGCATTCGTTGCCTATCCTGCTCATGCACAGCCTCACGCCCTCGCTGCCCATCTTCTCCTATGCCCGCAACCTTGCTCCCTCTTGCCCTCAGTCGCATCCCTGCGTTCATGCCATCCGCCGGCTTTTCCACTTGCAGCAGCCTTCTTCATCGACCTGCATACATTGATCGTATTTTCGATTTTTTTATTTCCTTCAGTTTGGTTTCAAATTTTAGATTTAGACTTTAAATTTTTTTTTAAACCTTACGTTAGTTTTAAATTTTTCGATTTAATTTTTGTTGAAGTCACGTTTAGTTTAGTTTTAAACTTTAGATTTCATTTGCTTCAGGTTTAGTTTTAGTTTTAAATTTTTGTTTTAAGTTTTAGATTTTGATTTCATATTTTTTAGTTTAGTTTAGGTATTGTAGTTTAGCTAGCGTAAGATTAGATTTATTTCTGGGATTTGACTATTTTCTTTTTAGTTTTTTTTAGATTTTGAAACTTAAAAAAATAAATAAATATAAAATATAAAAAATAAAAAATAAAAATCTAACTTTTTTAAAGTTTTCCATAGTTTTAGATTTGTTTATTTTTAGTTTCTAGTTTCATAGCTTTAGATTTTAGTCTTTGAAATTTTCATATTTAGAAATTTTAAACTTTTAAACAATTAGAAAATGGTCAAAAAATTTTAATAAAGTGGTTTTTGGATCTAAAATTTTGCATAGTCAAAAGTGAACTTTAAATTAATTTCTATCTAAAGTTTGATTATATATTTCTGAATTGGAATTATTTGGAATATCATAAATTTGGAAATTTTTGCCATTTAAATTTGATGGTACCCTCATGCTAATATTTTTGTTTTGAATTTAAATTGTTGGTTCAAATTATTTTTATGCTTAGATGTGGTTGATGATCGTTTAA
Organism: Pinus albicaulis; assembly: GCA_034641835.2. Taxonomy (NCBI): domain Eukaryota; kingdom Viridiplantae; phylum Streptophyta; class Pinopsida; order Pinales; family Pinaceae; genus Pinus; species Pinus albicaulis. The sequence goes on from CM076577.1 coordinate 814,073,170, forward strand.
TGAGCTTTAATTGTGATTTTAAATTACTTGAAATCGGTAGTTAATTTTTTAAGTCAGCTTTGGAAATTCTTCAAGTGATGATAAATTGCATGACTTTATCGAACATTGTTAATGCATAATTGTGAGGGTGTTTTATTGAATATCACTGTGGTGGATTGATTTTTTACAGCAGCAGTTACATATCAATTACTTGACTCTAATTTCATAACGGGATATTTTGACTTCACAAGGCACTGGTTTTAAAGTTTCATATATAATTGGATCTGTAAAATCTCGTTAATCTTAACAAGTACTTGGTCATTTAACTGTGTCTCCTAAATTGGTTGGTTTCCAACCAGTTCTCCTTCTTCATTTTCGTTAGGGTCTACCTCCCTTAGCTTGCAAGGAGACAGCTTAGATAGAGAGATTAGGGATCAGGGTGACAGCCCTCGATCTGAGTCGTTGTTGCGGTGCCTAGACAATCTGTGCGACAACATTTTTTGGCGTCGTTGCCGTGGAACAATTTATTGAACTTTGGCTTTACGACATTCATTTATTTCTTTGTCTTTCATCTCAGATATTTGAGTTAACTTCCTGTCCTAGTGGCGACTCCATTGGCTTCATCTTCCACAGGAATTTGTACTAGAAGACATCCAAGTAGTTTGATTAATCCTACTCCAGACCCTGAAAATGTTCTCAGAGTCCGATTACACAAGCTCTCTTCTCGTACACTTCTTGTTAATCTCGGCTAGGAAGCTCTCTCTAATATCCATTCTCTTTTTTGTGATCCTCTTCAGCCTGATATCATGGATTTATATGCCCCGTGTAATTTTGCTAATATTCAAGGTCATCCCCATGATTTCCCTCAACATGGAATGGATACGTTACCTTCTTTTCAAGGAAATAATGCAGTTAGTGTCAAATCTCATTTAAACACTTTCACTGGTTAGAGGAATAAATGGGCTAGAAGTAATAATTTCGAGGATGTAAAGATGTGTTGTTTTATTCTTACCCTTGAACAGGATGCTATGGATTGGTTTACTGGAAAGCCTGATAATTCATTTGATACTTTTCAGTCAATTCTAGCAGCTTTCAAGGATAAGTTTGGTGGTAAAAGGGAAGATAGGCATTTGGTGAAAGATATCAGTACCATAAAAAAGAAAGAAAATGAAACGATGGAAGAATTTAACAAGAGATTTAATGGTATTCTTAGGGAAATATCTTAAACTCATAAGCCTCCTGATGGATCTCTTCTAAATTTTTACATTGATGCTTTTGATTGTGATACTTCATATGAGCTAAGACGTGCTAAGACTATTGATTATAAAGTTTGCCAAACTTTAGTTGAAGAACTTGAAAAGGACAAAAGGGCATCGGGAAAATCTGAAATTCTTGGTTTTGATAGGGCTGCAACTAAGTTGAAAGGACCTAAAGGTAAAGAGCCTCTGGAAAATTATGATGACCCAATGAAAAAGTTAATGCAAAAGCTTGAAAATGGAACTTAACCAAGCGAAATTAATCTCTGACCATGCTAAGGAAATAAGCACTTTGCAGAGTAGGTTGGTCCAAATGGAAAGAGCTCAAGCACAAAATTCCCAACCTAGGAATCATAATAATAATAATCGAGGTAATAATACTTGGCAAAAAAAGGGTCAGCCTAGTGAGCAAAGACCTCCTAATCCGCTGGAATCTACTAATATGGTTGATGAAGCTCCACCTTATTGTAGAGCTTGTGATGCTCTTCATGAGGAAATTACTTGTCCCACTGTTAAAAGAATAGTGGAATGTTTGGGTCAAGCAATCAGATAAATGTTGTTGGTCAGGAGTTCTCTTTGTCTATGGAAGATTGGATGGAGGTTAAGGAAAAAAGTCAAGATGTCAGGCCTTTTACATCTTCGCATAGTATCAATAATTTTGATCATGAGAGGGATTTGATGATTGAATTATTTGGTGAAAAGCCTTCTCCTGATCAAATTTTGGAAATTGCTAAGGACAAAGGATTAACTTATCAAAGAAGGGATAAAGAGCAAGGTAATAATCTAACTCCCCCTCGAATTTTTAATCCTAGTCCTGGTTTGAATATTGATTTGGGCGCATGGTTGAGTAATGCTAAGATCTTGGTGCCTGTCACTGAGATGTTAAAGCTTCCCACTCAGAGAGATAAAGTTTTAGATGTTCTTGGAGTTTCGCATATTAATGTTACTCAAGATAAGACTCCTGAAGTTTCTTATCAAGATGCCCCTATATATTGAAAAAAATGGAGTCGGATAACAAAGAGCATCAACCATTTTTTGTTACTTTGATGGTTAATGGTTATAAATTGAATAATTGTATGCTAGATTCTGGTGCTTCAGCTTGTGTCATGACTAAGAGGGTCATGGAGCAGCTTAATTTAAGAGTTTCTAGACCATACTACAACATATGTGCCGTGGATTCTAAGAAAATTGAAGTTCATGGGTTAATCAAGGATTTGCAAGTTCATTTATCGGTTTACCCTGACATAATGATTGTTATGGACATATTTGTAGTTGATGTTCCGAATGCCTGGGGTATGTTGTTATCTAGAAAGTGGGCCTCTGATCTAGGAGGAAGTGTTCAAATGAATTGGTCTTATGCTATGATTCCTTCCCCTAGAGGTGAAGGGTATGTGAAGCCAAATAGAGAGCCTGAAAGAAGATTTCATGTGGAAGATCCTAAGAGACCTCATAATGAAATAATTAAGGAACAACCTGACATGGGGAATTATGCTATTATGTCTAATTTCATAGTTCCTTTAGATGACAAGGTTGATGAGAAGTTTGAGGACCTAAGGGATCAAGTTTGGTACATGCATTTTGATGGTGCAGCATCTAGGCATGGTAAGGGTGTTGGAATTGTATTGAAGTCTCCCCTTGGTCATATTTTTAAGTTTGCCTATAGACTTGAGTTCGATGCAACCAACAATGTGGCTGAATATGAAGCCTTGTTGTTGGGTTTTGAGTTGGCAAAAGCTTTAAGAATTAAGATGCTTAGTATCAAGGGAGATTCTGATTTGGTTATCATGCAAGTTAAGAAAAAATTTACATGCAAAAATCAAAGGTTAAGGAATCATCGAAACGTTGTGTGGGATCTTATGGAACACTTTGATGCCATTAACCTTGAAGCTATCCCACGAGAAAAGAATACCTTGGCGGATGAGCTTGTTGTGGCCGCTTCAACTTTACAATTATCTAATGAATTAATTAAGGATAAGATAAAAATGGAAATTATTTTCAGACCTTCAGTCCCAGATAATTCAGAGCATTGGCAAGTTTTTAATGATGAAAAGCAGGTCATTCGTTTTCTTAATAATTTGGATGAATTTGAAAATTTTTGGATAAGTTCTAGGGAGGATGGATCTGATGATCATGATGATATTATAAATCCTACTCCTGGGAATATTGTTGCTTTAGAGCAGCACTTTGATCAGCATGATGCCACAAAAATGAAAGAGGAAAATAAAATGGATCATGGTGAAATCATTGAAGTAAATATTGGTGCCTCTGAGGACCCTAAGAAAGTCAAAATTGGTAAAGGTACTAATGAAAAGGAAAGGAAAAAGTTGACAAATTTACTTCATGAATATAGGGATGTGTTAGCATTTTCGTATGATGAATTAAAAGGATATAGGGAAGATGTCATGCAACACATTATCCCTTTGAAAGATGAGAATGCTAAACATTTTTGTCAAAAGCTTAGGCAAATAAATCCTAAGTTAGACCCTTTGGTTCAGAAAGAGCTTTCAAAAATGCTCGCAGCTGGATCATTGCTCAAACTAGACATTCAACATGGTGTTCCAACCTAGTGATTGTTAGAAAGAAGAATGGTACCATTAGACTTTTTGTCGATTTTAGAAACCTTAATCTAGCATGTAAAAAGGATAATTACCCTTTGCCCAACATGGAGACTATGTTCCAAAGAGTAACAGGTTCAGAAATGATGTCATTGCTAGATGGTTTTTCTGGATACAATCAAGTTTGGGTTAAAAAAGAAGATCGTCACAAAACTACATTCACCACACCATGGGGTACTTTCGAATACATTAGAATGCCTTTTGGGTTGACTAATGTTGGGGCTACTTTTCAAAGGGCTAAGGATTATGCTTTTAAAGGTTTAATTGGAAAAATTATTGAAATTTATCAAGATGATCTTACTGTTTTTTCTAAAGATAGTATTAGTCACATAGGTCATCTTAAGCAAGTCTTTGATAGGTGTAGAGAATTTGGGATTTCCTTGAATCCAACTAAGTCTATTTTTGGAGTAACTGAAGGGAAATTACTTGGTCACATCATCTCCAAAGATGGAATCAAGATTGATCCCGAAAGAGTTGAGGCAATCCAAAAGATTCCTCTCCCTCATAATCTTAAATCCCTTCAGTCTTTTCTAGGAAAAACTAATTTTCTTAGAAGATTTATTCCAAATTACGCAGAAATAGCTAAGCCTAATCAAAATCTTCTAAAAAAAGATGTAAAATTTTTGTGGAAAGAAAATGGTAAAAAGGATTTTCAAGGAATTAAGGGTGCCATTGCCAAAGCTTCTGTTTTGGCAAGTCCTGATTATTCTAAGGATTTCATGATTTTCTCTTTCGCCTCTGAAGATACCATTGCTGGTGTCTTGTTACAAAAGAATAAGGAAGGTCACGAACAGCCTATTGCTTTCATGAGTAGAGCGCTTCAAAATTCTGAATTGAATTATACTACTATGGAAAAGCAAGCCTATGCCTTGGTTAAGTCTCTTAAGCATTTTAGGACATATGTGGGTTATTTTAAAATCATTGCTTTCGTCCTACATTCCGCGATTAAAGATATCTTGACTCAAACTGATTGCTTAGGGACTCACGCTAGGTGGGTTACTAAAATTCAAGAGTATGATTTAGAGATTAGGCCCACCAAGTTAGTCAAGGGTCAAGGCTTGGCTGAAATGATGTCCGAAGGTAATGAGAAAGCACTTGGTTTGATTTGTCTTAATGATGCCTCTTCACCTGAGTTGCAAAGGTTAGGAGAGCATGAATGGTATAAGGACATTATTTATTATTTGTTAAATCTTACATGTCCTAACCATTTAGTTGCTCATAGAAGGAGGGCTCTTAGATTAAAAGCCACTAAGTATTGCCTCATGAAGGATGGCCTTAGATGGAGAAATCTTGAGGGGATAATACTTAGGTGTGTTGATGAGAATGAGTCTAAGAGGTTGATTTTTGAGTTTCATTCAGGATTTTGCGGTGGTCATTATGCTGCTAGAACTACTGCCCACAAAATTCTGAGAGCTATTTATTATTGGCCTTCGATTTTTTCAGATGTGCATAAATTTGTCAGAAGTTGCCAAGCATATCAACTATTCACTGGGAAGCAGAAGCTAGCTGCCCTGCCCCTACAACCTGTGGTTGCTGAGGCACCTTTTCAACATTGGGGTTTGGATTTCATTGGGAAATTCCATGAAAATTATAACAATGGCTACTCCTGGATCTTAACTGCAACTGATTATTTTACAAAATGGGTTGAAGCCATTCCTGCTAAGAATGCCAATGAAAAGGTCATTATGGACTTTACTGAAAATCAAATCATTACTAGATTTGGTGTCCCTGCCAAGATCACTATTGATAATGCCAAGGCTTTTAGTTCTTTTGAATTTTCATCTTTTTGTTTTAAGTATGGCAGTACATTATCTCATTCATCTAACTACTATCCTCAGGGTAATGGCTTAGCTGAGTCAAGTAATAAAAATCTTATAACCATTATCAAGAAGATAGTAGGAGATAATAAGCGATCTTCGGATAGCAAAATCAAGTATGCTTTGTGGGCAGAAAGAATTGCTAAAAAGAAAGCTACTGGTAAAAGTCCTTTTGAATTAGTTTATGGGTTGGATGTAACTTTGCCTGTGCACCTTAAATTACCAGCTTACCAACTCCTTCAACATTTTTCCACCGATAAAGATGATGTTCAAAATAGAATTGATCAGATTGTGGAGTTGAATGAAACTCGTAGGAAAGTTTTAGATAATATGTGTAAGAATCAATCTAACATTAAGAAAAGCTTTGATAAATCATCTTGATCTAGATCTTTGCAGGTTGGAAACATGGTATTACTTTGGGATCGAAAGAATGAAAAGCCCGGAAAGCACAAGAAATTTGACAGTTTGTGGCTGGGACCTTATATTATCAGAGGCATTGCTGGACCAAACTCATTCCACTTGAGCACGTTGGAAGACGAACCACTTCAGTTACCTGCGAATGGCCAACTGCTCAAGTTGTTCTTCAGAGATGACATCTAATGCCATTGGGCATCCTTTGTATTGTATTTCTAACCTTACTCCTTGTCCTTTCAGCATTTCATTTTGTAGTTAGATTAGATTTACTTTTCATGTCAAGTAGAATAATAAATGATAGAAAACCTTCTATTTTTCATGTGCTTAATGTTATATGATGATATTTGGATGGATGCTACTTATGTAATTTTGTGTGTTGCTTGGATGCAGATTCTGGATTCTCACATTCCTTCAATGAAGCAACGTGTCCCCGAGTAGAGCCAGATGTTGACAACACTTTGTCAACAACCCCATAGCAGTACACCCCCACTTTTTTCAAATGGGATGCATCATGTTCGAGGTGTTCACACATTCAGATTTCATCGACAGTCGACAGTTTTATAAATGTTGTAAACCCATTCTACATGTTTATGATGTAAATGATCTAAGTAAGACAATCATGTATGTAACAACCTAGGTAAGCCTAGTATTTTGGTGACGACTTCTATCATAGGAAGTTTTTTGTCTCACAAATTCATTTGTGTTTCTCGACACAAGTGATCGGCAGAGTTTTTCCCTCCAGCGTCACCCCAAAGCTAGGGTGGATTTTGTCGTCAAGATGCTAAGTGAGTTCTAGTGTTTTCTATCGAGTCTTTGTAAAGTAATCTGGGAATGATCCTAGCTAATTGGCTAAATCATTTTATTACAGATTGCTAGGTCTACTGGATCATGTTTTGAGTTGTTGAATTGGGTAACTATTTGAGGGTCTATACAAATGTGTATTCCCCCTTTATGTGTCTAAATGTATTTATTTTATGTAAAGAGGGTTGGAAAAATAATTAAATCCCCTCTCAGTCATTTAATTAAATTTTCTGGCCAAATTAATAAAAAATCCCAAGTCAAAAATTTAATTAATTTTAAGTCCTAGGTGAGTTAAAATTTTTCAAAAGGCAAGATTCATGGGTCCTTAAGAAAATAAATTTTTAAAGGTCCCGGACCAAGGGAATATTGAGAATTTCAAGAAATTTTGGACCCTTGGGCCTTGGTGGTTAAGTCAAAGTCAAAATTTTGAGGTAATTAACTCAAAAATATTATTTTTAAGTTAATTAAAAATAAATTAAATGATAAATTCGAATTTCCTCAAAATTATAATTTCGACGGTCCAGATTAAAAGATGATTAAATCTTTTTCGACGATTGAGATTACTTTGACATGGATCAACCGAACTAGCCGTTGGAGATTTTATCTTATAAATTAGAGGTCTTTGTCAGTCTTTCAGGGATCCGATCTTTGATTCGTGCACTGGTTCTTGGAAGCTCTTGTAATTTTTTGATGAATAAAGCATAAAGACTTTGGAGTTACAAACTTTGGTGTTCCTTTTCCAGATCTATGTGGTGATATTGTCTCTAAACTCTGCTACTTCTATTGACATTTGATGGTTGATGGTCTTTATGGATTAATCTGCATACAGGTATCTTGTGCAGTTTTCTGGGTTTCTAAAATTGCATTTTGATTTAACGGAAATATTAGTTATCTATTTTTCTGAAAGGTCTCGTATTTATTTTTTAATCTCTATCAATCTAAAATTCAGATATAAGGTGCAGAGATCATTTTTCAAGGTTTGAGCATTTGGGGAAGTCTTCAGTTAGACTAGCCGACTCTCAGATTTCGTAAATCTGAAAAAGCTCATTGTTTCCTCATTCCCAAAGTTATCTTACGAAATTTTGTCTTCTTGGGCTTGTGCCCCTCTTAATTTTCTCTTTTTTATTAATTGTGCAAAAATGGTTTTAAATCTGGCCATGAGGGCCTCTGATCTATAAATTAGCACTGTAAATTTGCAAATATTCTCTAGGGTTTAAGGGTTTATTTTCTGTGCATAGTTTTGGGGTTTTTCTGGTTTTGTGCAAGTTTACAAGGAGATTCTCAGAGAATTTTTAGATCTGAACCAGATCTAGGCCCTGAAGGATAAGATCTGGCCTCAGGATCAGTTCCGCCTACAGATTTGGGCATAATTTTGCTGCAAAAGTGTGAATCTCAGGTGCATTTGAATCAATATTTTGAAAATCTGAGTCATACTGGCAAAAAAAATTACTGTTGATTGAAGAAATTTGTGTGCCTGCAATTTGTCTATCTGAGCTTTCCTATAGTCCGTACGTTGTCCTCTACATTCCTCTCTTGTGGTGTGCATCCTCTTCGTCACTGGCTGCTACACATTGCGTCCTCCATTCGCTAGCCATCTCGCTGTCATATTCCACGCAGCCTTTTTTCTCAATCCTTGCGGTTTGCATTTCTCTGCTCCCAGCTTCACCGCATTCACTCTCCTTTCCTCTATCCGCGTGCTTCCTTTAATCATTCGCGTCCATTGTTCCTTGTCCGCAATCGGCTCCTTCTCTTCCACGCTGCCTTCCCATCCGCGGCGTTCACTGCCTATCCTGCTCATGCATAGCCTCACGCCCTCGCTTCCCATCTTCTCCTTTGCCCGCAACCTTGTTCCCTCTTGCCCTCAGTTGCATCCCTGCCTTCACGCCATCCGCCGGCTTTTCCACTTGCAGCCTTCTTCGTCAACCTGCATACATTCATCGTATTTTCGATTTTTTTTATTTCCTTTAGTTTGGTTTTAAATTTTAGATTTAGCCTTTAAATTTTTTTTAAAACCTTACGTTGGTTTTAGATTTTTCGATTTAATTTTTGTTGAAGTCACGTTTAGTTTAGTTTTAAACTTTAAATTTCATTTGTTTCAGGTTTACTTTTAGATTTCGATTTTATATTTTTTAGTTTAGTTTAGGTAGAGTAGTTTAGCTAGCGTAAGATTCGATTTATTTCTGGGATTTGACTATTTTCTTTTTAGTTTTTTTTAGATTTTAAAACTTAATAAAAAATTAAAAAATAAATAAATATAAAATATAAAAAATAAGAAATAAAAATCTAACTTTTTTAAAGTTTTCCATAGTTTTAGATTTGTTTATTTTTAGTTTCTAGTTGCATAGCTTTAGATTTTAGTCTTTGAAATTTTCATATTTAGAAATTTTAAACTTTTAAAAAATTAGAAAATGGTCAAAAATTTTAATAAAGTGGTTTTTGGATCTAAAATTTTGCATAGTCAAAAGTGAACTTTAAATTTATTTCTATCTAAAGTTTGACTATATATTTCTGAATTGGAATTATTTGGAATATCATAAATTCGGAAATATTGGAAATATCTACCATTTAAATTTGATGGTACCCTCATGATAATATTTTTGTTTGGAACTTAAATTGTTGGTTCAAAGTATTTTTATGCTTAGATGTGGTTGATGATCGTTTAATGAGCTTTAATTGTGATTTTAAATTACTTGAAATCGGTAGTTAATTGTTTAAGTCAGCTTTGGAAATTCTTCAAGTGATGATAAATTGCATGTCTTTATCGAACATTGTTAATGCATAATTGTGAGGGTGTTTTATTGAATATCACTGTGGTGGATTGATTTTTTACAGCAGCAGTTACATATCAATTACTTGACTCTAATTTCATAACGGGATAATTTGACTCCATAAGGCATTGGTTTTAAAATTTCAAATATAATTGGATCTGTAAAATCTCGTTAATCTTAACAAGTACTTGGTCATTTAACTGTGTCTCCTGAACTGGTTGGTTTCCAACCAGTTCTCCTTCTTCATTTTCGTTAGGGTCTACCTCCCTTACCTTGCAAGAAGACAGCTTAGATAGAGAGATTGGGGATCAGGGTGACAGCCCCCGATCTGAGCCATTGTCGCAGTGCCTAGACAATCTATGCGACAACAAGGCCATTGGCCTAGTACAAGACTACAAGTCTAGAATCTAGACTCTACAATGTACACATGATCAATCATCAAATTCATCATCACTACTAGACACAAGATCATCATCGTGAGCTGCATAGACATCATCTGAATCAGAGTCTGAGGATACCTCAGCCTCATCCGCAACCTCAATACCACTGCCACCAATAACAATAGAAGTGGACCTAATGGAAGCACGAGTTACTCGAGCTGCATGACTAGTGCCTTCCATTGGTTGTTTGCCTTTCCTTGATGCAACTACCAATCCTGGGTCTGATGGCGCCACCAAATCTGCTTCATCCCCTGCTAATGCTGCATCAATATCAAAATCAGCCTCAAACACTGGATCTTCAGTCTCCTCCACCCATTATGATGTTGGATCAATATCGTCCAACACAATGGGATCTAGATCAGGTGTTTTGTTCATCATTTGGTTCCACCTCAAGCGAAGGTTATATTGCATGAACACAAGATCATTTAATCGTTTCTATTCCAAACGGTTTCTCTTCTTTGTGTAACTATGCTCAAAAACAGACCAATTGCGCTCACAACCTGAAGCACTGCAAGTTTGGGTGAGGACTCTAATTACAAACTTTTGCAATTGAGGACACTGGCCGCCAAATGACTCCCACCAATGCTGCAAATAAAAAGACATTAATTAGTAACATAGTTCATTTCATTACTTATTTACAAACAATTTAACTTGAAAAGAAAAACATATTGGAATTGCTTACCTGGTTGATCCACATCTCTTGCCATTTTTGCCAAGTTTTTTCCAAACGTACCAGCTGCCATACTGAAAAGAGTAAATTGTTTATGTATTTCCAACCGGTCTACATGGATAGGGACCATGTGCTCCAAGCAATCAATCAATCTAGCTCTGACCTCCCCATCCTGCAGATCTCCTAACCAAGCTTTATAATGATACTTTGGGTTCAAAAAATACCCAGCTGCATGTATAGAACAATGGAGTTGATTGTTCCATCTGTTATCAATGATCTCCCATATACGGCCATATTTAGCTAACATGTCCTTGTAAATTGCCCATATCTACTCCTTTGTCTGATCCATAGCCTCATAAATGTATCCCATTGCCAACTTTCCCCATCCACCATCCTTAGCACCTTAACAAGGGGCTCGGTAATTTTTACAAGCTCTGAAAACCTTTTCCAAAAATAATTGTCAAAGACTTTCTTTTTGTTTGCCATCTTGTCTACGAGCCCACCGAGATTCAGTCCAATCATTAGAAGAAAACATTTTCTGTCGTTTTTCTGTTGAGAATTGAGACATTGCAACGTGAGGAAGTGAGTTGCAAATCTCGTAATTGCAGGCCTAACAAGCTCTTTTCCCCCAGTGTTTTTCCTCATTAGGCTCAATACCCATGAGTGGTTGTAAATGTATTTTGTAATGCACTTGGCATGCTCTACAGTGTTTTTTACCCACTCCACTTTGCCTATGTCCTCAAGCATGAGGTCTATGCAATGTGCAGCACATGGAATCCAAAATATGGTCCTATATTTGGACTCAAGCATCTTTCCAGCAAGAACAAAGTTTGAGGCATTATCTGTGATGACCTGCACAACATTCTGCTCCCCCACTTTCTGAATAATCTCATCCAAAAGCTCAAATAGAAGGGTTGCATCCTTCACCTTATCAGATGCATCAACTGATCTCAAAAACATTGTTCCTTGAGGGCAAGAAACAAGGAAATTAATGACAGTGCAGTTCTTTCCATCAGTCCATCCATCTGACATGATGGAACAACCTGTTTTGAGCCATGACTCTCTATACTCAGCCAAATACTCATCAATGGAAGAAATCTCTTTTTGCAAAAGAGATCCCCTCAAGTCATGCACACTAGGGCCTTTGAAGCCCTTTCCTGCAGCGATAACAGAGTCCCACATAGCTTGGTAATAAGGTGAGCGCGCAGCATTAAATGGGATATCTGCATCATACCACCATCTAGCAATGTACTAATAAGAAGCTTCTTTGCATTGTTTTTTCCAATGTTGATTCAAAGTAAGTTGACGACTTGGCTGGGAGGAAATGGCTGTGGGATTAGCAGTGGATGAGAAATAACTCTGGATGTTGGATCTCTTTGTTCGTTTTGATTTTTGGCCAAGAGGAGGAACATAGTGAAAGGGATCATTGGTGGAAGGGCTAAAAGTGGAGTCTTGAATCTCATAATCATCATACCCACTCTCTTTCATGGCTTCTATTAATTCCCTCTTCCTTGCAATTTCATCTTGGATGTACTTCTCCCTAGCCTTAGTCTCCTCAAACTTTTCAAACTTGGTAAGGTATTATGCCCTAACAGGACCTATCACTTCATTTGGTGCATCACATGGCTTTACTAGCCTCTTCTCCCAGCCAAGTGTTGTTTCAATCTAGGAATACTCCACCTCCAATAGATTTTTCACAAAATTTGTATATCATTTTTCCATCAACCACATCACAATGGGCCCATGCATTGTCCTTGACTTTTGGAGCCATCTTGACTTGAAATAATTAAAATTTGCAAAGAAATCTGCCATTAAAAAAAAAATTGCAGCTAAGATAAATGGAAAACCAAGGCTAAATTTAGGAAAAAAAATGCACATTGAAACATACAAAATTTGATAGCATAGGACTACAGATTTTATAGCAATAACATAGCTGAACACATAAAAAAAAAAAAAAATACATGGACAACAGTGAAATGAGGGATTTTTCAAGTGAAAATCCTTACCTGGAAATGCAAACTAGCTTCCTTAGCCTCCTCTTGAAGATGCCAACTCTACTGACAGCTCCAAACTATCTCCAAAATAGCTCCAACTCCAACTCCAAGCCTCCAAGATCACTGCTCCAGCAAAAACTCAACACTCTCGAAGCTCTCAATCAAACTCACAAAAGCTCCAAATGAAATGTGTGAGACAAATGAGAGGTTTCCCTTGCTTATAAAGGATTGGGGAGGGTGTTTTTGGAGTTAAACAAGCCTCCTCTTCCCTCCAAAACAACCCTAAACCGTTGAAAATGTCGTGCATGGGTCCCAGATGCGGCCTGGAAGCTAACCGGACGGTTAAGGACAAAACCGGTCAATTTATCCCTAAATCGGTCGATTCCGTCCTTAACCGGCCAGTTAGCACCGGTCAGACCAGAAAATTGGGCGAAGAGGGGCATTAAACCCGATTTTTTAGCCGATTTAGCCCGGCTGGCCTTCTGACCAGTTACCGATTCAAACCGACCGATTTTGAATACTATGGTCCAAACCCTTTTGCCTTCGCTTAAGGATCATATGCGGCTATTTCAGAGAGAAGAGTCATGAGATAGATGAGTGAAATGAGGTTGAGGCACCTTAATATATATACTAGTCGATGGGAATGAAGAGACGTGACTTTTGGGCTTATTGAGCCGACCTATAGGTGAGGTCGGCCTTGTTAATTTTACACGAGAGAATAAATTCAAAATCATACTTCTTAACCAAATTCAATGATCTTTAGGTCGATTTTGGTCCTCTTCAAAAGAGGAATTCAATGCTGCAATTATATTCCCCAAAGGAGTTGTACAAAGTAGAATTTGGCCCTAGTTTCCATTTTTAACACTCCCTCTCAACTAGGGAGAATTCCACCTACCAATCCATCAATCATCAATCGACATGTCATCCTGTCGTCATGAACCATCTATGTATCTCATCTCTGCTCTGCTCTGTTGAACACTGATATGAATAATAAAGAAGAATCGATCGAGAGTGAGTCACAAGACCTGGCCACTCTCCACTAACAAAAGTCAGTCCACATAACCAAAGGGTGAACTCTAATCGGACTTGATCCCAAGTGATCAAGTTGAAGAAACATCATTCATCCTAGACATAGGGAGTACGACAGTACGTGATGCGTCCATCGGTAGTGCTATGGTTCCAAACCACTTTTCCCAACTAATTTGGCCAGATTAGAGGTACTTCCCATGTGTCTCGGACTACATGGGTAGGATGATGCAAGAACACCAACAGGGAAAGAATATATCACATCCTGCTCATAATCACACGTAGGGAAAAGAGAAACCATATCCTACAAACACACATCACAATCACATGTAGGGAAAGGATGAACCACATTCTATAAACACATCACAATCACATGTAGGGAAAGGATGAACCACATCCTACAAACATATGTCACAACCATATGTAGGGAAAGGATAAACCACATCCTACACGCATGCAAAACAACAATAGTAGGACGGATCCTACACGTGGGGAAAGGATGAACCACATCCCATCGACATGTCAACCACAGATCGTAGGGAATAAGCATCCTACATGTGGGGAAAGGATGAACCACGTCCCACCGACATGTCAACAGATGCCTATATGCATCTCTCACTGGGGTACCCGCAGGAGAAGGTGAACCACTCATCCTGCTCAAAATGCCATAGGAGAAGGTGAACCACTCATCCTATGCATATGTCATCAACAGTAGGGGAAGGCCAACCACTCACCCTACACACATGTCTGCAATCGTAGGAGAAGGTGAACCACTCACCCTACACACATGTCAACCACCATGGGGTATCACAAGTGAAGGTGAACCACTCACCCTGTACATAGCGCACCACTAGGGGAAGGTGAACCACTCACCCTATGGTCGCTCATAGCACAATAAGTACCCCGAGCCCCCAAGATCTCCTAGAGCTCAATGTTCAATCTTGACCAAGGATCCTTTCATACAAAGAATAGTCCCAAGTTGCTTTCTAAAAGTCAAGACTAGATCAAAGGGAGCATCATAGCTCTATTTAACAGCATATAGATGTCTATATCGCAGAGATCTTGGCAGCACTCTGTAATCCTCTACTTTTTACATATCTGATGAAGAAAATATTTGACTAATCTTACTCCCTCTTACTCAAGGATACCATGGCCTAAACTTGTCTTTTCAGGGTGCACAGTGTTCATTAGACAACCTGCTCATCATGAGATCTGTCCACTTAAAACATGTCATAAAACAGGTATGTCCTTTGTTGTACCATACAAAGTGGTATGTGAAATACTGGATTTTCGGAATCTTCTTCTGCAATATACAACGAAGGTGTGCACAAATGGCTCACTAAAGAGCTAACTCAAATGGATTCATAGTAAGCCAAGCTTACCATTGAGAAATTAGGGCTTTTATTGAAAATTTCTCTTCTTGATAATTACTTGTGATTTCATTATGCTTCTTTCACTTACATCTTATCTTCGTTAGATTATTATGTTCTTCATCAAGTCAATTATCAAATAAACAAGAGACACAAAATTTAGGCTAGCAAGTCAGGGCCAAAACCTCTCCCTCTTGGAGAGGAAAACCCAGTAGTAATCCTTCTTATAGATCTTCAATTGACGAGTACCAAGACCATGACATAGACCCTTGACACCAGTATACCTCCAAGACCCTTGTCACTACTCTTCTTTGCTCCTTAGGTTGATCTTCCTTTTCTACACTGCAATACCACACTTCTAGGTCCCCTTGTTGCTGCAATCTTAGACTAAGATTTCAGCCTCCTTATCACTGCAACCCAAGACCAAACAATGGAGGCTTCTCTTATGATAAACTTCAACTTTCCTAAAGTGTATCCAAACTTGACGCAGTCTTCCTTCACACTGTGCGCTGATGCAATTACCCTTCTTGATGTTGTATATATTGTTAAGCGTATGTGAGAATATGAACTCAATACAGAGGCTAGCACTGCCTCTCCTCCGCATTGACCACAGTCTCCTTACGCACTGTATTGCAGCCCCATCCTTTGTTGAGGAGGCCTCGGTCTATCCGAAATATGCAAGACCTTTAAACAGAGATAATGTTCTTCTTTTCTTGACCGAATCATAACGTTATTCCTTGTTGAAATTGCTCCTATCTTTCGCACTATCTTCGCACCACTTGTAGTCCTTCGCTGAACTTGTCCGAGAAGAATAGACCCAAAACAAAGATAGATTATCCCTCTTCTCCTTCGTTGCTTATCCTTCTATTCTCGTACCCATTGTAGCCCTTAACTCGCACTTCAATCTCAGAACTTGATATGAATTTCTTGTCTTCCAAATGAGGCCGCAGTCCTTCTATATATAAGGATTGTCTCCCATCTCTAGGCCGACATGCACATCTGAAGGTAGGCCGACTTGTTAAGGGTGGATCTTCAACATGATTTGAACAGACTTCATGGAGCTTAGTGACAAGGTCTTGGAGCATATATTTACATCAATAATTTGTCCCTTTACAAGTGTAACATCACTTTCTATACATTATATTATATTTATGACAAGACTACAAACTCATAAAGACATCAAGAAGAAGTCTTTGACCTATAATAAAACTCCTTGCTCATGAAACCCATGAGGCAAGTATTACAAAATACATTTTATTATCTGTCTCTTCATTACATAAATTCATAATTACATGTCATTATGAAGACCGAACTTAGTTACACTTTTCAACACTCCCTCTTAACTAGGGAAGTATTCATAATGGTACATGGTCACTCAATCTGAAGAATCTCATAAGAAGAATCGGATTGGTAATCCCATTTGTATAGCATCATATCAACCAGCATTGTCATAGTGCAAGGCTTTGACTAACAGCTCCATCTCTCCACGAGATCTTTGAGCTGCAATGCTGGCAAGACCAATGATGAAAAGACACCTTCATCATTGTCTCCCTTGGAACATACCCCACCCGTGTTCACTCAGAGTATGTTCAAGACTATTCTTATCTTGGATTCTCGGTCCTCAAAGAATATCGACCCTTCCACGACTACTCTTATCTTGGATACCCTAATACATCCTCAAAGAGTATCGGATGCCAGATGATTACCCAATCCTCCATTATGTCTTCCCAGATGAAGACCAGAATGATGTGTCTCTCTCTCCCTCTCAACTAGGGAGGACATATTCCACCAAGAAATGTACCTAAGCTCCCACTTGGCTTAGGAATTACCAAGTTTCTTACTTGGTAATTCCACCAAGGAATGTATTCATTCCTATACAAGGAATGTACCTAAGCTCCCTCTTAGCTTAGGAATTACCAAGTTTCTTACTTGGTAATTCCACCAAGGAATGTATTCATTCCTATACAAGGAATGTACTTAAGCTCCCTCTTGGCTTAGGAATTACCAAGCTTCTTCCAAGTAGAAACTTATTACAAGGCTCCCTCTTAATCAAGGACCTGCAATAGCTCTATAGGAAAATAATGGAACATCCAATTGCTCTGAAGAACTCCTTCCTTTGATGTCATGAGTTTCTTCTTTATTGAGGAGTCATCATCTTTGGGATCTCTTCATAGGGCACAGATCATCCATCACTTTCATCCATGAGTCATGTCTATTCTATCAGAAAGTGATCCATTAGTCTTCTCATCTAGTCTAGCTTCATGTCATGTTGCTTTCTTTCGAACCATATTTCTTCCAAGGATCTTTCATCCTTCCATATGGTTGTCAATTGTGTTGAAATATACTTCTCTTTGGCAACCCTGAATAAGCTCATCCAAATATTATTCAATTACAAATATGCACACTTAAATCAAAAATTACCTTAGTGATGATCTTTCATCATGACATCTAATTGTAGGTATCAGCATCCTTCAAATATGTTGACACAGCTCCCAAAGATATGTATTGTCAAGGGTCTCCATCTTTTCCAGACTTCTATCAGAGTTTCCATATCTTTTCGAGAGACATCCTAGTCAAATCTTCTTGGTCTTTGTGGATGTTTGATTGCCTTTACCATGGTTACACTTCTCACAATCTCTTCCTTTGTTTCTCCACACAATTTTATTTCCAGGAGCTTTCAATCAGAGTTCCTTAATAGTTTCCAATCATCTCATACTCCATATGAGAATATATATTATGTTCATTTCATCTAGTGTGAACCATGCCTCTCGGCATCCTTTTAGAGAAGGAGATCCCTTTCCTTTGATCATGCTTCTCAAGATAGAAGTAGTGATCAATGTTACCTGCAACCATACGACATGACATTATAATATTAAATATAAGCATACATACCTCATTTACCTTTAGGTCATCTAGTATTCTTTCAGCGGCTTCCTTGATTGAAGTGTCTTCAAGCCCTTGATCTGCTTCTTATGTCATCATACCATCATTCCATGATCTCCGCAAGTTCGAGTCTCTGATGAAACACTTGCTTCCTCTCTAGATCGGTGAATCCTTCGATGAGGATTCCATCAGAGAATCTTGAAGATCTTGAATATCCTTACCTTGGCAAATGTTTCCTTTTGATGTATGATGAGCTTTGTCCTGGATGACTTCTCTGATGAGGTTCCCAAGATCTAAATCTTTCATATTTGATTGCCATGAACTTTGTTCTCCTTGTCCTCCATGGTTTCCCATGGTGATGTTAATGCTTTCATGATGCCATATTGCATCTTATTATTTATTACAACCATATCCTATGAAAGATCTAGGAGCTATGACAAGACCTTTTGTGAGATCTCCTTCTTTCCTAGGTCTTCTTTTCTTCAACTTCCTTCATCTTTCCGATGATATGAGCTTTCTTCCTGTAATATCTTGCACATCAGAACATTGATGATTATTCTTTTTATCATTTCTCCCAATCTCACCAGTGAGATTCTATGAAGATATTCCTTCATTTAGTGTAGATCAGGCCTAAGTGATATGACCTTCTTTACTGCATCTTCAGAGAATATATAATCACATACTTCTTTGATACTTCCACTCCTGTCATATATATATATGGGAATGGGAGGACCTTTGACTGATTTTATAAGAATCCTTTGAGCCCTTCTATCCCATTTCAATGTATTCAAATAAATCTTGACTTCAGAGATTTTTCATTACATTACTTTCTTCGAGGACTGTGACTATCCTCCTCGTGCAAGGAATCTTGGTAACCCAACCAGCTTACAGATCTCTGTGCAAAAACAAAGTCATTTTACCAAATTTGATTATAGAATAAAAGATACTTACTTGACAAGTGAAGATCAAGCCTTCAGCTTGATTGCTTCGATGGTGGTTGAGAAAAGATGTATTTGTGCTCTCCCTTTGGATGATATTCTTCCAAATGAAAAGGATTTTCTTCAATAAAGGAGATTGCTTCAATTATGGTGACAACATCTTTAGATCCAGCTTCCATTTGTTGATGGAGATTATTGCTTCTTTGGATGTAAATTTATGTAGATGTTCTATGCTTGATGCAACTTTACTTTCTCTTCAATATTAGACAGCAATCACAAAAACAATAAAGTAAAATGCTGATAGAACATACCAGTAGATCGACAAAAGACAAGCCAGAAATATATAAGTGTGTTGGTGCGCTATGGCAGTCAACAGGATGCTTCAACCAGCAAAGTCTCAATATGGTCAGCCAACCAGCAATGTCACACAACCCTCTAGGACAGCCAAATGGTCAACTCAAAAGTCAACCCAAAAAGTCAACGGTCAGCACAAATAGTAGCAGCAAGGTCAATGCTGAAAAGTCAAAGTCAACGTTTTGCCTCAGGAATAGTGCCAGAAAATGTGGATTAGGAAAATCAAACTTTTGGGAGAGTTTCAGATCGATTTGACCTTGCGTTGACCAAAGTCAACGGTGGTCAAAGTTTGTTGCAGAAACCCTAGACCGAAATCAGAAATGTGCTACTGCTGGAATTTTCCCACTTGTGGAGAGAAGAGCCACCAAGGACATTGAACCAATCAGATGAGGAGAGAGAAATGTGTGAGGATGGGATGAGTGAAAATGTCCTCCAACGTTGACCAATATATATCCATCAGAGGGTGTGTGACACAACTGCTGGGGCACAAAACCTTAAGGTCAACTTGCACGTATCTTGAATAAATTCAAAATAAATGTTCTGCTCATCGGATCAAGATGATCTTTAGATCGATCTTGCACCTCTCCGAAAGAGGAACCCAATAAAAATATTGGTATCTTCATCTGAGCATCACAACATGGATTTTGGACCTAGTTGTCCAAAATTAACATTAGATGACCTTCTTTAAGAATAAGGGGAGGGTCCTTGATGTAAATGTCTTCTTTGTAGTTATGAAATGTTTCTTTTGGTTGTTTATACTTTGTGCTATTTTGCATTGTAGATTCCTTTATAAGATGACTAGAGGATTCAATTCTTTGTTGATGTGAATTCTTATTTGACTTGATTTGATTGATGATCTTCTTCAATGTAGATCATTGCTCCACCATCGAGATCATTAAGTTGACACCAAAGCACAGCACCGAGATCTTTGCGCCCTCATCTTTGACTGTGATAGCACCGAGTAGGCACAACACCCTTTCATGACACTGTATCATCCTACTGCCACCGAGATCATGACTGTGATTTCAACAGAAGAGATCACATGTTGTGATTGGCTCGAGACTGTGATCTTTACGGTGGGAGGTATCCGAAATTATGCCAATGTTAGTCATCCTGTAATGCCTTCCGAAAAACTCAGAGAACCCTGATCTCTGTTGTGCCATCCAAAAATCACAAAGGTGTGTCACCGAAAATCTCAAAGAAGGATTTTCGAATACTGTCTTGGTGGACTGATCCAAGGTTCCTTGAGTGTCTCTTAAATTGTATGCCCTTTCCTTGACTGTTACCTTAGCTCTGAAACCATGTAGAGAAATTAGGGCTTTTATTGAAAATTTCTCTTCTTGATAATTACTTGTGATTTCGTTATGCTTCATTCACTTAGATCTTATCTTCATTATATTATTATGTTCTTCATCAAGTCAATTATCAAATGTTGGAAATTTTTTCATTGATGGCAAAGGAGCAGCGCCTGAACTATCACTAAGGCAAAGGAGCAGAGAAGAAATAGCAATAAGGCAAAGAAGAAGAGTAATAATGCAGTAAGAAAGCATAAAAGAGAAGCAAGGAGCAGCATTAGACTATCAACAGAGGCAGCAAAGAAGTGAATGCAACTAAGAAGCAAGACAAACAAGGAGCAGAGGCAGTTGAGGCAGCAAAGGTAACAGGGAAGCAACAAAAGTAGAAACACAGCGAATGCAGCTAAACAACAAAAAAAGGGAAGCAGCGAAAGCAGAGAGGCAGCGAACGTAGAGAGGCAGCAAATATAGCAGAGGCAGCGAATGCAGCTAAGAAGGCACCAAAGGCAACAAAGGCAGCAAAAAGAAGCAGAGGCAGCAGAGAAGTAGTTAAGGAAGAAAAGGAGCAAAGGCAGCAAAACAAGCTCAGGAGAGATCGACGCGTTTAAGACGTGCCGCAAAGGAAAGAATCCCAAGTCGGAGTGAATAGCGAATAGAAGAACAAGCTCAGGAGAGATCAGCGCACTTAGAAACTGATTAAAGCTCAGGGAGGAGCAGCATGGAGGAACCGATGTTGCAGAGCGGCAACAGTATAAAACTCAAGAGAGAATCACGTTGAAGAATACAGAACAAGATCAGAAGGAGTAGCGTGTAGGAACCAGTGTCACAGAGCGGGACAGCGTAAACAAACGGAAAATAGACTAAGGCAGAGAAGTCTTTGAAGAATTCCAAGTGAGGTGATTGGACGATCACGATTAGATCGCAACAACAAAGGCAAGAAATGGATGGATATGATTCATCGTAAGACAAGCGGGGCAGAAATACAATTGAATTGCAAACAGCAACGAGGACCATAGATCTGGGCAGATCAACAGTGATGATTGCATCGGCCGAAATTAGATCACAAATCGGAAGCAAGAGCAATGGATATTGCGACAGCGATATTGCGATAGCCGATATTGCGATGCGATATTGCGATAGCCGATATTGCGATGCGATAGCCGATATTGCGATGCGATAGCCGAAATTGCAAACTGCGAAGTACAGAAGATGACGTGGCAAGTGACGTGACAGAAGACGTGGACCTGACCCCACAAATCGCAAATAAATCTTGATGACGTGGCAGATGACGTGGCAGATGTCGTGGCAGTGACGTGGCACCCCCTGTGGGACCCGAACCCTTTTTCCCAAATCGCATATGGCAGATCGCAAAGCTCATAAGAGATAGCACTCATAAACCATGTTGAAAGGCCGACTTGCCGAAGTGCGATAAAGGGGCCAAATGCGATGCAGCTCAGAGCTATTATTTAAGAGATTTAAAGTCCGAGAGTATGGATTTTCCCTTTGTAAATCGCATCGGAGAGCAAAGGAGCCATATAACAAAGAACGATTGAAATACCGAAATGCGATAGAAAGTGGATGCGATGTAGTTTCAGAGTTAAATTGCATAGGATTACAAATCCGGATGTAAGGCCTTTTTGTTAAGAAATCGCATTGGAGAATGGAAGAGCTGAATATAACGTAGAACCACGCCGAAAACACCGAAATGCGATAAAGGAGGTCGGATGCGATTTCATTCAAAAGTTCCATTGTAATACAATTCAAATCTAGGGTTCTTTGTGGATATGCCTGTTTACAAAGAAGTAAAGCTAAACAGAGAGTTGACTCAGGTGTACAAAAAGGAAAGCTTGAATGCAAGAAAAGACTCGGGTAAGTAATAAGACCCGACACTCGTGCAGAATAGTGGTTGATGCGGCAACGACAGTTTATGAAGAAAAGGTTGAACACGGCAGAAGGACTCGGGTAGAATAAGACTTGACATTACGTGTAGAGAGTAAAGCAGTTCCGCCTTGATAATGGAAGAAATTATGAACGCGGGTAGAAAGGCTCGGGTAAGGACCCGACATAGAGAAAAGGGAAGAATCGAGTGTTTAGAAGAGCGGTGAAGGTTGAACGTTGTGGGCACGAGAAAAAGAGGCAGAGTCGGGAAAAATGAGAATATGGTGGCACTGTTGGAAACACAACAGCGGGGTCGAGTTAGGCCAAAATGACAGTTATGCAAAATTGTGTTGAATGTAATAGCAGGAACCAAAACGACTCTGACAACAGCAAAAAAGACAAATGCACAACGAGCAAAGAGATGAAAGGGTTGGGTGAAATATATTTGTTGTAACTGTAAATGTAAATGAATTAATTATTTTATTGCATGTGATGCAAAGGCAAGTCTCCATAGGCAAAGCAAAACTCCAATGCCATACTGAAATGAGTACATAGTATTGTAACATCTTGAATGTGTTGAGCGAGAAAATGAGAAGGTGGAAGGCAAAGAGTCATACCTGTTCATTTCATATTCCCATATGGAATGCAAACAGCTATGAGGTGATCTCTATAAATGATGTTATTGTCATATGCATAAAGAGGTTAGAGAGTGGAAGAGGAGCAGATAAAGAAGTTGTGAAGATCCAGAGATGATTTAAAGCAGATATGAAGGCTGGAAGGACAACAGTGAAAAAGGAGAAAAACAGAGCTAATATCCAGGTAAATCAGCATTTGATTTTATTGTAGTGTGAGGGAGTTGGTGCTTCCATATCAAGTTGTAGCTTGATAGATGTCCAGTTGTAGCCGGTTGAGGTAGGAACCTCCTGTGGGTTGTAGCCTACAGAAAACAGATGGGAGTTGGAGCTTCCTTGCACGTTGTAGCTTGCAGAATTGAGGTAGTAGCCTCCTGTAGGTTGGAGCCTACAAAAAATCAGTGGTGAGAGGGAGTTGGAGCTTGCCTTTGCATCACAACAATAATAAGATGTGGTTTTCTCCCTTATGGGTTTCCACTTATATCTGTTGTCCATATGTATGATGATTATGTGTTGATATTCTGTATTTAAATCTGCTTAATACTTGCTACTCACTTATCAAGATTGTGGTTTCATTATATAATAAGTTGATCATGAAATGGAGGTGTAAATAAGTTTAAAGGAAAGTTTTAAAAGTCCATGAATGTATTAAACTAATTCACCCCCCCTCTCAGTATAACTAAGGGTTCAACAATTGGTATCAAAGCCGGTTCCTTTTGTACAAGTTTAACAACTGGAAGGAGATCCTTGGTCCCCAAGATGGCTAGTCTAGAAGGATGCTCAACAAATAAAGCCCCTTTGTTTACTGGCACAAACTATGCCTTCTGGAAAATAAGAATGAGGACATACATAATGTCTCTAGGAATAGAAGTTTGGGCTGCTGTGGAATTAGGATATGCCCCAAAGGATTCTGACACAGAGAAGGAAGCCAAACAAGATTTTATAGCTAATGCAAAAGCCATGAATGCACTCCTAAGTGGTCTGTGTGAGGTAGAATTTATCAAAGTAATGCACAACAAGACTGCCAAAGAAATATGGGATACTTTAGAAGGTATCCATGAGGGAGATAAAAAGGTGAAGATGGCCAAACTGCAAGTCTATAGAGCTCAGTTTGAAAATATAACAATGAATGGAGAAGAAGATGTTGCCAGCTTCTTCTTGAGGGTTACAGAAATTGTGAATAACATGAAAGCTCTAGGAGAAACCATTAGAGAAAGTGTAATTGTGCAAAAGATATTGAGGTCTTTACCATCCAGGTTTAACCCCAAGGTTTCTGCCATAGAAGAAATAGCTGACGGGAAACATTGACCATGAACCAATTACTTGGAAACTTAACAGCCTATGAGATGAGACTTCCAAAGAGGATGTCAAATATGAGGGAGGCAACCTTTAAGGTAGAGAAGAGCAAAGAAGAAAAAAAAGATACATGCTCCTGCTCTGATGAAGAAGAGCCCAATTTTGTCAGAAGACTGGATAGAGGCTCTAGCAAGTATAAAGGTAAACTTCCATTTAAATGCTTTAACTCTGAAAGAGTTGGACACTATGCATCAAAGTGTCCTCATAAGAAATCAAAGAATCAGACACAAGAGACAAAGAAAACAAAAACTAATAACTGGCAGAAAGGGAAGAGATTCAATAAAAATCGTTTTATGCTCAGCAAGATAGCAATGCATCTGAAAATACAGATGAATCCTCAAATGAAGAAGGAACCTCTGAATTTGTATTGATGGCCAAGGAAGAGTCTGAAGGATTCCCTCTAGAAGATGAGGAAGAAGGTGAGGTAGATCTTGAGGGGGAGCTAACAAGTGCCCTGGAAGAAATATACAGACTTAAACTCAAGTACAGAAAACAGAAAGACATTCTCCTGAAATATGTAAAAGAATAACTAAATTCGGAAGACCTCATTCAGTTGAAAGTAGAACTTGAAGAAGCTAAGAAGGTAGAAGACACTCTACTAAAGCAAATTAAGGATAAAATTCAGAAGCAAGAGAAATTGGAAGAAGAAGTAGTATGCCTGAGAAAGAAATTAGAAAACGCCCAAAGGGAATTATCAATGAACACTCCACGAATGACAAGCTCTGAACAGTTGGATAAAATACTAAATGCTCAAAGATCTCCTCTCATAAAGACTAGGATAGGCTATGAAGGAGAAACAAGTAAGTCCAAGGGAGAAGATAACCAGACTATCATTTTTGTAAAAGCTGTAAAGGATAATGAAGCAGCTCAAAAGTTTCCTACAGAAGTAGAAGCGAGCAAGAACATGACCTGCAATGAAGTAAATAGAAACAAGCAGAAACCTCAAATGACAAAGAATGAAATGAAGAAACAGTCAGCTGAAAAAGGCTCTTACAATCCTGAATATGAATTGAATAAATTCGGAAGCTGTCAAAAGAGATTCTTTCCTCCTATGAGAAATATCACTTGCATTGTCTGCCACAAACTGGGACATATTGCAGCATACTGTCAGACAAAAAAAATCGAGCCCCAACAAAGGATGCAGAAAATGAAAAGACTACCTCAAGCAAACAAATGGAGAGGACTACCTTTCACCAGGTACACTAATCGTTTCCATGGGTATTGTTTTTATTGTAAGGGGTTCGGTCATAAAGCCGTGGAATGTAGAACATATGGACATAGACTGAAGTATGAAAACTCAAGGAGATTTATGAACAATGGAGAATTCTCTCGTATACATAATCCATTCATAAATGTAATCAAATGCTTTGTCTGCCATCAAATCGGGCACAAGTCTCACAAATGTCCTCTCAAAGACTGTGGTCCATCTTCTCAGGAAAGGTACCAAACAAATAGCCGCATGTAGTGGAAAAAGAAGCTGAATAAGTGTGACCTGGCTCTAATAGCTCAAGATCAGAAAAGCCAATGGTATATGGACAGTGGATGCTCAAAGCATATGACTGGAGATCGAAGCAAGTTTGTAACCTTTGATGAAAAGAAATCTGGAAATGTAACATTCGGCAATGACAAAGCAGGGAAAATCAAAGGAAAAGGCTCAGTCAATCTGAACAATGGAAGAGGAGAGGCTCAAGATGTACTATTTGTGGATGGGCTGAAAGCCAATCTGCTAAGCGTCAGTGAAACGTGTGATAAAGGTTGTGAGGTCCTTTTCAGAGCCCAAGATTGTGAAGTAAGATCTAGCACCACAGGAAAGACTTTGATCAAAGGTGTTCGAACAGAAAGTAATGTCTATATGGTGAAAGAAGAAAATGAAGCGTGCCACATAAGCAAACTTGACGAATCATGGTTATGGCATAGAAGATTGGGACACCTAAACTTTGACCACATCATCAGTCTGAGCAAGAAGAATGCAGTCCGAGATATGCCTGCAATAGAGAAGCCTCCAAATACCATATGTAAATCCTGCCAACTGGGCAAGCAGACCCGAACATCTTTCAAGACCAAAGATAAACTATCTACAAGTAGGCCACGTCAGCTTGTACACGTGGACCTGTGTGGACCTTCAAGAACTAATGCACCAGGGGGAGAATCCTATTTCATGCTGATAATAGATGATTTTACCAGATTGACGTGGCTGGCATTTCTCAAATATAAATCTAAAGCACTTGAGAAATTCAAGATATTCAAGACATTGGCAGAAAATCAAACAGGATGCAAGCTAAAGTGCATCAGATCAGATAGAGGAGGTGAATTCACAGACTATGATTTTGCAGACCTATGCAATGAACATGGGATAAAACAACAGTTTACAATTGCAGGTACACCTCAACAGAATGGAGTGGTAGAGAGGCAAAACAGGTTAGTACAACAGATTGCCAGAGCCATAATGCAAGAAAGTAACATTCCCCAAACCTACTGGGCAGAAGCAGTACACACAGTTGTTCACATTCTTAACAAAGCTCATCTAAGACCTAATTGTGACAAAACACCTTACGAATTATGGCATGGTAAACTAGCATCAATCAAGCACTTTAGAGTCTTTGGAAGCAAGTGTTTCATAAAAATTAATGATGAAAAACTTGGGAAGTTTGATGCAAGAGTTGATGAAGGAATATTTTTAGAATATGCATCAAAGAGTAAGGGTTACAGGTGCTACAACAAAAGACTACACAAAATTGTGAAAAGCATTGATGTAAGATTTGACGAAGATCTACCAAACAGAACAAGAAGCACAAGCTGCGCCAATCCTCCAGATGATCATGAAGCTGAAAACCAAGATAATGATGAACATAGCAAAACAACAGAAGATACTGAATTAAACTCAAAAGGTCCCTCAAGACACACTCAAAAGAACCATCCAGAAGATCAAATCATTGGGGACAAGAGTGTGGGAGTCCAGACAAGAAGACAGCTTGCTGAACAGACAGAAGAAGTATACCTAGCCATGCTATCTCAAACAGAGCCAAAAAAGTTCGAAGAAGCCAGCAAAGACAAAAACTGGGTAAACGCTATGAATGAAGAACTAGACCAAATTGAGAAGAACAATACCTGGGAATTAATTCCAAGACCCACTGGGAAAAATGTCATTGGCACAAAATGGATATTCAAGAATAAGATGAATGAACAACGGCAGGTAATCAGAAATAAAGCCAGACTTGTATGCAAGGGATATTCTCAAATTGAAGGACTTGATTATGATGAAACCTTTGCCCCTGTAGCCAGAATGGAAGCAATCAGAATGTTTTTGACCTTGGCATGCTATCATGATTTCAAGGTATATCAAATGGACATGAATTCTGTCTTCCTGAATGGAGATCTAGAGGAAGAAGTCTACATCGAACAACCTGAAGGATTCTCGTTAATAGATAAACATGACTATGTGTGCAAATTAAAGAAAGCCTTATATGGTCTGAAACAAGCTCCTCGTGCATGGTATTCAAGGCTGGACAAATACTTGCAAAAACAAGGGTTCAAGAAAGGAGGAGTAGACAGTAATTTGTACATAAAGGCTAATGAAAATGAACTCTTAATTGTGGTAGTGTATGTAGATGACATCATGTTTGGTAGCAACAAAGATGAGTTAGCAAAAGGATTTGCTGAAGAAATGAAATCAGAATTTGAGATGTCAATGATTGGAGAGCTCACCTTCTATTTAGGACTTCAAATTCAACAAAAGAACACAGGAATATTCATTTCGCAAGAAAAATACTTAAGAGAAATATTGAAAAGATTTAAAATGGAAGACTGCAAACCTGTGTCAACTCCCATGATCATTGGATGCAAACTATGTATTAATGATGGATCAATAAATGTAGATCAAAAACTTTACAGATCCATGATAGGAAGTCTGCTATACCTAACTGCTTCTAGACCAGACATCATGTTGGCAGTAGGACTCGTGGCAAGATATCAAGCAGCACCAAAACAAAATCACTTACTTGCAATCAAGAAAATATTTAGATATCTACAAGGAACTTCACATTATGGCCTATGGTATCCAAAAGGAAAAAGCTTCACATTGACAACATACATAGATGCAGATTGGGCCAGCTGTGTGGATGACAGGAAAAGCACAAGTGGAGGTGCATTTTATTTGGAAAAAAGTCTATTGGCATGGCTAAGCAAGAAGCAAACTTCTATCTCTCTATCTACAGCAGAAGCAGAATACATAGCAGCAGCAACATGTTGCACACAAGTAATGTGGATGAAACAAACTCTCCAAGACATGAAGGTAAGCATTGATGAACCCATTTCTATCAAATGTGACAATACAAGTGCAATAAGTATATCAAAAAATCTTGTACTTCATTCAAAAACAAAGCACATCCCAATAAAGTACCACTTCCTCAGAGAACAAGTAGCACAGAAATTAGTGAAGTTGGAATATGTACCAACTAAGGAACAAACAGCAGACATATTCACAAAACCTCTTGCTAAAGAACCATTCGAATATCTAAGAGACAAACTAGGGGTAGTGTCTGTAGATGTTACTCTTTGATATGATTAGAAATATATATATATATATATATATATAAAGGTTGCATACAAGGAATGGGGTCAGTGCGATAGACAAGTGATAGTCTGTATCAAACAAGAAAGCCTCATTCCAGGGCGAGAGCAGTCAATAAAAATTGTCACAAAAGAGCTAGAGCAATGGAGCAGTGCATGGAACAGGTCCTCAAGATCAGAGTATTATGCAAAGATAGAATCTACATTGGGAAATGTGCAACCCTTTGCCATTGATGTCAAAGGGGGAGGAAAAGCAAGCAGAAAAATAAAGGCTCTTCTAAAAAGCAAGCAGAGGAAGAAAGACACTTCTCAGGATGAAAGGGGGAGGAAGTCTTGGAGGAAGCATTGGAGTATTGGAGGATGTGTTGCCATCAATGCCAAAGGGGGAGACTGTTGGAAATTTTGTCATTGATGGCAAAGGAGCAGCACCTGAACTATCACTAAGGCAAAGGAGCAGAGAAGAACCAGCAATAAGGCAAAGAATAAGTGGAGTAATAATGCAGTAAGAAAGCATAAAAGAGAGGCAAGGAGCAGCATTAGACTATCAGCAGAGGCAACAAAGAAGTGAATGCAACTAAGAAGCAAGACAGACAAGGAGCAGAGGCAGCTGAGGCAGCAAAGGTAACAGTGAAGCAACAAAAGTAGAGAGGCAGCGAATGAAGCTAAACAACAAAGGCAAAGAAGCAGTGAAAGCAGAGAGGCAGCGAATGTAGAGAGGCAGCGAATATAGCAGAGGCAGCGAATGCAGCTAAGAAGGCACCAAAGGCAACAAAGGCAGCAGAAAGAAGCAGAGGCAACAGAGAAGTAGTTAAGGAAGAAAAGGAGCAAAGGCAGCAAAACAAGCTCAGGAGAGATCGACACGTTTAAGGCGTGCAGCAAGGGAAAGAATCCCAAGTCGGAGTGAATAGCGAATAGAAGAACAAGCTCAGGAGAGATTAACGCACTTAGAAACTGAATAAAGCTCAGGGAAGAGCAGCATGGAGGAACTGGTGTTGCAGAGCGGCAACAGTATAAAGCTCAGGAGAGAATCACGTTGAAGAATACAGAACAAGCTCAGAAGGAGTAGCGTGGAGGAACCGGTGTCACAGAGCGGGACAGCGTAAACAAACGGAAAATAGACTAAGGCAGAGAAGTCTTTGAAGAATTCCAAGTGAGATGATCGGACGGTCACGATTAGATTGCAACAACAAAGGCAAGAAATGGACGGATATGATTCATCGTAAGATAAGCGGGGCAGAAATACAATTGAATTGCAAAGAGCAACGAGGACCGCAGATCTGGGCAAATCAACGGTGATGATCACATCAGCCGATATTAGATCACAAATCGGAAGCAAGAGCAATGGATATTGTGACAGCGATATTGCGATACGATATTGAGATAGCCGATATTGCGATGCGATAGCCGAAATTGCGAACTGCGAAGTACAAAAGATGACGTGGCAAGTGACATGGGAGAAGACGTGGACCTGACCCCACAAATCGCAAATAAATCTTGATGACGTGGCAGTGACGTGGCACCCCCTGTGGGACTCAAACCCTTTTTCTCAAATCGCATATCACAGATCGCAAAGCTCAGAAGAGATAGCACTCATAAACCACGTTGAAAGGCCGACTTGCCGAAGTGCGATAAAGGGGTCGAATGCGATGCAGCTCAGAGCTATTATTTAAGAGATTTAAAGTCCAGGAGTATGGATTTTCCCTTTGTAAATCGCATCGGAGAGCAAAGGAGCCATATAGCAAAGAACAATTGAAATACCGAAATGCGATAGAAAGTGGATGCGATGTAGTTTCAGAGTTAAATTGCATAGAATTTCAAATCCGGATGTAAGGCCTTTTTGTTAAGAAATCGCATCGGAGAATGGAAGCGCTGAATATAACGTAGAACCACGCCGAAAACACCGAAATGCGATAAAGGAGGTCGGATGCGATTTCATTCAGAAGTTTTATCGTAATACAATTCAGATCCAGGGTTCTCTCTGGATACACCTGTTTACAAAGAAGTAAAGCTACACAGAGAGTTGACTCAGGTGTACAAAAAGGAAAGCTTGAATGCAAGAAAAGACTCAGGTAAGTAATAAGCCCCGACACTCGTGCAGAATAGTGGTTGATGCAGCAAGAACAGTTTATGAAGAAAAGATTGAACACGGCAGAAGGACTCGGGTAGAATAAGACCCGACACTACGTGTAGAGAGTAAAGCAGTTCCGCCTTGATAATGGAAGAAAGTATGAACGCAGGTAGAAAGGCTCGAGTAAGGACCCGACACAGAGAAAAGGGCAGAATCGAGTGTTTAGAAGAGCGGTGAAGGTTGAACGTTGTGGGCACGAGAAAAAGAGGCAGAGTCAGGAAAAAGGAGAATATGGTGGCACTGTTGGAAACACAACAGCTGAGTCGAGTTATGCCAAAATGATAGTTATGCAGAACTGTGTTGAATGTAATAGCAAGAACCGAAATGACTCTAACAGCAGCAGAAAAGACAAATGCACAACGAGCAAAGAGATGAAAGGGTTGGGTGAAATATATTTGTTGTAACTGTAAATGTAAATGAAGTAATTATTTTATTGTATGTGATGCAAAGGCAAGTCTCCATAAAGCAAAACAAAACTCCAATGTCATACTGAAATGAGTACATAGTATTGTAACATCCTGAATGTGCTGAGCGAGAAAATGAGAAGGTGGAAGGCAAAGAGTCATACCTGTTCATTTCATATTCCCATATGAAATGCAAACAGCGATGAGGTGATCTCTATAAATGATGTTATTGTCATATGCATAAAGAGGTTAGAGAGTGGAAGAAGAAGAAGGAGCAGATAGAGAAGTTGTGAAGATCCAGAGATGATTTAAAGTAGAAATGAAGGTTGGAAGGACAGTAATGAAGAAGGAGAAAAACAGAGTTGATATCTAGGTAAATCAGCATTTGATTTTATTGTAGTGTGAGGGAGTTGGTGCTTCCATATCAAGTTGTAGCTTGATAGATGTCCAGTTGTAGCTAGTTGAGGTAGGAGCCTCCACATGAGTTGTAGGTCTGCGGAAAATAGACGGGAATTGGAGCTTCTGGCACTTTGTAGCTTGCATAATTGAGGTAGTAGCCTCCTGTAGGTTGGAGCCTACAAAAAATCAGTGGTGAGAGGGAGTTGGAGCTTGCCTTTGCATCACAACAATAATAAGATGTGGTTTTCTCCCTTATGGGTTTCCACTTATATCTGTTGTCCATATGTATGATGATTATGTGTTGATATTCTGTATTTAAATCTGCTTAATACTTGTTGCTCACTTATTAAGATTGTGGTTTCATTATATAATAAGTTGATCATGAAATGGAGGTGTAAATAAGTTTAAAAGAAAGTTTTAAAAGTCCATGAATGTATTAAACTGATTCACCCCCCCCCCCCCTCTCAGTTTAACTAAGGGTTCAACATCAAATGCACAAGAGAAAATTTAGGCTAGCAAGCTAGGGCCAAAACCTCTCCCTCTTGGAGAGGAAAACCCAATAGTAATTCTTCTTATAGATCTTCAATTGACAAGTACCAAAGACCATGACACAAACCCTTAACACCAGTATACCTCCAAGACCCTTATCATTGCTCTTCTTTGCTCCTTAGGTTGATCTTCCTTTTCTGCAATGCAATACCACTCTTCTAGGTCTCCTTGTTGCTGCAATCTTAGATTGAGATTTCAGCCTCCTTATTACTGCAACCCAAGACCAAACAGTGGAGGCTTCTCTGATGATAAACCTCAACTTTCCTGAAATGTATCCGAACTTGATGCAGTCTTCCTTCACGCTGTGAGCTGATGCAATTACCCTTCTTGACGTTGTATATATTGTTGAGCGTATGCGAGAATATGAACTGAATACAGAGGCTAGCACTGCCTCTCCTCCGCAGTGATCACAGTCTCGTTATGCACTGTATTGCAGCCCTATACTTTGCTGAGGAGGCCTTGATCTATCTGGAATATGCAAGACCTTTAAACAAAGATAATATTCTTCTTTTATTGACCCAATCATAACATTATTCCTTGCTGAAATTGCTCCTATCTTTCACACTGTCTTTGCACCACTTGTAGTCCTTCGCTAAACTTGACCGAGAAGATTAGACCCAAAACAGAGATAGATTATCCCTCTTCTCCTTCGCTGCTTATCCTTCTATTCTCGCACCAACTATAGCCCTTAACTCGCACTTCAATCTCAGAACTTGATCCGACTTTCTTGTCTTCCAAATGAGGCCGCAGTCCCTCTGTATATAGGGATTGTCTCCAATCTGTAGGCCAACATGCACATCTGAAGTTAGGTTGACTTGTTAAGGGTGGATCTTCAACATGATTTGAGCCGACTTCATGGAGCTTAGTGACAAGGTCTTGGAGCATATATTTACATCAATAATTTGTCCCTTTTATCATGGTGATGTCATGGAAGTCGGTTCTTAATGTTTCTTCTGCTTGATGAGCTGTTGCCATGCTTCTGGAATATACCATGTCATGGATCCATTTGTTACCTTTAGGATACACCTTTCTTTCAGGAACTAGGTGTAGAATGTCTGTGTGATTCTGCAGATTGGCATCCAAAACTTTAGTGTTTCTGAGCTGCCAATTTGGCTTCCACTGATCACAATATTCTCGCCAACTCTTATCTTCAGGAATGGACCTAAGAATTTCCTTTTGTTGATTAGGATCCCATTCTGTTACAATCACCATTATATGTTATGGTTGTTGAATATGTTCCCTGTTGAGAAAGTCTGGCAGACAATTTTTCAGCTCCTTTAATGTGCTCTACATCAAAGTCAAAATTGGCAAATAAGGCCTGCCATCTGACGAACTTTGCTTCACCAGGCTTTTTGATGTCCTTTGTTAGAACTTTCTTTAAAGCAGAAGCATCGGACCTTAATAAAAAAATTCTATTGACCAAATGAATTTCAAATTTATCAATAGAAGTCCATGCATCTTTTACCTCCCTTTCAATGACAGAATAATTTCTTTCTGTAGGGCTCCATGTTCCGGAGGCAAACTGGATTATTTGTTCCTCATCGTCCTTTCTTTGTTTAAGCACTCCTCCCCATCCCAAATCGCTAGCATCTGATTCAACAATTTTAGAAGAACTGTCATAAGCAACATACAGAATTGGAAGAGATTTTACCTTGGCCTTTATATTTTTTACAGCATTTGTATGAGCACAAGTCCAAGGTGAAGGATTTTTCCTTAGTCTCTGATTCAAAAGGGCTCTGTCTTTTGCACAATCCTAATAAAAATTGCTGAAATAATTTAGACATCCCAGAAATCTCTGAAGCTGGGTTTTATCCATAATGACATCAGGAAATTTTGCTGCAAATTCAAGGGCATGCTTTTGGAGAGATATTTGGCCATTCTGGATTGTATGACCGAGGAACTTGATAGAAGTTTGAAATAATTCAATCTTTTTCTTACTCAAAACAAGACCGTTTCTTTTGACCACTTGCAGGAAAGTCTGTACATGTTTGAAGTGGTCATGAATATTCTTAGAGAATATAAGGATATCATCTATGTAAACCATCAACCAATCAAAATAAGGTTTGAAAATTGAGTCCATTACTTTCTGAAACTTTGAAGGGGCATGTTTCAGACCAAATGGCATAACATTCCATTCGTAATGACCTGCAAGAATACTGAAAGCAGTTTTGAATTTATCTTTTTCTGCAATGGCCACTTGCCAAAATCCTGATTTGAGATCAAATTTTGAAAATATTTTTGATGTTGCAATTCTGGTTAACAAATCACCCTTGTGGGGTATTGGATAGGTATCATCAACTAAAACAAAATTTAGAAGTTTATAGTTTATGACCAGTCTTGGGATACCTCTGATCGGTTCAGATCTTTTATTCACATAGAATCCATAACAGTTCCATGCACTGTCAAATTCTCTTATTAGCTTTCTATCCAATAACTGCTTGATCTCTTTTTCACAGAGATCTCTATATTCCTTGTTCATAGGAATGGCTCTGCTCTTGCAAGGCCTTCCTTCATATCCTGGTTTGTATGGCAGATCAACACTATCTTGCTTTCTGTGCCAGAAAGCATTGGGCTCCTCAGAACAACATTCTTCTTCAACCTTTCTCTTTAGTTCAGAGATTTTATTAAGCACTGTAGGGGTTTTTAATTGTTCCCCTATTTGGATAGTAGATTTTAAATCTTTCAATTCAGTCAGATTGGTTTCAGCTCTGTCTAATTCTTTCATAGCCTTAACCATTGTAGAGACTCTAGGATTTGAAATATATGGCATTTCAATCCGCTTTTGACTTCCATCAGAAGTAGGGACTGTAATAAAGTATCCAACTCTATTCCCTTTTAGCCTAACTGAACCATGTGGTTCCACAGCTGCAAGAAAGACATTTCCTAATATACGGTCAATAGGAATGTCTGCTACTGCAAATTTTAGCTTTATGCAATGTTGATCAAAACATATGGCAGCTTTGGGAACTTCATACTTAAGGGTTTTATCTCCCAGCCCAACTACTTTTCTAGTAGCTGCAACCCAAAATTTGGCTGGGATTATCTTTGTATTGAAAATATTGATGTCTGCACCTGAATCAATTAGGGCTGTTAGGGAAAACATTTCTCCTGTAATGCAGACATTAATGAGAACATGATGCTGCTGATATTCAATTGCTAGTATCCTCATTTCCCTGAAACCTACTGTAAGATCTATTTTTTCTTCAATTATTTCAACTTGAGATTCAGTAGATTTTGGTGCAGAATGCAGAGTATATGTTGTTGTGCATGCAGAATATTTTGTGCCAAAGGTTGCTTTCCTTTTTCTAATTGAGCTACTTGATGTTTAAGAGTAGAGATTTATGTTTTGAGATTATGGATTTCTCTACTTACCTCCCCCAAAGTGAGTGCGCGAACTTTAGATTGCCGTTGATCACGCTGGAAGGCTTTAGTGTTTCGTTCATAGGAGGCATCCACAAAGATAGGCTTTTTGGCAGATCCTTTGCTGGAGCTGGAAGAATGAATCTAATTCAAAAAAGTTTCAAGAACCTTATCTTTCATTTCTCCTTCTTCCATGGCACGAATTTGTGACAGAATTTTTAGTTCTTCTTCATCAGCAGTCTGAGCCATCAATACTTTTTCTTTCTAATGATTCTGTTCTTCAAAAGAAATGTCACTGGAACAATCAGAATCAGAAGAATAACTGTACTGACAATCATCTGAATCTGTACAGAAACATTGTTGCATATGAGTATTTAATTCTTCTATTGACGAGTCAGAAGAAGAGGAACTACAAGAATCAGAGGATGATTCTTCAAGTTGTTATTGTTGAATCTGCTCTCGAATCACAACATTTGGACAATGATCAATTTTGTGATTCCTAGACCCGCATCTCATACATAACATTAGGGTCTCTATCTTAACAGCTTTCTTTTGTTTATTTTGAGGTTGAGATTTCTTGCCTCTATTTTTCCTGGATTCTTCACCATCTGGGCATTTGTTTGAAGTATGGCCTGTTTTGCCACATAACCAACAGGTTAGCTTATTCCACTTCTCCTGTTTGTGGGAATAGAGATGGATATCAAATGGCTTATAGTAATGTGTTTTAGGGACATACTTGTAATATCCCTTTCTTTCTTTCCTGGGTCCAGAGGTGACCTTTCTTTTTCTGCTGGTTGGAGTATTTCTGAATTGTTTACTAGCTTTCGTTTCCTTTCTTTTAGCTTTCCTTCTTTTGACAAGAGGATCATCAATGTTTAGGCCATATTTGCTGCAAATTGACTTACTGTCAGGCAATCTAAAAAACTTTTCTAAAGATTTGTTAACTTTAGAACTTGTACACAAACCAACCAGTGTTTTAGTAACTATAGAATATATTTCTCCCCAGGTAAATGATTCAAAAGGCAA
Source organism: Pinus albicaulis (assembly GCA_034641835.2). NCBI lineage: Eukaryota > Viridiplantae > Streptophyta > Pinopsida > Pinales > Pinaceae > Pinus > Pinus albicaulis. Next base: position 814,110,091 of record CM076577.1, read on the forward strand.
CTAGAAAGCATCTTGTAGACGCAGTAAGTCTACAAATCTAGACGGAAGGGCTGCTAGATAAACTTGTTTCCAAAGAAAATTTTTAGAATCTTTTACCTCATAGATGCGTTGCATCCAGACTCTATGGAAATCTTCATACTGAGATAATTTATTGCACTTAAGATTCATCAGAATCATTTTGTGCTTGTCAACTATTTCTGTTTCAGAACCACACCAGTGTTCTTGAATCATGGAGGTGAGTGCTCCAATCCTATTATTTTGAGATGTGCCATCAGCATTGTGAATTATATCTCCAACTTCATCTTTCAGAAGTTCACTTTCCATTTTTGTAATCAAGGCTGGAGATGTTTCAGTTTCCCACCATCGTAGGAGAGTGCCAGTAAAACATTGGATAAGAGTTTTACAAGCTTCAATTTCATTTTTGCCTCTTAGGCACATAAGCTTGTATTCTGTAAACATCATGTCAATCATTTGCCTTACTTGCCCCGTACTTAAATTATCAATATTCCATTCTCGATGAGAGTCTAGATAGAAAGTATGGGTCTCTAGAAGTTTTCCTTTCCCACTAAGATCAAGAGCAGAATATCTGGTAAACTGGCTCTCTAGAGGCTCATAGATGGGGAATATCTGTGATTCCGAATCTTTTCCTGGTTCCCTAAATAAGGAAGCAATATAAATCTTTTCTGAAGATTCTTCTTGTGAAGGCTGGGCAACTTCTTTAGGCAACAAATGGGGAAATCTGTCAATTGGCTTGACAGGATTCTGAATCTGTACATTTCTCTTATGCAAGAATGAAGCAGGAACAAGTTTGTCAACTTTGGATATATTCATATTATCAAATTTCTCAGACAAGTCTGTTATGAGTCCTTTAGTAGAGCATATCTCTTGTATAACCTTCCCTTCTACTTCATCTAATTTGCCTAAGGACTCTCTTGCATAACTTTTTAAAACAAAAGAAGAAAATTGAATATCATTCAAACAATTATTTACACTATTGACTCAAACCTGTAAGCTGTCAAACTATTCTTTCATGACAGTTTTTAGCAGAGTTTATTTCCAATCCTTTAATGGCTGTGTTAGTCTAGTTTAATTGTTCACTGACTTTTTGGATTCTACCATCAATGCCTAAAGCATTGTCATCCTTCAGAACTAGAGGAATAGCTTTTGCTGAATTTTGAGCTTCTCCAAGGATGGAGGAAATGTGGATAAGGTTTCAATCTTGCTACCATCTAATGCAAACCAAGAATGCTTTGGTGAAGAGGATGCGATATCAGTCATTAAAACATTCCCAGATTGATTCATATTTTTCCAGACATAAAAAGATATCCAAGAATGAGATTTGTTCATGAATTCTTTCCATTCTTGAGATAATCTGAGTTTTTCTTCACTGGTATGAGTGAGGCCAAAAGATTCTGCCTCTGGATGGGTGTAAATATCCCAGTTCAACATCTCTTTCATCCACTGGGTATCTACTTTATATTTCTTACAGCCATCCATTAAAGTGAAGAATTTGTGCATCTCTGTAACTGACGGCTTCTTGCAGTCTTCTGGAAGAATACCAAATCTGGATTCTGGAATTAAGTCATTCAGTTGTTCTAAGTAGCCTAGACCATATCTTGGCATATTCGGTGGTCTCATTTAACTGAACATTTCTGTTAACCTCGGATCTTCTTTTTCCAAAGAAGGTAACAAGTGCATCATCATAACGTGATCAATTTCATGTGGGAAGGGAATATTTGAACACTTTGGATTTGGACAAGGATGTACAGATGTAGAAGTTGGGGCTTCTCCTGTCCTGGGATGATGGTTGGTATGAATGACCAATTCAGCAAGACGGCTCAAATTTACAGGTAATTTACACTCAGGACAAATGACTTCAACTGAGGAAAAATTAACAATTTGGGCAAACTCAAATAAAGAAATATGTTTACAAGAATTTGAGACAAAACTGGAACAAGCAGTGTCAACTTCAAGGGGATCTTTGTATAACGGGGAACTTCTGTAGGCTTGGTCAATCCTTTTTCTGTCTATGGTAGATCTTCGAGGAAAAGATAGAACAGCAGAGGACTGGTCTTCTCGAATATTTGCAGAATTAATATTTCTCATACTTGGAGGTTTGGGATTGGATAAAACCCAATGCTCAAGGAAAGTGAGGTCTTCCCATCTGATAGTTTGATGTTCTACCTTTTGATTTTTGGAATCGGTTAGAACAACAACACTTGACTTTGACTCTTTGTTGGGTGTGTGGAGGACTGCCGGATAGAGAGTATTGGTATGACGGAAACATCCTCTGGTCTGAATGGTTATGTTATGTCTTTTTCTTGACATATCAAATCCTGTGGTCTGGATCTGTAATTGGAGAATATTTTCGATTGTTTTATCAAAGACATATAATGAAAAATTTGGATAACAATCGAAATAGACTGGGCCATTTGACAAAGGAGCAACTATTCCTCCAATCAAGGAATCGGTATACTTATTATGTGTAAGGTCTCTGACAGTGGCTAGCACAAAGGTATTTAGCCCTTGGTGTGTCAAATCACTAATGCCGATTCTAATACATCCCAAATGCAAGTACTGAGTTTTAAGTCTTTTAGCTTCAGCTTGAAGTTGTTTAGAATTAAGAAGAGGAATGGATTGAACACATTCGGAGTTTTCTTGGATTTGGCTAATAGATTCCTTAATGGAAATTCTAGTAGCGGCTTTTAAATGGAAAACAGTGAGATCTGAATATACATGAGAAGCATCAATACTGGGGAGCTTCCATCTAGTAGATGGTTGTGATTCTTCATATTCTAATTCAGCAGAATTAATCACACGACTGGAAGCAAATGCAAACATATCCCTAACTGGATTTTCTTCAGCTTTATCTTTCTCATCTAATTCTCGGAAAGAAACAGATCTTCTGACTGGATCCATTTTAAATAAAGAGTAACGTATTTGAGTACTAACCTTCACGAACCAGATGACACTTCTGGCTCTTATACCAATTTTACGTAGGTGCTTCCTGACTGAAGCTTGCAACAACAACACAGGGTGACTGGCCTTGCTGAGTCTCTTCTTTGTGTTTACTTACCCATACATGAACCCATACACGAACCTACTCGGGTATTTCACACTCTGACGGCCTTTCTCTGCGGCTTCCCTCGCTTTTAACGGCCTTGGTGTCCCATTTGCGTATCAGTGTGCGAACACTGGTAAGAACCTAAAGTGGCCGAAATATATAGGATTTTCTATATGTGTGTTTGTGTGTCTTTGTTCAAAGACTGAGTCTATGAATCGGCCAGGTAGCCTCCAGAAAGCTATCTTATTCATTAAGAAGAAAACACTGGTAAATGCCATCACAGTCTATCTCAGGAAAGAACGACAGAATCTGTATCATCAATCTCTGTAATCTAAAATCTTCTGATAAATAAAGAGTGAGATTTATTCCGCAATTTTGAGTACTGAAAAACTCTGAGCTTATATTAAAAGTCTGTTGAGGTAGTGTTTGTGTATTTTCTTTAAGCCAGAAGTTCGCCAGAGGTTCGCCAAAGGGTAGAAGGGACACCAAGGTCGTTAAAAAGCGAGGGAAGCCGCAAAGAAAGGCCGTCATAGTGTGAAATACCTGAGTAGGTTCGTGTATAGGTTCATGTATGGGTAAGTAAACACAAAGAAGAGACTCAGCAAGTCTAGTCAGCCTATGTTGCTGTTGCAAGCTTCAGTCAGGAAGCCCCTGTGTAACATCACTTCATATACATGACTCTAAATTATATTTATGACAAGACGAAAAACTCCTAAAGACATCAACAAGAAGTCTTTGACCTATCATAAAAACTCCTTGCTCATGAAACCCATGAGGCAAGTATTACAAAATACATTTTATTATCTTTGTATCTTCATTACATATATTCATAATTACATGTCATTATGAAGACCGAGCCTAGTTACACTTTTCAACACTTACTGCTATATATGACCGGATCAAGAGATAAAGCACTAGATGTGCTCTTTCCTTCCATCATACTGTCAATCGAGCCAGCATCAGAAAATGGAATCTTAGATTTCAGCAGTAAACTTCAAATTATAGATAATAGAATCATAGAGATATCTCGATAAGCAGTTGTTCAATATGAGAGGCTCATCCATAGATCGACTCAGAGTTTTCATAGCTAGACATATGACAGATAAGGTGTTTGATCAAGAACACCAGGGATGCTACAAGATATACATATGCAGATCATTTGTTTTTCCATCAGACCTTTTAGTGCAGGGAATATTACATCAATGCTAGATCTTCCATCTTGACTTTAAAAGTCAACTCCCTCTTATGTCAATAAAAGAGAAGGTCATTAATCAGATATCGTCAATAATTGCATCCTTACAATCCAATCAACATAGCTAGTCCATTACTCCCTCTAAATATAGGGAAACTGACCTGCCAAAATCTTAATCATCGGGCTATCTGCAACCTGCTACTTTTCTTGTCATTGTTCCTTTGCCAAAGTCATCCATATAGCTCCTTATGAATTCTTGCATCAGTTGTACACCCAAGCTTTCATCAATCTGCTCCTCATCTTTTAGCAATACACAGGTGAACTCTCTCACATGCTCTGACAGATTTTAATAGCAGTATAGAACCACTTGCACCTAAGTCAGTCAAGCTCCTTTTATGATTGTAAAATGTAATAATGATGGTACCTGACCAAATCTTAGTTTGATTGGATATCTTATATACAACTGCAAAATCATGCTACTGCCTCTGCTTGTAGATGATGGCCCGATATGACTTGATACAGTATCTTTGTAGATCTATTGATGCCCTGAGAATATATGTTACTACTTTGTGCCTCTATCTCTGGTAATATTTCAACTTACAAGAAGTGCTACAGAGCAAGATTCTTAAATGGACTCTTCAAATTTGACAGAAAAATATTCAACTTCTATAATAAACAGGATCAGATAATACTTGAAAATGCCAAAATATGTGTTTGGAAACCTGTTTACTGCTGCTTCAATACAACTTCAAACAAAACTTTCACTTGAGTGTGATCCAGATTCCAAACAGACACTGTATGATAGATGGCTACAAAAATTTAAATAGAATGAACCATACCTTTGTAGGTTTGAATGAAAAAATTCAGTGTGTTGTAGATGCTTCAAGATAATCCTTTGTATGTTGACTCAGATAGAGGTCTCAAACAGGTGTGTGAACATACTTCAGACATATAGTAGGCTTTGCATCAGGCACGTGACTTGTATATGTATTACTGAGGATTTAGGCTGAATATTTTTAGCAGATCATCCACCTTTTTATTTTTGCAATTATCACTGGTTTGAAGTTATGCTCAGGCAATTCAGATTCTAATTGACTTCACATATGCCTCGTGAAGTTGAACATCAGATCTTTAGAAATAAGGTCACGGTCTTCAAATTTGCTTCTTCCTGACGACAAGCTCCAGAGATAAAAATACACCTTCCAGAAAGGGAGCCTAAGACTTCAGAGGATAAGGTTTTGGGCTTAAAAGGTAGATCGAACTGCTTGAAATGATATTTGTTGGCCTTGAACAATCAATGACCGACCCCTCTAACAGAACTCACAGAACAAAAGCTCCTTCAAGGAGACAAGACCTTTTAAGCATGTTGTTCCTTCATGTCGCAGATGTAAGCATCGATTTCCAAGACTAGGGCCGCAAGCAAGATCAGGTCACCTAACTGCAGATGTTGTCTTCATTTTAGATTATAGTTTTCAGCCCAGATCTTATTTTAAACATCATAACGGATCTGCAAGAGGTTTCTTGCTATAATGGCATAGACTTGATGCCTAATGAGGGCCTAATAAACTTACAGGAAGCAAATAAAAACTCCTCTGTTGATCTTGATTTTCTTGTAGTCCCAACATATAGTAGCCATCCATAGATAAATTTTCCAAGGTTTATCTGAACTGTCAAATGAGGCTACGATACCTGGATACTAAAAGATCAAATGAATGCATTGATAAATGAGGGTTGTATTGGTAACATTTGTACAGTTGACATTCAACTTTAACGAAAGCCTACAACTGCACGGATTCATGGTTGTATATCCTCTTAACTATATACCACATTGATACAGTTTGTTAACAGTGTTTATCGATAGGAACAATGGAGTCCGCACTATGCAGCATACATACCAGGTCATCAAAGCCAGGCCATTACCTCAATATCCGCAGGCCAAAGTAATAGGTGTTTGCTTTAGACAATGATGCCCTAGAGGGCCGAGACTTCCTTCCTGTAATAAACCAATGAGCCACCGCAACATAACAGAAATAAGTGTAAGTAAAATTCCCACAAACCCTCTCGTTTGATGTAGCTTGATCTCCACAGGGGTCGAGGATAATTCAGGGTGGTACCACAAATTATTTTCGTTCATGTTCATAACAGAGGTGTCATAGAAAGGTCCTGTGCCATGCGTAGATAATGAGCCATGCAAAATTAATGATCTCTGCTATGTGATGATAGGCCCCTGTGCCAAGCCATGCAAATTTGGTGAATATGCCACCATAGATCATATGCTAAATTTGACTTTGAATTGAACCATACGAGCCTCAGAAAATCCATCATTAAAATTATATGACTGATCTTGACGAGAAAGAATCCCACACAGAATTAGTGATCAATCTTACTCTTGCTTGGGCTTGACCTCACCTAGCTCTGATACCATGTTAAATTTTGATTAACACATTCTTGCTAAGGACAGTTACTTCCATTTTTCAGATATCAATCCAGTTTTATCAGAAGTAATCACAACGATTATTATCACGTTGAGGCAAGAACATAAATAAATAATACAGAGGACAAGCCAAGACAAGAGGACACATGAATATGGCACAAGCCAGGGAAAAACCCCAAACTGGGGAAAAGTCTTGATCAAATCTTCTTATTATTAATATCAAATGTTCAGCAGAGAGAGAGAGCACAATACATCAAGGTAAAATTCGACTTGCCAATTTGAAGATTCAGTGTAACTGTCTTTAAGTAAATAGTTGGTCCAAAAGTATGATGTTCTGGAATAGGCAGATTGAGCCCTCATAGACTTGAGGCTTACTGCTGTAGAGGCTTAGCATTCTGGTGATTTGGTTAGGGTTTGATGACAGACTTCAACAGACCTCTTCCACTACTCCTAGAACCCTTTCTTGACTGCGGATTCCATTCAAGATAATAAGCCCACATTCTTCTGTTCACAAGGGTTATTTCTAACCCTCTAATATGCCTCACAAACTTCAGCATTCAAGAGAATTCGGTTCATGGCCCATACAGAAATACAGCCTATGATCTAAGGAAGATAAGGCCTGTGGTTCACCTGGAAAAGCTTTTGTGGAATGCGACCAGCTTCAAGGAGAAGAACCCTACTTCAAACGGTCTATAACACAACCAAAATTGCCCTTAACTGATGCGGTTGCCTGTCTGAGATATCTCGGTCTGCAAAACGGAATACACTTGGCCCAGAACAGAATGATAGCCCAAACTGCCTCGGCCTCCTGCCAGAGGAACATTGCCCACAAAAGATGACGTCCAAACCCTTTTGCCTTCGCTTGAGGATCATCTGCGGCTATTTCAGAGAGAAAAGCCATGAGATAGATGTGTAAAATGAGGTTGAGGGCACCTTAGTATATATACTAGTCGGTGGGAATGAGGAGACGTGACTTTTGGGCTTACTGAGCCGACCTATAGGTGAGGGACCTTGTTAATTTTACATGAGAGAATAAATTCAAAATCATACTTCTTAACCAAATTCGATGACCTTTAGGTCGATTTTGGTCCTCTTGAAAAGAGGAATTCAATGTTTCAATTCTCTTCCCCAAAGGAGTTGTACAAAGTGGAATTTGGACCTAGTTGTCATTTTTAACACTGCCTCTCAAATAGGAAGAATTCCACCTGCCAATCCATCCATCATCAATTGTCATGCCATCTTGTCGTCATGAACCATCTTTGCATCTCATCTCTGCTCTGCTCTGTTGAACACTGATATAAATAGCAAAGAAGAATCGATCGAGAGTGAGTCACAAGACCAGGCCACTCTCCACTAACAAAAGTCAATCCACATAACCAAAGGGTGAACTCCAATCGGACTTGATCCCAAGTGATCAAGTTGAAGAAACATCATTCATCCTAAACATAGGAAGTATGGCAGTACACGATGCGTCCATCGGTAGTGCTATGGTCCCAAACCATTTTTCCCAACTCATTGGCTAGATGAGAGGTACTTCCCATGTGTCGCGGACTACATGGGTAGGATGATGCAAGAACACCAGCAGGGAAAGAATATATCACATCCTACTCATAATCACACATAGGGAAAGGAGAAACCACATCCTACAAACACACATCACAATCACATGTAGGGAAAGGATGAACCACATCCTACAAACACATGTCATAACCATATGTAGGGAAAGGATAAACCACATCCTACATGCATGCAAAACAACAATAGTAGGAACAATCCAACACGTGGGGAAAGGATGAACCATATCCCACCAACATGTAAACCACAGATCGTAGGGAATAAGCATCCAACATGTGGGTAAAGGATGAACCACGTCCCACTGACATGACAACAAATGCCTATATGCATCTCACTGAGGTACCCGCAGGAGAAGGTGAACCACTCAGCCTATGCATATGTCATCAACAGCAGAGGAAGGTGAACCACTCACCCTACACACATATGTCTGCAATCGTAGGGGAAGGTGAACCACTCACCCTACACACATGTCAACCACCATGGGGTATCACAGGGGAAGGTGAACCACTCACCCTATACACAGTGCGCCACTAGGGGAAGGTGAACCACTCACCCTATACACAGTGCGCCACTAGGGGAAGGTGAACCACTCACTCTATGGTCGCGCATAGCTCAATAACTACCCCAAGCACTACCAAAGCTCAATGTTAAATCTTAACCAAGGATCCTTTCATACAAGGAAAAGTGCCAAGTTGCTTTATGAAAGTCAAGACTAGATCAAAGGGAGCCTCATAGCTCTATTTAACATATAGATGTGTATATAGCAAAGATCTTGGCAGCACTCGGTAATCCTCTGCTTTTTGCATATCTGATGAAGAAAATATTTGACTCATCTTACTCCCTCTTACTCAAGGAGACCACATCCTAAACTTGTCTTTTTAGGGTGCACAGTGTTCATCAGACAACTTGCTCATCATGAGATTTGTCCACTTAAAAATGTCATAAAACAAGTATGTCATTTGTTGTACCATACAAAGTGGTATGTGAAATACTGGATTCTCAGAATCTTCTTCTGCAATATAGAACGAAGGTTTGCACAAATGGCTCACTGAAGAGCTAACTCAAATGGCTTCATAATAAGCCAAGTTTACTGCAATATATGATCGGATCAAGAGATAAAGCACTATATGTGCTCTTTCCTTCCATCATACTGTCAATCGAGCCAGCATCAAAAAATGGAATCTTAGATTCCAACAGTGAACTTCAAATTATAGATAATAGAATCATAGAGATATCTCAATAAGCGGTTGTTCAATATGAGAGGCTCATCCATAGATCGACTCAGAGTTTTCATAGCTAGGCATATGACAGATAAGGTGTTTGATCAAGAACACCAGGGATCCTACAAGATATACATATGCAGACCAATTTTTTTCATCGGACCTTTAAGTGCAGGGAATAGTACATCAATGCTAAGTCTTCCATCTTGACTTCAAAAGCCAACTCCCTCTTACGTTGATAAACGAGAGGATCATTCATAAGATATCGTCAATAATTGCATCCTCACAATCCAATCAACATAGCTAGTTCATAATTCCCTCTAAATATAGGGAAAGTGACCTGCCAAAATCTTAATCATCGGGCTATCTGCAACCTGCTACTTTTCCTGTCATTGTTCCTTTGCCAAAATTCATCCATATAGCTCCTTATGAATTCTTGCTTCAGTTGGACATCCAACCTTTCATCAATCTGCTCCTCATCTTTCAGCAACACACAGGTGAACTCTCCACATGCTCTGACAGATTTTAATAGCAGTATAGAACCACTTGCACCTAAGTAAGTCGAGCTCCTTTTTTGATTGCAAAATGTAATAATGATGGTACCTGACCAAATGTTAGTTTGATTGGACATCTTATATACCACTGCAAAATCGTGCTACTGCCTCTGCCTGTAGATGATGGCCTGATATGACTTGATACAATAACTTTGTAGATCAATTGATGCCCTGCGAATATATGTTACTACTTTGTGCCTCTATCTCTGGTAATATTTCAACTTACAAGAAGAAGTGCTACAGAGCGAGATTCTTAAATGGACTCTTCAAATTTGAAAAAAAATTATTCAACTTCTATAATAAACAAGATCATATAATACTTGAAAATGCCAAAATGTGTTTGGAAACCTGCTTACTGCTTCTTCAATACAACTTCCAATAAAACTTTCACTTGAGTGTGATCCAGATTCCAAACAGACACTGTATGATAGATGGCTACAAAACTTCAAAGAGAATGAACCATACCTCTGTAGGTTTGAATGACAAAATTCACTCTGTTGTAGATGCTTCAAGATAATCCTTTGTATGTTGACTCAGATAGAGGTCTCAAACAGGTGTGTGAACATACTCAAACGTATATTCGGCTTTGTGTCAGGCGTGTGACTTGTATATGTATTAGTAAGGATTTAGGCCAAGTATTTTTAGCAGATCATCCACCTTTCAATTTTTACAATTATCACTGGTCTGAAGTTATGCTCAGGCAATCCAGATTCTAATTGACTACACATATGCCTCGTGAAGTTGAACATCAGGTCTTTAGAAATAAGGTCACAGTCTTCAAATTTGCTTCTTCATGACAACAAGCTACAAAGATAAAAATACACCTTCCAGAAAGGGAGCCTAAGACTTCAGAGGTTAAGGCTTAGGGCTTAAAAGGAAGATCGAACTGCTTGAAATGATATCTGTTGGTCTTGAACAATCATATGACCGACCCCTCTAACATAACTCATAGAACAAAAGCTCCTTCAAGGAGACAAGACCTTTTAAGTATGTTGTTCCTTCATGTTGCAGATGTAAGGCATCGATTTCCAAGACTAGGGCCGCAAGCAATATCAAGTGACCTAACTGCAGATGTTGTCTTTATTTTAGATTATAGTTTTCAACCCATATCTTATTTTAAACATCATCACGGATCTGCAAGAGGTTTATTGCTATATAGTATAATGGGATAGACTTGATGCCTAATGAGAGCCTAATAAACTTACAGGAAGCAATTAAAAACTCCTCTGTTGATCTTGGGTCTCTTGTAGTCCCAACTTATAGTAGCCTTCCATAGATAAGTTTTCCAAGGTTTATCTGAACTGTCAAATGAGGCTACGATACCTGGATACTCAATAATCAAATGAATAGATTGATAAATGAGGGTTGTATTGGTAAAATTTGTACAATTGACATTCAACTTTAACAAAAGCCTACAACTGAACGGATTCATAGTTGTATATCCTCTTAACTGTAGACCACATTGATACAGTTTGCTAAGTGTTTATCGATACGAACAATGGAGTCCGCACTATGCAGCATACACACCAGATCATCAAAGCCAGGCCATTGCCTCAATATTCGCAGGCCAAAGTAATAGGCATTTGCTTTAGACAATGATGCCCTAGAGGGCCGAGACTTCCTATAATAAACCAACGAGCCACCACAACATAACAGAAATAAGTGTAAGTAAAATTCCCACAAACCCTCTTGTTTGATGTAGCTTGATCTCCCCAGGGGCCGAGGATAATTCAGGGAGGTATCACAAATTATTTTCGTTTATGTTCATAACAGAGGTGTCATAGAAAGGTCATATGCCATGCATAGATAATGAGCCATGTGAAATTAATGATCTCTACTATGTGAGGATAGGCCCCTATGCCAATCCATGCAAATTTGATGAAGATGCCATAGATCATAAGTGAAATTTGACTTCGAACTTAACCATACGAGCCTCAGAAAATCCATCATGAAAATTATATGACTGATCTTGACGAGAAAGGAGCCCACATAGAATTAGTGATAGATCTTACTCTTGCTTGGGCTTGACCTTGCCTAGCTCCGATACCATGTTAAATTTTGATTAACATGTTCTTGCTAAGGAAAGTTACTTCCATTTTTCAGACATCAATCCAGTTCTATCAGAAGCAATCACAGCGATTATTATCACATTGAGGCAAGAACATAAATAAAGAATACAGAGGACAAGCCAAGACAAGAGGACACATGATATGGCACAAGCCAGGGAAAAATCCGAAAATGGGGAAAACCCTTGATCAAATCTTCTTATTACTGATATCAAATGTTCAACAGAGGGAGAATACAATACATCAAGGTAAAAATCGACTTGCCAATTTGAAGATTTAGTGTAACTGTCTTTAGGTAAATAGCTGGTCCAAAAGTATGATGTTCTGGAATAGGCAGATTGAGCCATCATAGCCTTGAGGCTTACTGCTGTAGAGGCTTAGCATTCTGGCGAGTTGGTTAGGGTTTGATGGCAGACTTCAACAGACCTCTTCCACTGCTCCTAGAACCCTTTCTTGATTGCGGATTCCATTCAAGATAATAAGCCCACATTCTTCTGTTGACCATGGTTATTTCCAACCCTCTAATATGCCTCACAAACTTCATCATTCAAGAGAATTCAGTTCATGGTCCATACAGACATACAGCCTCCTAATCTAGGGAAGATAAGGTCACCTAGAAAAGCTCCTATGGAATGCGGCCAGCTTCAAGGAGAAGAACCCTACTTCAAATGGTCCAAAATACAACCAAAATTGCCCTTAACTGATCCGGCTGCCTGTCTGAGAGACCTCTATCTACAAAACGGAATACACTTGGCCCAGAACAGAACTATGATAGCTCAAACTGCCTCGGCCTCCTGCCAGAGGAACATAGCCCACAAAATATGACGTTCAAACCCTTTTTCCTTGGCTTGAGGATCATATGTCGCTATTTCAGAGAGAAGAGTTGTGACATAGATGAGTGAAATGATGTTGAGGGCACCTTAGTATATATACTAGTCAGAGGGAATGAGGAGACGTGACTTTTGGGCTTATTGAGCCGACCTATAGGTGAGGTCGACCTTATTAATTTTACATGAGAGAATAAATTCAAAATCATACCTCTTAACCAAATTCTATGATCTTTAGGTCGATTTTGATCCTCTTGAAAAGAGGAATTCAATGTTGCAATTATCTTCCCCAAAGGAGTTGTACAAAGTAAAATTTGGCCCTAGTTTCCATTTTTAACAATCCCTCTCAACTAGGGAGAATTCCACCTACCAATCCATCCATCATCAAGAGGAATTCAATGTTGCAATTATCTTCCCCAAAGGAGTTGTACAAAGTAAAATTTGGCCCTAGTTTCCATTTTTAACAATCCCTCTCAACTAGGGAGAATTCCACCTACCAATCCATCCATCATCAATCGCCATGCCATCATGTCGTCATGAACCATCTCTGTATCTCATCTCTGTTCTGCTCTACTGAACATTGATATGAATAATAAAGAAGAATCAATCGAGAGTGAGTCAAAAGACCCAGCCACTCTCCACAAACAAAAGTCAATCCACATAACCGAAGGGTGAACTCCAATCGGACATGATCCCAAGTGATCAAGTTGAAGAAACATCATTCATCCTAGACATAGGGAGTACGGCAGTACACGATGCGTCCATCGGTAGTGTTATGGTCCCAAACCACTTTTCCCAACTCATTGGCCAGATGAGAGGTATTTCTCATGTGTCTCGGACTACATGGATAGGATGATGCAAGAACTCCAACAAGGAAAGAATATAGCACATCCTACTCATAATCACACGTAGGGAAAGGAGAAACCACATCCTACAAACACACATCACAATCACATGTAGGGAAAGGATGAACCACATCCTATAAACACATATCACAATCACATGTAGGGAAAGGATGAACCACATCCTACAAACACATGTCATGACCATATGTAGGGAAAGGATAAACCACATCCTACACGCATGCAAAACAACAATAGTAGGAACAATCTTACACGTGGGAAAAGGATAAGCCATATCCCACTGACATCTCAACCACAAATCGTAGGAAATAAGCATCCTACATGTGGGGAAAGGATGAACCACGTCCCACCGACATGTCAACAAATGCTATATGCACCAGCAGGAGAAGGTGAACCACTCATCCTGCTCATATGCTATAGGAGAAGGTGAACCACACATCCTATGCATATGTCATCAACAGAAGAGTAAGATGAACCACTCACCCTACACACATATGTCTGCAATCGTAGGGGAAGGTGAACCACTCACCCTACACACATGTCAACCACCATGGGGTATCATAGGGGAAGGTGAACCACTCACTCTATGGTCGCTCATAGCTCAATAAGTACCCCAAGCCCCCAAGAGCTCAATGTTCAATCTTGACCAAGGATCCTTTCATACAATGAATAGTGCCAAGTTGCTTTCTGAAAGTCAAGACTAGATCAAAGGGAGCCTCATAGCTCTATTTAACAGCATATAGATGTGTATATAGTAGACATCTTGGCAGCACTCAGTAATCCTCTGCTTTTTGTATATCTTATGAAGAAAATATTTGACTGATCTTACTCCCTCTTACTCAAGGAGACCACGGCCTAAACTTGTCTTTTCAGGGTGCACAGTGTTCATCAGACAACCTTCTCATCATGAGATCTGTCCACTTAAACATGTCATAAAACAGGTATGTCCTTTGCTGTACCATACAAAGTGGTATGTGAAATACTGGATTCTCGGAATCTTCTTCCGCAATACAGAACGAAGGTGTGCACAAATGGTTAACTGAAGAGCTAACTCAAATGGCTTCATAGCAAGCCAAGCTTACTGCAGATCAAGAGATAAACTACTAGATGTGCTCTTTCCTTCCATCATACTGTCAATCGAGCCAGCATCAGAAAATGGAATCTTAGATTCCAGCAGTGAACTTCAAATTATAGATAATAGAATCATAGAGATATCTCAATAAACAGTTGTTCAATATGAGAGGTTCATCCATAGATCGACTCAGAGTTTTCATAGCTAGACATATGACAGATAAGGTGTTTGATCAAAGGAGCTGTACAAAGTGGAATTTGGAACTAGTTGCCATTTTTAACATTCCAGCTATTAATTCACATCGTGTAATAGAGCTCATATATTCTGGCATATAATCAACAAGATCACATTCAATAAGCTCTAGACAGTATTTTGGTTACTATTTTCTTGCCATTGCTACAATAGCATTACCATCACACAAGAAAAATCTTCGTTTCCACCTTTCTTGTCCTCTGTATTACATTATGGAATACATTTATATGAGAGTTTCTTTTGTCCTAGGAACGCAGTTCCTAACTTCAACTTCTAAAAGCACTTCTTGACGTCCTTATTTGTCGATATTTTCCATTGGTTAGCCTCTTCTGGTATTATCCACTGTACAGGCCAAAGACATACCTACTAAAGGATACGAAAGAAATTTCTAGATAATGCCAAGAAAAAATGGAATACAAGTATCATTGGATCATATAGGAGGCCACAATGCTTGATAAATGTCGTTCCTTCACCCCAGTCCCACGGAGAAGGAGTGAGACCCCAGTCCCACGGACAAGGAGTGACAAATGATGGGGGAGGCCGGCATTAAACTAGTGAAGGCCCTTACCCCAGCTACAGACAAATGATATTTTACTGTCTGAGTAGGTAGGAAGCTGGAACACCAGCCAGGATTGCTGTGAAGGGTAGCCACACAGCCCATAAGGATGCAATGACTTCAAAGAACCTTGAACTGGACATGTTTCCATCTAACTGCTGACGGAGATTCTTTTTAGAGTTTACATGTGTTGCTAGTGGAGGCCAGCATTAAACTAGTGAAGACACTTACCCCAGCTACAGACAACATGGTATTTTACTGTCAAAGTAGGTAGAAACACCAGCCAGGATTGCTGTGAAGGGTAGCTATACAGCCCATAAGGATGCAATGAATTCAAAGAACCTTGAACTGGGCATGTTTTCATCTAACTGCTGACAGGGATTCTTTTTAGAGTTTGCGTGTGTTGCTTTGTCTGTGTTCACCTGCAGAAGTTGTGTTCCTACAGCAGTTCCACATTCCTGTTTATTCTTGTGCACAGCAGTGTGGATATGGGTGCATCAGGAGAAGCAGAAGAGTGCTTTAATGAGGAGGAGGGAAGCACTGTGAGAGTGCTTTATATGTGTTGCTCAGTCCATGTCCACCTTCAAAAGAGGTCTGCCTACAGCAGATCTTCATTCCTCTTGATTCTTGTTGTAACATCTCCAAAAAAAAAAATTATTTATTTTTTTTATACTTAAGGATATTCCTAAATACCACTTTAGTCTTTCACTTCTTATCCCAATGCTATCTCTGCTATGTTTAAAGTGAATTCATCACCCTTACATTCTCTTTCTTCATTTTTAGAATACCCAAAACTTCTCCCTTTATACTACCAATTGTTAATAACCTAACCCTCCACATAATAATCTTCATTCTAATTTAATATCCCTCCTCCCTATTCCTACAGTCTTGTTACCTTATATTTCCATCTTTCCTTAATATACATTCAACACTATATATATATATATAGTCGGTGGCACATTATGGAGCACAATGATGCACAGGAGTACCAATACTACCATCATCCCATCATTGATGATCTTCGGCCTGTGGACGCAGTCATCCCATGACTGCAATTTTGATTTTTCTTGCACTTTTTGGCGGCATAACTCATACTGTCCCATGATGACAGAACTCTATATTTATTTTGCTTGCATTATATTATCGGCAGCTATCATATGTTCATTGTACATACCATTAGTAGATTAGATGAAAACTGTTAGCTGTTTATCTGGCACTTATTTGACTCTTCGGAGGTTTGGACTATCTATCTGATACTAGCATACTTTTGGATATGCTGCTAAATGTAACATGTAATTTTTCTTATCATTAATGAAAAATTACGACTTTTTCCTGGGAAATATATATATATACCCACCTTACCATGCTTATTAAACTTCATGTAAATGATCCACCTTTCAATACTTTTTATACATGGTTTTGATTTCAAAGGTAAGTACGATGGTTTAATGTAGCTTCATTTCAGATTTAATTTAACTTACCCCACCGGTTGATCTGTCCCATTCGTTGATCTCTAAGAAACCGGATTCGTCCCCCAGGGGCTCCGAACCCCGAATCCGGCGAATCGGATATGATTCGACCGGATTCGTACCCGATTCTCGGGGTACTGCCGTATCTGTACAGGGTACGACGAATCCCGACTGTACTCTATATGGATACAACCGTATCCCGTGAATCGGGTACGGCTGGACATGCCGTCCAAAAAAGTGCATTGCTTTTTTGATAAAAGGCCGATATGGGAATTTGTATAGTGTGAAGAAGAGCAGGCTTGAGCAGTGCGGGGCAGAGACAATGGTGTATGTGCACACCAACCTTCGTCTCATCTACAGGCAGAGGGAGGATAAAGATGTGGGATGTCTTTCCTGATGATATGGGTCGGGACAGCAATGTTGAGTTGGCATTGGCCAACTTGGATCTCAATGCACCAGTGCTAGAGCCTGTCACATTTGATGATGGAGTAGAGGCGTCATCCTCCACACCAGCAGATGCAGAGATGATAGAGGAGGATGCATCAGAACCAGAGGAGAGCAGTGGTAAGCATGATGATCGGGATGAGGACAGTGATGTTGATTATGATGATGAGGATTGATGACTCATTGACTCTGACTCATTGAGGCTTCAGGCTTGTAGTCTTGTAGACAGTAGTTTTTTTGTATTTTCTATTTCTATTTGCCATTGGCAGTGAACTTATGTAACACATTTTGATTCTGATGACTTAATGAGAAAACTACAGTATCTTACTATCTTGTCTTTCTGAGTAAATTTGACAATTGTATGATGTATCAATGTATCATGTTTGAGTATCTAAGATCTTAAATCTATGTTTGAATCAATGAATTTGTATGAATTTGTGTAAAAAATATCTAATTTTTAATATATATATATATATATTTTAATAAAATAATATATAACATATCGTATCCCAGACGTGTCCTGTTCCGGGGTTCACCATACCCGAATCTGATTCTCGAATCCCCGTATCCCCATATCCCCGTATCAGGTGATTTAGGTTGATCTCCATGTGGCAAGATCACATGGCCCTCACGCATCTTTCGAGGTGCCACATGTACGCTGGGGATTTCTTGGGTGAAATCAATGGTCTGGATGTGTTGTAGAAACCCTAAGGGTTTCGACCTACCCAACTTGGAACTCACTTCGTCATTTTGTTGTATTGGAGGCGGTCGTCTTTGGCTCTGGAGCTCTGCCTCCATGGTCGACCTGCAATTCCGTTTCCAACGCGTTTTGCACTGGATTCCTCCACCATTATCGTGGTTGGAGTTCTGCCTCCAAGCCTAACCAGCAAGAATGAGGTCTTAGATTTTCTGGCCGTAAGTTTCTCCGGGATTTTCATGTGGCTTTGGATTTTAACTTGCTGCCATTTCAAGCTCTGCCTTTAAGCCTACGCAGGTATGGGTTTCTGTGTCCTTTTTCATTTACATATTGATGATCGTGTTATTGTTGGTTTTGCTAACCAGCTCTGGTTTCTTCTGGAAGAAAGATGCATAGCTAAGTCGACTGGTTAATCAACTTCATTTAGGTAAGCATAGTCTATCCCTATCCTCTGATTTATTTATGGTTTTTATTAGTTATTCAAAACACTGATATAGTTTTATTTGTATTTTTGCAGACAGTGTCTTCTGCCCTCTGTTCGAGAATGCATGCCATTGCCCCCTCTTCTCTTCATGATGATGGTGCTTCCTCACCATCCCACGACTCTTCTCCAGCATAAAAGAGGTAAGCACTTCTTCCAAATTCCTCACAGGTTCAGTAACTGATCTCTGTTTCATTTTAGAATACATGGGTTCTTTGTAATTAGAACAAACCTTTCTCATATTTAGATTTCGTTGTCTTTGTCCCCAATATTCTGGGTTGTTGGCATATAGGCCATTATCGTTATAATTTTGGGTTGTTGGAAACCTTCCTACCCAAATCATAATGGGTTTTGCTGCGTTTCATATTTTAGGAGAATGATTCCTCTATTCCACTCAATTCGTGATGGGTTTGCTCCATTTCATATTTTAGTGTAAAGCCTCCCCTGTTCCATACGAAATTCCTTCGTTTTATATACAATTACTCTGTTTGTAAACCCTTTTTACGACTATATGTATGAATTGCAAATTCTCTATCTCTTAATTAAATTGGTTTGATTTAAGAGAGTCTTCTCTTTGGTTCTTTCAGCATTGGCAATATGGTTTGAAGGTTTTACTTTCAGCTCTAATTTCTGATTGTTTTATTTCTCTGTCACGTGCACATACAGGCATAGCTAGATTTGGCCAGAACCCCTCTTAAATTTATTATGTTGTAGGGTTCATTTTTAATTTCCTTGTCATACTTAGCCCAGTGTGACCCTATTGCACTTACTCTGCGTGACTTATAGGGTCAGCGTAATTATGGTTCAGCGTGACCTTGTCAACGTATGACTTAATTGCATATCAATGCATAATTCGAATTTATATAACTCAGCATCATATTCTGAATCATAGTTAATTTGTTGTTTCAATTATTTGCTTTCATAATGTATTATGGATACGTTGCTTGATGAATATCAGAGTTTTACTGTATATACTTTTGTTCGCATATTGAATTGTTTTTCTTATTCGGAATTAGAGTTTACTTGTAATTTCCAGAATTACCTGTCTGGATTCATGATAAGCTTTGCTTCATCATTTCTTGGGTTGATAACGTAATTTCCAAATTTTAATATTCTTAGTTCTGTAAAGATATTGTATTAGGATGGCTATAGGCCTATCCTCTATTTTTCTTAATTCAATTATATTTTCCAGATTGTGCTTGTGCTCTGCATTATTCAATTTCTGAGTATCTTACATAATGATTTATGAGTTGCATAGTTAATTCATTTTGTTCATCTATTCATGAATTAACTCATAATATGAGTTGTTAATCTTTTAATGTTTATGTCGATCATGAGTTTCTCTTATTCTCATAGTTCCGAATAGTTGCGATGGTACTTTTGCGTATTTCCTCTTTTCATTTGTGCTGCTTAGAAAAGAATGCATACCTATACTGGGGTTCTGCCCCTAAAGGTAATACCCAATCTACTAACGCAGGGATGTTCCCGAATTGAGGTTTGCCACAGTCTTTTTATTTATCAATCAACTGCACCCTTCTTCTTTCTGCTGAACATAGAATTTTGGTTTATTACTTCCATGTTCTATACTTTTTGTCAATTGAATTTTTGTGCTCTAATATGGGTAATTACTACCCAAGTTGCTCCTCTTTCTCAGAGTCGGACAAGTATTCCAGAACATAGACATACTTCCTTCTTCAGGTTAGTCCAATTTATTTAAATACTATCTAGTACTTGTTTATACTCTTCAGTTATACATGTTAAAGCAACATTACTTATAGCATTCACTATCTGTATGTACAGGTGAAGAACGAAACCATGGAAGAGTATACTCCGGTAATTAATTATCATTACTTGTCTTCATGTATTGACAGTAGGATTTCTTTTTATGAGTTAGTCGAATTATTTTATAATTCTTGACTTGTCTGTTGCAGGTTTGCTCTCAAATATTTTCTTTGAGTTACACGCTTCAGTTGTCTCCTTTCCAGCGCATGCTTATAGTTTTTAATCTTTCTTTCTCAGGTCGGTTACCTGTTGTACCATTGTGGCTCATATAGCACTTAGCTTAGTCCAGTACTTCTAGGGGTTATGTGTCAAGGCCATGCTTGGTCTTTGACACATAATTTATTTTGATGTAATATTTCTCAAGTTCAACTAGTAACCTAGAGATATAGATCTATATGACAGTGATATTATCAACAATCTCTAAGAGGTTTTGTAATTAGACAATTTATGTATGAAAAATTTGGAATTCTGAATTATCCTATTTCATGTAACTGTCTCTTCTAAATTTTCATGATGAAATATATATCAGTTTTTCATATATTTTCTTCAAGATGTAAGATATATCAATTTCCATAGTTTCCTTGCTTATGTAAGTCTTTTGCTTTTACAGTTACTCATACCGTTGCATATGTAAATCCATCTTTTAATTCTACATGCATTAATACTCACTAGTATTTGCTGACTGAAATACTTCACCGAAACCCCTATGCATTTCTACTTAATAATACTTATCAGAATATGACCCCTCCCCTGGTTTTATATCAAATCTGATTTTTATCTGCTTTCAGTACTTTACTCTGTGTAATATAAACAGAGACTTCACTGTATTTAATTACAGAGAGGACACTGTACAATACACATAAGTATTTACTGAATATTTTAATAAGTATTTACATGTCAACATTATACAATAGAACTTAAACCTTTTGTCTAATATGACATGTAACAGATACATACGTACCAATTCATGTCTTCTAGACAGAATTATGTCTGTGATTTAAGACCAGCTCTATTATCTAAAACATTTCGCTAGCATCAGAACTTTAATAGAAAACCATAGTGGGTACACCAATGTGTAAAGATGATTTTTCCTCAAAACCACGAGCTTCTCCTCAAAGCTCTCCCACGAGCAAAGACCAATATTCCCCAGTGTTGACAACCCTTTGTCACACTAGTGATGGCTCTTTTAAGCCTTCTTTCCCTCAGCATGTTTCCATAACGGCGTCTTGTTATGATGGGTTGTTTCACATAGCGTAGGCTTTTCTTTTGTTTTTTCCACAAAAGATTACTTTAAAACTTGTTTTTCCTCAGCACAATTTTTCTTACCTCTTCCCAATAACTTTCCGCTTTACTGGGGATTTTTATTAGATCTTTTTCTCCCGTCTAATTTAATTATTTTTTTTATTTTCTCCAAGAATTTTCTGGAGAGTTTTAGGAAAGTTTGGAATTCTAATCCATCCTCATGGATAAGAATTTCCTGATCTCAATTACTCTGTCTTTACCACATTAACATTTCTTTCATAATTAATTATTAATTTAAAAATAATAATGTCCATACATAATTGTTCCATAGGTCCACCTGGACCTTGGTCTTATTTACACAACATAAAAGCTGTAAATCAAGGGTATTACACTTGTGCACAGCAGTATGGATGTGTGTGCATCGGGAGCAGCAGTACAGTGCTTTAATGAGGAGGAGGAAGCAAAGTGAGAGTGCCAATGCATGCATCAGCCTTAGACCATTTCCAGTTTAGCTTCTTGTTGTTATTAGAATGCTCCAAATTTAGCCTTTGCTTTAATTAGAATGTGACTTTACTTATTTTATCTTTTCTAGATTTAATTAAAGGCCCAGCTTTAGGAATTTTTCCAGATACAACTGAAGCAAATGTCCCATGGATCGTTGGATTTTCCAGAATTAAAACAGGGCACTATAATCCAGGACGTTTACTCATGCAGGAAGGGGACACTTCTCTGGTTAAATTTAGGGTTTAGAGTTTTGCTTCTAAACTTCGAAGCTTTATTTTGTAAAACCCTTGTATTCTTCATCTATAAGAGAAGACAGAGTGGATGATCGTCATTCATCATTTTTATAGTTTGCTAGCAATTAGAAAGTGTGGTATGTAATTTTCTGTTTTGGAGTTAACGAACAGAGTGTGGTTGAGTGCTGCAGGCTCTTAGCTCATCATTCAGTGTTTTTGGTTATCTTGCATTCTTACTTGCAAATTTGATAGGTTAAACAGTTTTAACCTGCCTAGCGTTTGTAAGAGTGCAGATTTGCTTACCAGGAATTGAACATTCAACAACAATTCCTGCACTGACAGTGGAGTTTCAAATTACAAAATACTCTCTGGTGAAGATGCATATCAGATTCGAATTAAAACTTGACGCAACGTTTCATCATATTATTCATAGTGGATTTCTTCATGGCAGAAGCATAAGACATTGTTAAAGGAGAAATAAATCAACCGCACAACTCTATAAAAGGACTGACTCACAAACAGTGGCCATTTTTTATATATGCTCCATTAACTATTTTGCCCCTCTGTCATGAGTTTGTTTCAGTACGGTCGGGATTTACCCCAAATTCTAAGAGAATGGGAATAAGTTTTGATACAACTGGGGACAACAGTAAAACCTCAAAATGTTGCTGAAATAATATACGAAATAAACAGTAGCCCAAACTGCATCTTTTTTGGATGTATTTTGATCCTAAAATTGTTCAAACCAGACTCAGATATCGCTCGATTGGAATGTAAACGCAATGGGTGAAACGAAACCAGCAGTGGCCTCATTGCTGGCACCATGTCATTGAATAGTTGATGGTGCTTAGGAAACTCAATAACAACCTCAATGCTGCTATAAACAAACTCAGAAATCTGCGCATTTGTGCTTCAGAATTGCAGTCATCATCAATACTAAAATTGTGATTGTCTCTCTACATTATTTCATATATTTAAAGATGGGGGCCTCGCAAAAAATTGTTGAAGGGCATAAATAAAAACTGATGCTTTTGCAAATGAAAAAGACCATAATATTTAATTCTGCACGAGCAGAATATTTGAGAACATCGGTGTTTTAAAACAACAATCCTGCAAAATAAAATACAGAAAAGTAAGCAAGGTTTGTGCAATACCGCCTGATTCATCAGTGGAAAGCTCCCCTGGTTCAGCTTTGGAGGCCATGATACTTGAATCTTCAATCAAACTACTTGGGTTGTTACGTCTATAATCCAGAGCTCCTCCAAAAGATGTCCGCGCATGTGCCCATTTTGAACATGCTAGCAAACTGGAGAAACTGTGAATGGAAAAAAATGATTTTGCCTTCAGTCTCGACCCATTAGTCGAAATCCTCTTTCGAAAGCTGCATCCAGGCCTGAAGGGCGATCTCTGGCGGTAATATAGGTGGTTTTCTCTAGACTGCAGAGACCTTACACAGACCTCTGATGTAGAATGAAGGGTTCCAACAATACCAGAAACCGCCTCAGTCATTGTGCTCCGCTCTAATGAATTTATCGAAAGAAGAAAAATAGGTAATAGGAATTAGGTGTTCAGGAAAATAAATAACAATAATCCTTAGCTGCTCAAACTCTAAACCCTGTGAGTCCGTTGGCATGAGATATTCGAGGAGGACCAAAACATTGCTTTATGCTGCTGCGGAATTAATAATGTATAAAGAATTGAGAATGGGTATTTCTGGTCGTTGCCCACGATGTGCCTTTGGCCGCGGAGAATTATTGGGTTCTGCGCACTCAGCTGGCCTGATTTCACATCAACTTTCAAATGGGCAATCTTCTGCAGTTTCTCTGAGATTCCTACTAAAATAAACTATTTATGCAAAAGTAGGGTGAGGGTGGTTCATTGACATCACTATTAGCGAATATCTGTTTGACAGGATATGGATTGGGAATCCTCAACTTCATCTCAATGCCACTCTCAGCTATGAAAAGATTTTAAATGAAACCCATATATGGCACAGCAAATTTCTATATATAGCAATCAGTGGTATCCGCTTCTTTTTATGACCATTGACGATGGACTCTTTATGATATGGGATAGCCGCTTTAAGCAACAGATCCCGCCCTGCCAAGTTGCATGGTTTTTCGCTGCTTTGTGGAATTCAGCAGAGGCATTTGACACAGAAGGGTGTAGGGCTTTAGGTCTTTTAGACTTTGGTGGTTGGTTTCATCAACAAGGTTGCAATATAAACGCAATACATGTCGAATAAATTGGTGAATAAATAACTGTGCAAGTATCCTTTAGCTGGAAGATATGAGAGAGGTAGCTCTTTCAGAACCCTCGGCACATCAAATAAATACAACTAATTTGGCTCGATATTAAGTGGAGCGTTCCATCATAGCTGGGCATTGCTCCCAATGAAGTTACGGGTCTCATACTGTCTTGCTTGCCAAATCTGTGTATTTACAGTTAACTTGACGTAAAGCAATTTATATGTTTTTTAAGCTCCCCAGGGCCGCTGTATATTTATACTCAGAAGTGGGTCACTCAGTATATTTACACTCAGAAGTGGGTCTCTCTTCACAGTGAAGTAGGTTCAGAATCTTCGTAAACATATATTTACACCATTAAATAGCCCTCGTAGAATTGTATGATGAGTAGATAGGAATGAGTTTTCACAATAATCAAAGTGACAACTTTTCCTTTATGGTACCAAGTTAAGCCACAACTTTTCTTTTCCTATTATGGTCCCACAGGGAATTTGGGACGCAATTTGATGCGCAAATTGCTGGTGGGGCAAACTGTGATTTTGGCTATCTATCAAATATAGTTGTTTTTTTAATGAGCATTAGAGTTGTAAAAATTGGTGTATGCAAAATTGCAAAAATGGTCAATTTTATAGGTGTATGCAAAAAAACACATGCATCATTTAAGTACAATATAAAAAAAATAATTAATTCAAATTCTATTACTATACAAATTAATCGATTAGGTCCTTTCACCATTTATTTAAACAAATTTATAAGTAAATATTTGAATAAAGTTGGGTTGTTGTCATTGTTTTGTTGAAGATTTTGAGGAAAGGGAGCTTGAAGATCCCTAACGTTTTGGGCAAACAACGGGGAAGATTTCTGGTTTATTTCCGTGAACTTGATGTGGTAGATTTGTTTAGACTCTCTGAGACTCTTACACTAGCCAACTCACTCATGGAGGAAATAGCCGTTGGTTCGCGTTGTAGAGAGTAGATAGTTATCGTGCAAATAGATATGGGTTGACATAGATATTTTTTTTGTTTCTTGAATATAGGAGGGCCTCCTTCAAAGGCCATCCTTGGGTGTATGTGGCCTTCATACTTTTCTAGGGACTAATTGGTCGCTTATTTTACAAGATTTCTAGAGGTTATCTCCTCCTTCATGCTCTAGGAGGCATTATCATCTCGGGATATGATCCATTTTAAAAATTTCTTTAGATTTTTTCTAGCATTTGGGATCTATTTCTTCGCGGTATATGCCTCTCAGCTATCTCGGCATTATTTTCTTTGTTATTCTCTGTTTCTCTCAGGCTGGGACATCTTTTTGGTCTAGAGGCATCTATCTTGGTGAAGGCTTACTATTTTTTACTCTAAGGTGCAACATTTGGGTCCCACTCAAGAATCCACTTTGGACATGATTTCTCTGGACGTATCTATCCATCTGGCAGTTTCTTTGCAGGATTTTGGAAAATATTGGATATCGGTTAGATGGTTTTGTCCATGTGATAGTAGTTGCTCTGATCTGCTAACTATCCACATACACACTCAATGCATATATCAATAATGCATGACTCATTCATTTCTCAACCAAATTCCCATATTGGCAATCTCTAACATTAACTGCGAAAGCTTTTCCAACCTTATGGTTTAACATCCAAACCATTTACATAATTCCCTGAACTTTACTTTTAAACCCAATAAGAGAAATATTAAATTCGGAACCAGTTTCCTATTCCCATCTATGGGTTAAAACCCAACTCACCAATTATGAACCGTATGCACTTTATCAAACTTTCAAGTATGCTATTTATGCATTGAAATGTCATAAACGCAATCCTTAACCTCACGGAATACCCAACATATCTATGTGATGTGCTTTAGTGAATTTGGTTAACATATGTGGCAATACTCTTTATGATACCAACGCATCATCATATCTAATAACCCCCATTATCAATCATCGTAAATGACATTCAATTCTTCTTTGTGCCATTATATAATGCCACAGACCAAAGTAACCCGGACCCACCATTACCAATAAACATTAATAGTATTGGCCACAACATACATTTCATTTAAAACTTCGACAAGTTAAGACTTTGTGTTCTAAAGTTATTAACTCACCATGTTCCATTACGCACACATCTCAATGATTCATTTGCACATCAAATACGCACCACAGCTCCACCATGCGTACT
Source organism: Pinus albicaulis (assembly GCA_034641835.2). Taxonomy (NCBI): domain Eukaryota; kingdom Viridiplantae; phylum Streptophyta; class Pinopsida; order Pinales; family Pinaceae; genus Pinus; species Pinus albicaulis. Next base: position 814,137,043 of record CM076577.1, read on the forward strand.
TTGCCACCATCGAACGGTTGACACTTACCTGCATTTAGACATAATGATCTACGGCCATCGCGCAACTAAACTGCACACTTTTTAAAGTTTCCAACCTTTCGTTAATCCTTACGCAACTTCTATTGTGAATGCCATTGGATCTCCGGTGATCACAATTGAACGCCCATCGCATTCAAATTGTCTCCGGTCTTTTTCAAACAAAAATCAGGCGACAAAACTGGTTTTTTTAATTACCATTATTGCAACGTGTCATATGTTGAGTGTTATCGCGTTCCCTTCATACAAATGCATATCGACAAACAAAACATTTCTTTTCTGTTATACCTTCAAATGTCCATACCATAGTATCCATCTTGGCGCTGATCCGATTTCACTGTTTGGATATATTTCTAATAATCCAATGAATCAAATACTGAATTCTGAATTAAATTCAAATTCTCTCTTGTGTCATCGATCCTTGCAGTGATCGATGACTGCAATCTCCTCTAATCTTTCCAAAGGTATATGTAACCCTTATTGCATTTCATTCCATTTATAATTAAAGCCCTTTCTCGACAATTATATCAAATCTTTTAATGGTAAACAGAATACCATTCCAAACCCTATTACAGAATCTTATTACACACAACTGCTTATTGAAACTCAAAGCATTCATCGTGCATATTCCAATCAGTCAATACACATATATTTCAAAATAAGTTCCTTCATATACAAATATGAAATCAAATACAAAAGCCTTCTTGATTCTGGCCAGATATTCAAATCAATGGTCATGTTCAACTACTGCCCGTAGGCTTACAAAACTCTGTTTGTCCCAAAATCCTACTCTACTCTCCTCTCTGATATCCCTCTTGCATTTTAGGCTTATTATATTTATACAAATTAATCTGAACAAATTTAGTTTCATATCCTCAATCATCTCAACAAAATCCCCTAAATCCTCAAGTCCTAAGATTTAGCTTTTATCACTAAAAATCCTCATAAAATCATGGAACTGTTTCTAACTTAAGATTTACAATAAATTTCTAATTCTCAATTATCCTATCTCCCTCATGTTCTCCAATCATCCGGGAACATTTACAAAATCCTCACAATAATTAAAATTACTCAAAACCCATTAATAATTACATAAAATTCAATTTCCTTTAAAAACACAAGACCCCTATGTTTATTAAAATACAAAGTATTTTCAGAACCTAATGCCCCTGCATCACCATGGCAGTGTGTGCAGACATATTATTCATGGCTAGTTTATTTGATCAATAAGTGGTTTTTATGAACCAATTATGCCACATTAATGGTATTTATTTTGAATTGATTGGTGGTTAGTGAGGCTTTATGTTTTCATTGATTCGAATTTTTTCCCATATCTCGAAAGTTGCTTTTCTCTAGGATGAGTTGTTTCTTGGACATGAGGTGGTGATGTTAGCGGTGACAGTTGTTTACATGGTCACTTAGATGCACTCCACGTATATGTTTACCCCACGTCAGTTGATCTATTGGATTGGATGGTCTTGCTTTCAGTTCCAAAATTATATTATCGATGATACATGATGTGCTTTGGGATTTTTCCATTTAATATCTTGGTACTCTCCTTGTATTTTGTTTTTGTTGGTGATCGACTTGTATAGCTTACATTGAATGTGGTATATTGTCAGATCTATTTTACTTTGCGGACAACTTGGATGTTTTTCTTGGGGAAAGGAGGAACATTTATATTCCCTTTGAGAAAAGAAAGTTGGTTGGTGCCCCCATACATTATAATACATAGTTTTCCCAGTTCATTCATATATGAATACTTTATCCACTTAGTTGTGACAGTTGGTTTGATAGACCTCACATTGGACATACATACATATTTCTTTTGTTGGTCAGAACAAGTGACAACGATTGTACTTTTGGTATAACACAAGTGGCAGGAACGCAACATCCCAATTCATCAAACTCGAAGGAACTGAGTCATGCCATATTGGAGGTTGAATCAAAACACATGCATATTTTGTCTAAAGAAGGTTTTCTAAAAAGACCGAGTTGGGTATCTACAAAATTTTCTATTTTCACTCCATTACATGCACAGTGCAAACAGGTCGAACCTGGTAGAGTTTTTTATGGGAATTATAAAAATCAAGAACAAAATATACACAAAAAAAAGGTTGTTAAAGTAGCCACGAAGGTAAAACATCTGGGTTTTAGCATAGATATCTATTGGGATTAGGTTTCAAGGCTACAAAAGAGGACACTCATCGGTCATTGGGAATTTGGGCATATGGAGGGGGAAGTGTTAGCAATATGATGCTGAGTGTTGTCCTTGTTGGCAACCCACTTGATGAAGATGATGGCAACCTACTTAATGAATATGTTCTTGATGCTTGATGAGTTTATTAATGATGTAAATCTGATGTTCCACAAGTAACTCAGAAGTACCAGAGAAGGAAATATCAGTGAGGGCCAAAGCAATGATGAAAAATGTGTGTTACAAGGCATACGCGGGTTTGTCAAGGAGAACGCGCGTATGCACGCGAAAAAGTACGTGCCAAGTCGCGTATGGTCTTTTGCGCTCCAAATTTAGAATACCAAGGGGCATTACCATGGTATTGACCCATTGTATTGAGAGCTGGATTGTCTATTTGATCCCGTCCAAAAAAACCATCGGAAGTAATGTGGTTTTGACTCATGGTATTGAAAAAGGCTAAATCTATATAAGGAGAAGAATTTCATTGAGCAAGAGGGGATAAGTCTGAGCTTTAATGAATACTTCACTCTGAAGTATATCTGGATGGTTGAACTCTGCTCTTAATTGATAGATCTGAATCTATAAGGCATCTAAGAACATAATGAAGATTCAAGATCTCTAGATCTTGAAATAGTGAATCTCTTGGATGATCTGAAAAGAAGTGATGAAGACCTGGCGCAAATCTGTTGAAGAAGTTGAAGAAATCTGGGTAAGTTCATAGATCTGGTCTGATCTGCAAAATTTATCTTTTATAGATCTATACGCATGTTCGTCTCGTGAAAAGCGCGTGTATACGCGGCTCCATTCAGACAAAAGCGCGTATGGGCTGTTAGGTTTTTTTGGATAAATTGCACAAATGTATACGCGGGTTCACTTCAGTAAAGGCGCGTGTATACGCGGGTCTGTTTAAGGAAAAGCGCGTATGGTATTTGAATTAATGATTTCAGAAAAGACAATTGAGATTCAGCATATCTGTTCTGAAGTCTGGGCTATCTCTGATATTCTGGTTACAGTGGTTTCACTGTTCTCACTGATGAAAGGAGATGTTTGTTGATAAGTGAAGAATTGTGTTGAAGCTATTTGATCCAGTTCGAAAATTGATGAAACGTGGTCTGCAGTGGATCTGAGGGTTGAAGCCTTCAGTCTGATAATAGAAGCTTTCTGTCAGCAGAGGCTGGTGCTAATATGAGGGGGTAGTAGCTCCCTTCCAGGTGAGGCTGGTAAACGAGAGCAAGGGGTTGTAGCTCCCTTCCAGGTGAGGCTGGTAAACAAGAGAAGGTTGTAGCCTTCTGCAGGTGGGTGCCTGCGTGCTGGTATAAGTCTGCACCAGTACATGATTGTAAGAAGTTTTTCTTTATAATAAATATTGAAGACTGAGACGACGACAACGGTGGTTTTCTCCTGAATTGGGTTTCCACCTAAAAATCCTGGTGTTCATGTGTGTTGCCTATGTGTGATGATTATTCTGTTCTTTCTGCACCTGTTTACTGTTTCTTGAAATAACTGATGAATGAATAATGCAATGATCTGAGTTAAGAATTGAATGCATAATTAGATCTATGGACATACGCGAGTTCTGTGAAGGATATCTGCGTATATACGCAAGTTGGCTTCAACAAAGTAGCGTATGGGTTTTAGAAAGGAAAAGTAAAAAATTTTATTGTCTGCATTAAACACTGATTCACCCCCCCTCTCAGTATTTTTCCAACAATTGGTATCAGAGGAGGTCCTTCTGAAAAAGCTTAGCCGCTAGAAGGAAGATCAAGCAAGATGAGCAATCATGAGGGAACAACATCTATGAAGCCCCCGCTCTTCAATGGAAGCAATTTAATCTTCTGGAAAGTGAGGATGAGATCCTATCTTCAGTCTATGGGAGCTAAAGTATGGGCCATTATTGAACAAGGATATCAATATCCAGCCGCTACACCAACAGATCCAACTGAAAGGAATAATTATGAATCAAACGCAAAAGCGGTCAATGCTATAACAGGAAGTCTAACTGAATCAGAATTTGTCAAAGTCATGCAGCTGAATACAGCAAAGGAAATATGGGACAAAATCATTCTAAGTTATGAAGGCGACGCAAAGGTAAAAAGTGCAAAACTCCAAACTCTCAGAATTGAATATGAAAATTTAAAGATGCATAGTGATGAGAGTATTGCCAGTTTCTTTTTACGTATTGATGATGTTGTAAATCGTATGAGAAATATGGGTGAAACAATATCCGACACTACTTTGGTTGAGAAAATTTTACGATCACTAACGGCAAAATTTGAATCAAAAGTTTCTGCCCTTGAAGAAAAATAGGATATTCAAAATCTTTCCGTGGTGCAACTTCATGGCATATTGACTGCATATGAAATGAGGAGAGGAGGACCATTTGAAGTCAAAGAAGTTGTTTTTAAAGCTTCTACAAAAGGGAAAGAAGTTCAAAAACCAAAAGGATCAGGATATATCTCAGAAGAAGATGAGGCAAACTTTGTGAGAAGACTCCAACTAGGAACCGGAAGATTCAAAGGTAAGCTTCCTTTCAAATGTTTTAATTGTGGAAGAGTTGGTCATTATGCTGCAAAATGTCCTTATAAAGAAACATCTGCAAGAAGGAATAAGAACCGATCTAGCACTAAGAAAAGCTACTATACAAATGAAGACAGTGATGGGTTATCTGATAGTGAAGAAGAATGTGAACAAGATCTTAGACTTCTCATGGCATTTGAAAATAATTCTAGAGACGATAAGGATGCTTTTATGGATGCTCTAGATGACAATGATTTTCTTGATCAAAACAATCAACTCAAAATATGCTTGGAAGAAAGTAAAATAATCATAGAGACCCTGAAAAGGCAGAATGAAGAAGCAAAGAAACACAATGAAAAATTAGAATGTGAAGTAGTAAGTCTAAGAAAAGAACTTGAGAAAGTAAAGACTCTGAATCTTAGATTTGCTAAAGGATTTGAAACCTTAGATGAGATTATCAAGGTTCAACGTTCTCCTCTTATAAAGACAGGTCTTGGATATACCAGAGAATATTCTCAGGCTTCAGCACCAAATTATCTAAAAGCAGCTACAACTGGTTTACTACATTCAGCCACTCAGCAAGGGAATAAAGAATATTTACAGGTAAAGCATGATCATCACAATACAAGGAACACTAACAGGGATATCTCTCAAAGAAGCAACAATCAACAGGTAAATTCAAATAGAAGATTTCATGATCGCAGAAATTTCTACTTCAATGGACAATGTTTCTCGTGTCACAATTTTGGTCATAAAGTTGTTCAATGTGTTGCATATAAAACCATCATGACAGGAGAAGCAAGAAAGAAAATGATGGATATTGAACCAAAGAAGAACACCTATAACAAATTTTCTCCTCTTCAAAATGAAGTTGAATGTGCTTATTGCAATAACTTTGGTCATGAAGAATCTGAATGCAGGAGCAAAGTCCAGCCAAAACAACATTTTCCTTCAAGTTCCAAAGTATGGAAAAAGAAGGAATTACAGGTTGAAAATTGTGGGATAGTGTTATTTGCAGAAGGTGAAGAAAATCAATGGTACATTGATAGTGGATGCTCAAGACACATGACAGGTGACAAAAGCAAACTTCTTGCATATAATGCTCTAGAAAAGGAAAAGAAAGCTACATTTGGAAATGATATTCCTGCTGTAATTAAAGGAAAAGGGTCCGTGTTTCTAAAAGAAAAGGTGAAGGCTAATGATGTCATGTATGTGGATGGATTAAGGCATAACCTGTTAAGTGTAAGTCAAATGTGTGATCAAGGAACAGAAGTTGTCTTTAGTTCAAAAGAATGTGTGGTTCGTGATCTTGATACAGGTAAAACTATTATAAGAGGAAAAAGAACTCCAAGCAACCTGTATGTATTGAAGAACTGCAAAGATCAATGTTACTTTAGCAAATCTTCAGAAAATTGGCTATGGCATAGAAGGCTGGGGCATCTGAGCTTCTCTCAAATCAACAAAGCAAGCAGACCTCAAGCTGTTCGTGGTCTTCCCAATATTACTCTACCAGAGAGTATCATATGCAAATCTTGCCAATTCGGTAAGCAGACCAGAGTACAATTTAATGCCAAAGAAGGATCATCAAGTAAGCCTCTTGAACTCATTCATATTGACATATGTGGACCTATGAGGAAAAATTCACCACGTGGGGAAGAATACTATATCTTATTTATTGATGATTACTCTATAATGTGTTGGATCGGGTTAATTAAACACAAAGATGAAGCATTTGAAAATTTTCAGATCTTCAAAGCATTGGTAGAAAATGAATTAGATCTAAAAATCAAGTGTCTTAGATCTGATCAAGGAGGAGAATATACATCAAATGAATTCTTTGAATTTTGTGAACAACATGGCATAAAAAGACAGTTCTCTGTAGCATGCACTCCACAACAAAATGGCGTAGCAGAAAGAATGAATAGAACAATTCAACAAATGGCTAGAGCTATGCTTGATGATTCTGGAACTCCTGACATGTGCTGGGGAGAAGCAGCACATACAGTAGCAAACATTCTCAACAAGGCACATGTTCGGGTAAATAGTGACAAAACTCCATATGAACTCTGGTATGGTAATTCTCCCTCTGTGAAGCATTTTAGAATTTTTGGAAGTAAATGCTTTATCAAAAATAATGATGAAAAGCTTGGCAAGTTTGAACCTAGATCAGATGAAGGGATACTTCTTGGTTACTCATCTAAAAGAAAAGCATACAAGTGTTACAATAAAAGGCTTCGAAAGATTGTTGAATGTATTGATGTTGTTATTGATGAGTCTCCTGCAGCTCCTAAAGAAGAAAAACAAGCAACAGAAGAAGATGATGGTGACTTTTGTCCTTCTACATCAAAAATAGACAGTGGATCCAATGAAGAACCCGAAGATGATTTATCTGAAAAGGCTCCATCCAGATATGTTCAAAAGAATCATCCTGAATCTCAAATTTTGGGAGACAAGGAATCAGGTGTACAAACAAGGAGGACTCTTGTGGGATCTTCTAGCTATTTGGCATTTCTATCCACAATTGAACCACACAATGTCAATCAAGCTTGCAAAGATGAATGTTGGATTCAAGCCATGAAAGAAAGAGCTTGATCAAATTGAAAATAATCACACTTGGGAATTGGTACCAAGACCACATGATAAAAATGTCATTGGAACTAAATGGATATTCAAGAACAAATTAAATGAGAATGGGGATGTTATAAGAAACAAAGCTAGACTGGTTTGCAAGGGTTATACTCAACAAGAAGGTATAGACTTTGAAGAAACTTTTGCTCCTGTAGCTAGACTTGAAGCCATAAGAATGTTTCTTGCTTTTACAAGTTTTCAACAAATCAAAGTTTATCAAATGGATGTTAAATCTGCATTTCTCAATGGTGGTCTAGAAGAAGAAGTTTATATAGAACAACTGGAAGGATTCATTTTGGGAAATGATGAAAATCTTGTTTGTAGACTTAAAAAGGCTCTATATGGTCTCAAACAAGCTCCAAGGGCATGGTATTATCGGCTTGACAAATATCTTCATCAACAAGGATTCTCAAAGGGGTCTGCTGATAGGAACTTATACACAAAAACTGAAAATGATAAACTATTGATTGTAGTTGTATATGTTGATGATATCATTTTTGGAAGTAATGAAGAATCTATGAGTCAGAAATTTGCTTCTGTCATGCAGCAAGAATTTGAAATGTCCTTACTTGGAGAACTAACATTCTTTCTTGGCTTGCAAGTGCATCAAACCACAACTGGTATATTCTTATCTCAAGCAAAATATCTTAAGCAAATCCTGAAGAAGTATGGCATGGAAGAATGTAAACATGTAAGTACACCAATGATAACCGGATGTAATCTCAGTTCTCATGATGATTCTCTCGCGGTGAATCAACCAGAATACAGATCAATGATAGGAAGCCTACTTTATCTCACTAGGACTAGACCGGACATTATGCATGCAGTTGGGATTGTTGGATGATTCCAAGCTAATCCAAAAGAGTCTCACCTTCAGGCAGTTAAAAGAATATTCAAATATCTGCAAGGAACTCAAGACTTTGGACTATGGTATCCAAATAATGCTGATCTTACTCTTCATGCTTACACTGATGCAGATTGGGCTGGAAATGTCGATGATCAGAAAAGCGCTAGTGGTGGTGCATTCTATATGGGACCCCGGTTAGTGTCTTGGTTCAGCAAGAAGCAAAATTCTATTGCCTTATCTACAGCAGAAGCAAAATATGTGGCTGCCGCGTCTTGTTGCACTCAACTTCTTTGGATGATGCAAACCCTGCAAGATTTTCAAATCAAATGTACTTCTCCTATCTCCATTATGTGTGATAATACAAGTGCCATCAGTATCTCAAAGAATCCAGTTATGCATTCAAAGACCAAGCACATTCCAATCAAGTATCACTTCTTACGTGAACAAGTGCTTGAACAAAAGGTGAAGTTGGAGTATGTTCCCTCCAAAGAACAAGTTGCTGATATATTTACCAAACCTCTGCCCAGGGAAGCATTCAAATATCTCAGACAGAAGCTGGGAGTAGTCTCTGCTGTGAAGAAAATCAGAACTGCTTAAATTTAGAAGATCAAATTGGATACGCGGGTTTCCTGAAAGACAGTCGCGTATATACGCGAGTTTATCCACAACAAGCCGCGTATGGTCAGTTGCTGACAAATTTTGGTTGGGGTCAGCATTTTACAGCACATCTGCAGCACTGTTTGATATCTCTGATGCTGTATGGTATCTCTGATGAAGTTTTATCTCTTATATTTCTGTCTCATTCTTTGATATTGGGTAAAGATGCCTTGATGATCTTCTGTTGAAAAGTGTTCAGGATGCACAAGCTAAGGGGGAGATGAAGGAGTAAACTGATGTACAGGTTCAGGGGGAGCATTAGCCTTGCTGGGTATTATGCATTGTTGGCTTATGATTCTGAAATATGATCTCTCTTGAGGTCCTTCTAATATTGGTCATGAAAAATCATATTTGTAATTTGATGAAAAGGTCATGATAACCCTATGATGTAAAATGTAAGGACTTGTTCTAATGTGTAAACCCTCTTGGTTGGGTCTTTGAGTCTCATATGTAAATCCACTTGGTTGGATCTTTGATGGAAGTATGAGTCCTTGGTGATAGGAATGTCATAGAGCCATGTACTTCATTGAAAAACATGTTTGAAGATTCGGCATGACCTCAGGGGGAGCATGGTAACTTCAGTGCACATCAGATCTACAGCGCTTTTCTCTCTACCTTGTGTTGGTTTTTGGTCCGCCCTTTGCCCTTGATGTCAAAGGGGGAGAGTGACATGGTGTTTGAATAAGGGGAGAATATCATTATGCTTAATATATATATATCTGTTGTGGTGACCAAACAGCATCGTGGTTGCCATCAAGTCCAAAGGGGGAGATTGTTGGCAATATGATGCTGAGTGTTGTCCTTGATGGAAACCCACTTGATGAAGATGATGGCAACCTACTTAATGAATATGTTCTTGATGCTTGATGAGTTTATTAATGATGTAAATCTGATGTTCTACAAGTAACTCAGAAGTACCAGAGAAGGAAATATCAGTGAGGGCCAAAGCAATGATGAAAAATGTGTGTTACAAGGCATACGCGGTTTGTCATGAGAACGCGTGTGATGCACGCGAAAAGTACGTGCCAAGTCGCGTATGGTCTTTTGCGCTCCAAATTTAGAATACCAAGGGGCATTACCATGGTATTGACCCATTGTATTGAGCGCTGGATTGTCTATTTGATCCCATCCAGAAAAACCATCGGAAGTAATGTGGTTTTGACTCATGGTATTGAAAAAGGCTAAATCTATATAAGGAGAAGAATTTCATTGAGCAAGGGGGGATAAGTCTGAGCTTTAATGAATACTTCACTCTGAATTATATCTGGATGGTTGAACTCTGCTCTTAATTGATAGATCTGAATCTATAAGGCATCTAAGAACGTAATGAAGATTCAAGATCTCTAGATCTTGAAATAGTGAATCTCTTGGATGATCTGAAAAGAAGTGATGAAGACCTGGCGCAAATCTGTTGAAGAAGTTGAAGAAATCTGGGTAAGTTCATAGATCTGGTATGATCTGCAAAATTTATCTTTTATAGATCTATACGCATGTTCGTCTCGTGAAAAGCGCGTGTATACGCGGCTCCATTCAAACAAAAGCGCATATGGGCTGTTAGGGTTTTTTTGATAAATTGCACAAATGTATACGCGGGTTCACTTCAGTAAAGGCACGTGTATACGCGGGTCTGTTTAAGGAAAAACACGTATGGTATTTGAATTAACGATTACACAAAAGACAATTGAGATTCAGCATATTTGTTATGAAGTCTGGGCTATCTCTGATATTCTGGTTACAGTGGTTTCACTGTTCTGACTGATGAAAGGAGATATTTGTTGATAAGTGAAGAATTGTGTTGAAGCTATTTGATCCAGTTTGAAAATTGATGAAACGTGGTCTGCAGTGGATCTAAGGGTTGAAGCCTTCAGTCTGATAATAGAAGCTTTCTGTTAGCAGAGGCTGGTGCTAATATGAGGGGGTAGTAGCTCCCTTCCAGGTGAGGCTGGTAAACGAGAGCAGGGGGTTGTAGCTCCCTTCCAGGTGAGGCTGGTAAACGAGAGCAGGGGGTTGTAGCTCCCTTCCAGGTGAGGCTGGTAAACGAGAGAAGGTTGTAGCCTTCTGCAGGTGGGTGTCTGCGTGCTGGTATAAGTCTGCACCAGTACATGATTGTAAGAAGTTTTTCTTATAATAAATTACCCCTAGCATTTTCCCGGCGAAATGCGGGTTTTCTCCTCCTGAATTGGGTTTCCACCTAAAAATCCTGGTGTTCATGTGTGTTGCCTATGTGTGATGATTATTTTGTTCTTTCTGCACCTGTTTACTGTTTCCTGAAATAACTGATGAATGAATAATGCAATGATCTGAGTTAAGAATTGAATGCATAATTAGATCTCTGGACATACGCGAGTTCTGTGAAGGATATCCGCGTATATACGCAAGTTGACTTCAACAAAGTAGCGTATGGGTTTTATAAAGGAAAAGTAAAATTTTTTATTGTCTACATTAAATACTGATTCACCCCCCCCTCTCAGTATTTTTCCAACAGGAAGAGATAAATATGTGGGTGGAGAAAAATGGGTTCCCAATTTTAAAATATAAGCTTGAGGTTAGTGTTTTATTGAAGAAATGGTTTGGTTTTCATTTCTTACACCAATAGGATGCTAAGCAGATTATGTAGTCACCATGGGTGATCTGGATTTATGCAAGGTCAGGAGAACGATTAAATCAAGAGGCAGATTCAGGAGTTGTTGCAGAAAGGTCACATCCGACCAAGTTCATCGCCCATGTGGGAGCCCGATCGTGTTGTTGTAGAAGAAGGATGGGACTTGGAGACTATGTATTGACTATCGGGCACTGAACAAGATCATTGTCTGAAATAGGTACCCGATCCCATGGATTGATGACTTTCTGGATCAATTCAAAGGGGTGAAATATTTTAGCAAGATCGACTTGAATTTCGAGTATCACCAGGTACCAATCAAACCTATGATGTGTCAAAGACTTCCTTCAAAGCCAAGGAGGACCTTTTAAAATGTTTTTTCATGCATTTCGTGTTGACGAATATTCCTACAACCTTCATGAGGCTAATGGATGACATCTTGCATCCATTCACCAACTCCTTTGTAGTGTTGTACTTAGATGACATATCGATCTTTAACCAGACTTGGGAAGGGCACCTCCACCAAACATAGGTCGTATAAACACTATGGCGACAAAAGTTGTGTGCCCATTTGGAGAAGTGCACTTTTGGCATGACGCAGGTTCAGTATCTGGGATACATTATTGATGAATGAGGGGTGCATGTGGATCCAACCTGTTACTGTTAGTATTTGCATACTTCCACCAGTGATCAAAATACATTTTGCATGTGCATCTTAGGTGTCCCACTCTAAATATTTTTCAATCATTCCATTAGGTTATGATATAAAATTGTTCCACTGGTGGTTGTCCTTGTCAAATGTCCCATTTTCCTTCACAAATATATGCCTGCTGACCCTCTTCCGTGTCTTCATCATACTGAAAATAAATCTTCTCTCATTTCACTTTAGTCAAAATCACTCATTGAGTCAGTTTCTTTCATTTCTCATTAGGTCACTAAGGTTTCATTAGGTCAAATCATTGCATTGTCTCATTTTCAATAAAGGGTAGCAGAAGATGTGAATGTGACCCAGAATAAACTCATGATTTTCTTAAGTCAAGTTTTCCATTGTAAATTTACATTTCATTTTGTAAGTTTCATCTCAAAAATCACATTTTTGAGATAAAAATAGAGATATTTTTATTTTCTAGTTTTATGTAATTTTAAAGTCACTATATGTAATAAACTCTAAAAAAGCTGCTTATTCCTAGCTAAAGACATTTGATGAAGAAATATAAAGGCCATGTCAATCATCCAAAGAATCAAAAAGTATTTTGAAAGGTTAAAGAGAAGAAAGAAATGTGGTTCCCAATAATTCAAAATCCAAAAGTCATTCAAGGTATAAAATCCCATTTGCCAAAAAGAAACCCTCATTTGTTCATGTGTCAAGGAGAAAAACGCGATTTTGGAGCAAGAGGTTCGAGCAAGGAAAAAATTGCAGAAACTGGTTGGCGCTGCACATAGAGCATTGGCGTTGCGCATAGGAGACTGGCGTTGCGCATAGAGCGCCTTGGCCAGTGCAAAATTACACGGCGCTGCGCATAGGGAGAGGGCGCTGCTCACCTGGGTAAGGCACTGCGCACATGGCCAAAACCCTCCCAAACTCCTCCAAACACTTCAAGATTGCCTCTTCGTATCCAAAACAAGTAAGTAAACCCTTGTAACTCCCTCTTTCTCCATTTTATGCTTGTGAGTGAAGTTTTATGTTGGCAAGAATAAAAAAGAAACCCTAGTTTTCCCAAAATCCCCATCCCCATCACAAATTTCCCAAAACCATCTTGTTCCAAATTCATTATCCCTAGACCCTACCACATTACCCCATACTTCTAAACAACACTAAAACTACCCCTCCCTAAGTCCCTTTAACATTTTCCATTAAAACCCTAATTTCTAGGAATTTTACTCTTTTTCCTATATTTCCCCCATATCTTTGACCTATAATTACATTATCATTTTCATCTCCCTTCATAGTTTCACCTCCCATCACCTCACAAAGTTTATTAACCCTTTTTCCCATCTCCCTTAATTTTTTTGACTCTATCCCTATCCCCTGAAGCCCTCATTTAATCATTTCTTTCCCTGCTCTCATTCCCTTTACTCCTTTATTCACTTGCCTTTTTTTCCCTCTTCCCTAACGTTTCGAAAGTACCAAAGAAACAAGCATGGAGTGAGAGGGAAGAGATTACAGAGAGGAGGAACACAATGATGATGAGTTTGAGGAAGATGATATTGTACAACAAAGAAGGCCACACAAGGGAGGCAGAGTCATCAGAGTAGAGCCAACAAACCTTAGAGAGCTAAAGGCTTCACCTTTAGTTGTGTCCTGTTTCAGATATGTTGGGTGTTATGAGTTTTGTGAAAAGGTGGAAAGAGTTCACCGTCACCTTGAGTTGACTAGGCTTTTCATACTGAACCTCCATGATAACAGGGTAACTCTTGCAGGTGTAACTTTTTCCATTTCCACTTCTATTATTGTTGATGCTACAAGGATTCCAAAGGTAAGGGAGATATGGTACAAAGCACAGGACCTAGGTGGTCACTATTTTGAGCCTTACCTCAAGACCACGTACAAGAATTAAAAGAGAAAGTTTTTCCCTTTCAGTTTCCTCCTCAGCAAGTATGCACTGATGATGCAGATTATCATGAGATACTTCACTTCTGAGGGCAGATTCTCCAGATTGTGCACATATCATATCAGGCTGCTCATGCATTTCACAAGGGTGAGGATGCTGAACATCCCATATTTCTTACTCTGGAACATTGAGAAGATGGCATACTTTGTGGAAAAGAAAGAATATCATCAACAGATGAACAACCTCTATCATCACTTCCTCATCAAACTCATTATGCTTCATCATCTAAATTTGCTCAACATTTCTTGGGATACTTTCATTTCCAATTACATATTCACAAATCCCCAAATTTCTCCACCAATGCCACAAGAGAAATGAGAGACATCTACTAGCCCTGCAGCTGCAAAAACAAGGAAGCATCAATTCAAACCACCCAGGCAAGTCAAAGAATGCAGTGTAACATATCAAAGAGGGCTTAGAAAATTGTTTGCAAGAGAGAGAAAAGTGATTGCTCCACATGGTGTGGAAGGGGCCTTTCCTTCTTCATCAGCACAGAGGAAAATGTTTGATCCAAATGGTGTGGAAGGGGCTTTTCCTTCTTCATCAACAAAACAGGTACACCAGGCACTGAAGGAAAAAGAGAAAGTCATAGAGGTCAGCCATGGAGAAACAGGATCAAGAGCATGAATATGCCCATAAGGTAGAGGCTGATTTTGAGCCAGTAGAAATTTAAGGGTTAGATGACACTACCACATCAAGCATTGCAATCAAAGAAAAGGAGGCACATATAGAGTTGCAAACCCATCTTGAGAGGGAAAAATTCATCATCTCTTTCCTAGAGCAAGAGAACAAACAGTTGACAGACAAGAAAAATATTTTAGAAATGAAGTTGTTGCAAGAGAGAAAGCAAAAAATGATTGATCAAGCAGCTATGGAAGATCCTGAGGAGGCTGAAAACATCAGGAAAAGGCCAAGGACAAGAGGCCTCAAAAGAGCATTGGAGAAAGAAAAGCAAGAAGCTCAAACTCTGAGTTTTGACCAGCAGTTGACAAAGGAGATTGAAGATGACAAAGAAGTGTGGCTTGAGAGAGTCAACGTTCAATTAGAGGAGTTGCTAATGAAGGCCAAAAAATACAATCAGATGCTCAGGCACATGGCCCATCACTATTAGACTAGGAACAAAATTCGCAATATCAAGGTCAAACAGATGAAAGATAAACTGAAGAAGATCTGAAAGGGCAAGAAGGGAGGTGAAAAACTCAAGATACTTGTTGATGCCTTCTTAGCTCAACTTTACATGTAATTGTGGGCTTATCCCACAAATTTTTAGTAAGTTTGAAATTTTTTGCATATTTTTGAGTTTTTTGGCACATTTTGAAAAACACAGGAATTTTTGCTCTATGTGCATCGCTTTGGCGCTGTGCAGACTTTTGGGGCATCCAATGGAAAAAAGGAAGATATCAGTGAGTTCATAATGATGAGGAAATCCCCCCTTTACTTTTTCTAAGCATTTGGAGCAAAACTGGTCAGGAAAAAGGGCCAAAAACACCCAAAAATTCACGTTTCTACCTCTTTGTCAGGGTGGCGCTATGCATAGAGGCCGTATTGGGAGATTGCACATTTTATGGGTCAAAACAACTCCAAATCTGAAAACACATGAATATCTAGAAAATAGATAGGACAAGATTTCCAATGAGCTATCATGAGCTCAATTTTGACATCGGGAAGTCCTTCAAAAGTGACCAGCAAGAAGGGCTATTGTTTCCTCCTTGGTGCTACGCATAGGACAAATTCTGCTTGTTTTGGAGTTTTCTCTGTTTTTCCCGTAATTTTTGAGTTTTACCTCACTAGTTGGGGTTTTCACTGATGTAATTAATAAATATGAATTTAATTATGATGGGGATTAGTTTACTATAGGTAGATTCATTAGCTTGAGTCCTCTGGATGTCAAATGAATCAGTTTCCTCTCTTTTAGAGGCAAGTTGTTGGGTCTTCCTAGTCTTTAGATTCTTGTTCAGAATTTGGTGGAAACTGATCCTCATCTCATGGATTCGACCCCCTAAGGCTAGGATGAGTTTTTTTGAGGTATATATATTTTTCTTCTTTCTCATTAGTAAGGGTTGGACTCAGTTGGATGTTTGGCTTTTGAAGAAACGCACTTTGTATCAGTTCTAAGCAATAATACTAATCAAAATTTGTAGCTATTTTTATGGGATCCCTGTGGTATGGTGTTTAGTTCAGTTTCTCCTTTTTTTTCATGTGTTTAAATGTATTGTTTAATTTTATTCATCATTTCATAACTTCTAAGTGAATGTATGCAAGTCAGATAAGCAGAATCCATTCTCATATGCTCTGTTTTGGGTAGAAATTCACAGTCTATTAAATTTCTTCAGTTTAGAAAGAACCCATGATTTCACCATGCTCTTTCTAGCTCCTCACCTATCTTGATCATCCCGCCCATTGAAAGCCTAAAGTTATAAATCACTATGGCTACCTTGCCCCATAGAAAACCCTGCAAATTTTGACCTAATTTCCCTTGCCTTGATTTTTTTGCTCCTTCTGATCCAGCAAAACCCTATACAATAAAAAATCAAAAACCTGAGCTACTATAACTAGCCTAATATCTTATTTTCTCGGTTATCTTGGCTGTGATCCTTACATAGAGAGCCCTCTCCTTGCTTAGTAGGGATAACTACTTGGCTAAGCATGGTTTGTGGTTACCTCGGAATTGCCTTCTTCAGCCTTAGGTTCAATCTGAGTGATAACATTTTAGTGACCATATTGGGGAACGAAAGGAAAAATCTTCCCCGGGAAAGAATAACAAATATGAGATCTTATTGTTGATGGTGAACAACGATCAGGCACAAGAAGGTTGTGCATCATTCACCTGGCGACTCCACTCCTCAAGAACCGGTGGCCTGAAGATATTCTTGTTGAACTCACTGTTGTCAAAATGGATTTGATTTCTCGAAGGTATGCTCCTATGAATCGAGCTCATATTCTTGGTTTTTTGAACCGTATTCCTTGTATAGATTGGCAATCAGGACTGTCAAAGTTTAAGGGTCAAGACGGTGAAGATGCTAGTTTACATTTGGTCAAATTTCATTTGCATATTCATAGACTAAAGATTGAGTTTCCTGAAGATTTTCCGATGAAGATGTTTATGGCTACCTTGGAGGAAAAAGGGAGATCATTGTATGAGGATCTACCATCTGCTAGTTTATATTCTCTAAAGGACTTTCATTCAGTTTTCTTTCAACATTATCAAAGCTCTAATTATTCCTTGTCGATGATTGATAGTTGTTGTGAGATATTTGATAATTTCATTAAGTTTCTTGAAAATTTGTATGGGATGAAGAGTGTTTAGATGATGAGCTCATATAATCCCTTAATGATTTTTCCTCTCAACAAGAAATAGTAGTTTCCTCCTTGGATGAAGAGATCCTTGAGCCTTTGCATGATAACCCTTTTAATCACCAACAAGAATCAGTAGCTCCCTCCTTAGATGAGACAGACTAGGACCAAGAAAGAGAAGTGTCAATTCTCGATCCTAAAATTAAAAATCACCAAATCAATGTAAATTGCTTTAAAACTCAGTTTTCTCCTTTGTCTGAAGATGAGATAGATTAGATCCTGAACAGTCATATTACAACCCAAGAAAATGTAGATTTTCAACTCTTATAGTGTTTACGCAGTTAAGAATGTGTGGTTGAAGCATCTTCCTTTATTGAAAATGAAAGGCTAGGTTTGAATGATGATAGTCATGAGACTGATGAGGGCATACCAGAAGTTGTTGTGAGTAAACTGATTTGTGATGATGATTTCCTGCAAGGAGATCAGCTAACAGAGACCATTGTCTTTCATGAAGAAAATAGGGATGTCATGTTTAACAATCTTGAAGCATATTTTCTGTTCAAAGATGATTTAGAATATGAATTTGAGGAGTATGAGCCTAAGAGAGACAGTATGCCAGAGAAAGAATCAGAGTTTCTCATGCTTCAGGAATTTGCAACCAACACTCAGATAGCATAAAGTTATACTTCCCTATGCTATTCTATGGATCAAGAACCAAGTGTTCTTTCAGATCAGAATGAAGAGTGTGCTTGTGTTTTTGTTGAATCTCAAGACAAGGTAACATTTCATATTTTTGAAGATTCTTTTA
This sequence comes from Pinus albicaulis, assembly GCA_034641835.2. Classification (NCBI taxonomy): domain Eukaryota; kingdom Viridiplantae; phylum Streptophyta; class Pinopsida; order Pinales; family Pinaceae; genus Pinus; species Pinus albicaulis. Next base: position 814,155,238 of record CM076577.1, read on the forward strand.
CTGATTTTCCACAGTTAGCAGGGAAGATGTATTTTCTTGTTTTCATGGACCAACAACACATGTTCAGTAAACACTTGGAGTGGCCTAGTTTTTGTTTATTCTGCCTGCTCGAGGAAAGTGAGAGAAGAATTCAAGCAAGTAACCATCTGCTGGATTGGTTACACTGGAAGGATCACTTCACATGATTGTACATATTTCTTCAGCAGGCAGGTGGGTGCCATCAATATTTGAAGTCCTCAAGTCTTGGTGATGTACTTCCATCAATAAGTAGGGTAAGTTCAGTTTTTGAGTCTTGTTTCAGTCAAGTCAAGTCAAATTGATTCAGTTTCATTCAATTTGTGTCATTAAGTTGTCAAATAGTCAGTCCTGCATTTTAGCTTTAGTTATTGTTTGATTGTATTGGCCTAAAGGTTACGCACTTGGTCTACGATGTTCTTGACACCTCCAAGGAGCTGCCATCCCCAATAAGGTGAATGTTAGTGTCAGTGTTTGCATACTTCCACCAGGGATCAAAACACATTTTTCATGTGCATCTTGGGTGTCCCACTCTAAAGAATTTTCAATCATTCCATTAGGTCATGATATAAAATTGTTCCACTGGTGGTTTTCCTTGTCAAATGTTCCATTTTCCTTCACAAGTATATGCTTGCTGAGCCTCTTCCATGTCTTCATCATACTGAAAATAAATCTGCTCTCATTCCACTTTTAGTCAAAGTCACTCATTGAGTCAGTTTCTTTCATTTCTCATTAGGTCACTAGGGTTTCATTAGGTCAAATCATTTCATTGTCTCATTTTCAATAAAGGGCAGTAGAGGTGTGAAGGTGACCCAAAATAAACTCATGATTTGCTTCAATCAGGTTTTCCATTGTAAAGTTACATTTCATTTTGTATTTTTTCATCTCAAAAATCACATTTTTGAGATAAAAACAAAGATATTTTTATTTTCTAGTTTTATGTAATTTTAAAGTCACTATATGTAATAAACTCTAAAAAGTTGCTTATTCCTAGCTAAATACATTTGATGAAGAAATATAGAGGGCATGTCAGTCATCCAAAGCATCAAAAAGTATTTTGAAAGGTTAAAGAGAAGAAAGACGTGTCGGTCCCAATCATTCAAAATCCAAAAGTAATTCAAGGTATAAAAGCCCATTTGTGAAAAAGAAACACTCATTTGTTCATGTGTCAAGGAGAAAAACGCGATTTTGGAGGAGGATGTTCAAGCAAGGAAAAATTTGCAGAAACTAGCGGGCGTTGCACATAGGGGATTGGCACTGCGCATAGAAGACTAGCATTGTGGATAGAGCATTCTGCCAGTGCAAAATTACACAGCGCTGCGCATAGGGAGAGGGCGCTGCTCACCTGGGTAAGGTGCTACGCATAGGGCCAAAACCCTCCCAAACTCCTCCATACACTTCAAGATTGCCTCTTCATCTCCAAAACAAGTAAGTAAACCCTTGTAACTCCCTCTTTCTCCATTTTATGCTTGTGAGTGAAGTTTTATGTTGGAACGAATCACAAAGAAACCCTAGTTTTCCCAAAATCCCTATCCCCATCATAAATTTCCCAAAACCCCCTTGTCCTAAATTCATTATCCCTAGACCCTACCACATTACCCCATACTTCTAAAAAACACTAAAACTACCCCTCCCTGTGTCCCTTTACTCTTTTCCATTAAAACCCCAATTTCTAGGAATTTCACTCTTTTTCCTAGATTCCCCCCATACCTTTTACCTGTAATTAAATTCTTATTTTCATCTCCCTTCGTATTTTCACCTCCCATCACATCACAAAGTTTCTTAACCCTTTTCCACATTTCCCTTAATTTTTTTGACTCTATCCCTATCCCCTAAAGCCCTCATTTCATCATTTCTTTCCCTGCTCCCATTCCCTTTACTCCTTTATTCACTCTCCCTTTTTTCCCTCTTTCCTAGGGTTTCCAAAGTGCCAAAGAAACAAGCATGGAGAGAGAGGACAAATATTACAGAGAGGAGGAACACACTAATGATGAGTTTGAGGAAGATGAGATTGTACAACAAAGAAGGGCACACAAGAGAGGCAAAATCATCAGAGTAGAGCCAACAAACCTTAGAGAGCTACAGGCTTCACCTTTAGCTGTGTCTTGTTTAAGATATGTTGGGTGCTATGAGTTTTGTGAAATGGTAGAAAGGGTTCAACATCTCCCTGAATTGACTAGGATTTTCATATTGAACCTCCATGATAACAAGGTAACTCTTGCAGGTGTAACTTTTGCCATTTCCACTTCTATTATTGTTGATGCTACAGGGATTACAAATGTAGGGGAGAGATGGTACAAAGCACAAGACCTAGGTGATCACTATTTTGAGCCTTACCTCAAGACTAGGTACAATAATGAAAAGAGAAAAATTTTCCCTTTCAGTTTCCTCCTCAGCAAGTATGCACCGATGATGAAGATTATCATGAGATACTTCACTTGTGAGGGCATATTCTCTAGATTGTACACATATCATATCAGGCTGCTCATGCATTTCACAAGGGTGAGGATGTTGAACATCCCATATTTCTTCCTCTAGAACATTGAGAAGACGACATACTTGGTGACAAAGAAAGAATATCATTAGTAGATGAACAACCTCTATCATCACTCCCTCATCAAACTCATTGTGCTTCATCATCTAAATTTGCTCTCAACATTTCTTGGGATACTTTCATTTCCAATGAAATATTCACAAATCCCCAAATTCCTCCACCAATGCCACAAGAGAAAAGAGAGACATCTACTAGCCATGCAACTGCAAAAACAAGGAATCATCAAGTCAAACCACCCAGGAAAGTCAAAGAATGCAGTGTAACATATCAAACAATGCTTAGAAAAATGTTTGCAACAGAGAGGCAAGTGCTTGCTCCACATGGTGTGGAAGGGACCTTGCCTTCTTCATCAGCACAGAGGAAAATGTTTGCTCCACATGGTGTGGAAGGGGCTTTGCCTTATTCATCAACAAAATGGGTACATCGGGCATTGAAGGGAAAAGAGAAACTCATAGAGGTTCGCCATGGAGAAATAGATCAAGAGCATGAAGATGCCCTTAGGTAGAGGCTGATTTTGAGCTAGTAGACCTTGAAGGGTTTGATGACACTACCACATCAAGCATTCCAATAAAAGAAAAGGAGGCACAGATCAGAGAGCTGCAAAGCCATCTTGAGAGGGAAAAATTCATCATCTCTTTCCTAGAGCAAGAGAACAAACAATTGACAGACAAGAAAACTCTTTTAGAAATGAAGTTGTTGCAGGAGAGCAAGAAAAACATGATTAATCAAGCAGCTATGAAAGATCCCGAGGAGGTTGAAAACATCAGAAAAAGGCCAAAGAAAAGAGGCCTCAAAAGAGCATTGGAGAAAGAAAAGTAAGAAGCCCAAAGTTTGAGTTTTGACCAGAAGTTGGCAAAGGATATTGAAGATGACAAAGAAGTGTGGCTTGAGAGAGTCAACATTCACTCGGAGGAGTTGCTAATGAAGGCCAACAAAGACAATCAGATGCTCAGGCACATGGCCCACCACTATCAGACCCGGAACAAAATTTGCAATATCATGGTCAAACAGGTGAGAGATAAACTAAAGAAGATCCGGAAGGGTAAGAAGGGAGGTGAAAAACTCAAGATACTTGCTGATGCCTCCTTAGCTCAACTTGACATGTGATTTTGGGCTTATCCCAAAAAAATTGAGTAATTTTGAAATTTTTTGGATATTTTTGAGTTTTTGGGCACATTTTGAAAAACAAAGGAATTTCTGCTCTGTGCAAGGCGCCACGCACTCTTTTGGGGCATCCAATGGACAAAAGGAAGATATCAGTGGGTTCATAATGATGAGGAAATTCCCCTTGTAATTTTTCTAAGCATTTGGAGCAAAACCGGTTAAGAAAAAGGGCCAAAAACACCCAAAAATCATGTTTCTGCCTCTTTTTCAGGGTGGCGTTGCGCATAGAGGTAGTCTTGGGAGATTACACTTTTGAGGGGTCAAAACAGCTCCAAATCAGAAACCACAAGAAGATATGGAAAGTAGACAAGACACTATTTCCAATGAGATATTAGGAGCTCAATTTGTACATCAGGAAGTCCTTCAAAAGTGACCTGCAAGAAGGGCTATTTTTTCCTCCTTGGTGCTGCGCATAGGACAAATTTTGCCTGTTTTGGAGTTTTCTCTATTTTTCACGTAATTTTTGAGTTTTACCTCACTTGTTGGGGTTTTCAATGATGTAATTTATAAATATGAATGTAATTATGATGGAGATTAGTTTACTATAGGTAAATTCATTAGCTTGAGTCCTCTAGAGGTCAAATGAATCAGTTTCCTCTCTTTTAGAGGCAAGTTGTTGGGTCTTCCTAGTCTTCAGATTCTTGTTTAGCATTTGGTGGAAACTGATCCTCAGCTCATGGATTCGACCCCCTGAGGCCAGTATGGGTTGTTTTGAGGTCTACATCTTCTTCTTCTTACTCATTAGTAAGGGTTGGACTCAGTTGGATGCTTGGCTTTTGAAGAAACACACTTTGTATCAGTTCTGAGCAGGAATATTAATCCAAATTTTCAGCTATTTTTATGGGATCCCTATTGTATGGGGTTTATTTCAGTTTCTTTTTTTTTTCATGTGTTGAAATGTATTGTTTAAGTTTATTCATCATTTCATAACTTCTAAGTGAATGTATGCAAGTTAGATAAGCATAATCCATTCTCATATGCTCTGTTTTGGGTAGACATTCACAGTGTGTTAAATTTCTTCAGTTTAGAAAGAACCCATGATTTCACCATGCTCTTTATATCTCCTTACCTGTCTTGATAATCCCACCCATTGAAAGCCTAAAGTGCTAAATCACTATGCCTACCTTGCCCCATAGAACACCCTGCAAATTTTGACCTAATTTCCCTTGCCCTCACTGTTTTTCTCCTTTTGATTTAGCAAAACCTTATACAATCAAACATCAAAATCGTGAGCTTCTATACCTAGCCTAATATCTTCTTTACTCAGTTGTCTTGGCTGTGATCCTTACGGAGAGAGCCCTCTCCTTGCCTAGTAGAGCTAGCTACTTGGCTAAGCGTGGTTTGTGGCTACCTCGAAATTGTCTTCTTCAACCTGAGGTTCAATCTGAGTAATAACACAACCAAGATCCAAGTAATTTGGGATTGGCCAACCCCAACCACTATAAAAATTATTTGCAGCTTTATGGGTCATGCTAACTTCTACCTCACCTCACCTCTGCATTTCCCTAGTGTTCACATTACTAGACTTACAACAACCATTTGAGTTCGAGACAGATGCCTCTCACTATGCTACTGGGGCATTTCTTACTCAACAGGGGCAACCAATGGCATATCACAGTCAGACACTGTCCGACACAGTTTGCAAGTATCCCACTTATGACACAGAAATGTATTCCATTGTGCATGCTTTCCTGCAATGGAAGAATTACATTTTGGGGAAGGAAACAGTCATCCACACAGACCACCGATCCCTGTAGTTCATACAAACACATGGGAAGTTACAAAATCATCTCCATCAGAAGTGGTCAACATATCTGCAAAAATTTCATTTGAACATCAAGTATAAGAATGGCAGCACCAATAATGTTGTAGACTACCTCAGCCGACCACCGATCATGGAGCTAACCACCATTCACAACTCTTGTGGGCACAAGACTTTTCATTGTCCGCTTCTCTACAAGAGCGATCCAGAATTCGGCCACACGTTCAAGACACTCTTGGAGGGTACGCAAGTTCAAAATTTTCACCTCCAAGATCTACTACTGTGTCACCTAGCACACCATTGTGTTCCTTCAAGTGATCGTGCCAAGATGATTTGGGAAGCACATTACAGTCGAGTCGTCGGGTATTTCGAGTTCGAGAAAATAGTGGCAGTACTGCAGAAGTATTTGTATTGGCCGAATCGTTGAAAAAATGTTGGGAAGTACATCAGATCCTGCATTGCTTGCGCCATTGGCAAACTGACCATCAATAAGCAAGACCTTTATACCCCACTACCTACCCCTAGTCGATAATGGGAATCCATCTCCATGGATTACATGTCAGGCCTTCCTTCTACTAAGCATGGAAATGGCTATGTTTTCATGCCCATCAACAGATTCTTGAAGATGTCCATTATGTCAGCCCGCAAGAAGATTTTCATAGCAGAATCCATTGCTCAAATCTTCTTTGAACGAGTGTGGGTGCACTTTGGGATCCCATAGTCTATCATCTCAAATCGGGACAATAGGTTCGTTAACACATTTTGGTCCAGCCTCTGGTCAATGTTGGACACCAAGCTCACTAAGTCCACAGATTTCCATTCCCAAACTGATGGCCAGAAAAGGGTCGTCAAGAGGATGATTGTACACATTATGTGCATGTATAATTCAAAGCATCCACACACATGGGATGAGAGCCTTCCCTATGTACAACACACTTATAACCGAGCTCTCCACAACTCAATCAACCACAGACTGTTTCAGGTGGGCCTTGGATTCCAGCCACTATGTCCCATTGATGTAGCCATGCCATTTGTGGCTACTCAGGCTAATTCGGCTCATATCCAATCTGAAGCTGATAAAAAGAACAACTTCATTGAGAAAATTCAACACATCCGCCAACAGGTTCATGACATATTGGACAAAGCCAATGCTAAGTACAAGCAACAACATGATCAACATCTAGTTCCCCACAACTTGCAAGAAGGAGACAAAGTGTGGCTAAATTTGCAGAAGGAGCACCTCACTGGACCCCACCGCAACCTTTGCCTTCTCTGATATGGGTCGTACACCATCACCAAGGTTGTAGGGAAAAATGCCTTCGAGCTCAGTATTCCACCATTCCTTGTTTTTCTCCTAGTATTCAATGTGGACTGCCTTCGGCCCTACTTCCAACCTCTAATGGACACCTCTGACATTGGAGAACAAATCACACCAACAGAGTTAAAACTAGACTGCATGGAACATGCCACCACAAATTGTTTCATCGACATGCAAATCAAGAACACTCGCCAGCAGAAGATCCAACTGTATCGGGTTGTCAAAGTTCACCAACTCCTACGCCAAGGCAAGTGGTTCAGCAGGGACCAAGCTTAGCAGAAGTTTCTGCATATCATGGAGGAACTCAACGCAATGGGGACCATTTCTTCCTAAGGGGGCAGGAATGATCTAGGTGGATATTGGTGGCCACCCGCCTATTCCATTTGGGACCCCACCATTGTTTCTTTCAATTTTTCAGTTCCCTTAATTATAGTACACTTTATTATTTTTAGCAGTTTTTCAGGTCCTGAACTTTCAGAGCCATTTTTACACCCTAAACAAGGTTTTTTGGGAAACCAGGGAGCTACATGGGTTATAGAACCATTTATGCTCACTTAAAAGTTGTATTCCTCAGATAGATTTTTCTAACGAGGTATTGAGTGCATCAAACGAAGATCGTATGCCAAAGTTACGTCCTTGGGAAGTTGATATACTAATTTACCCAAACATGGCCCATAGTTTTGTTGCTTCATCTCGTAGGTTCACTTTCTTGGATGTTTAGGGTTTTCCATTGTTTATAAATAATAAATAGGCCCTCAAGCCTCATTGTAACATATTTCAGATGCTTGTAGCCATCACATATCTTCTCAGAGATAAGGTGTCGAGAGGCATAAAATCGACTATCCACACTTGGAAATCTGACACTGTCACTCCAATCTAGAAAGTGGCCAAAAAATGGGAAGCTCTACTGCTAAAATGAACATCACCATTGGATTCCTATCACCAAAGGGTGTAAAATCAACATAAAATTTGTCAAATTATGACTGTGGCAAGTTCTACACCTCAAGGAATATTTTTGATGCTCCTCAAGATTCCTTGGGCAAGGTTCCACCCCTCTGGCCACTCATGGTTCTGCACCTGCAATGAAAAAATATTATTCTTTTAAGAACCCATCTGTCTGCCCCACGTTCTACCTTCACCTTTCTCATGGCTCCATTGGCCTTCGTATGCTCTCATCTCTCATGTATTCTCCATGGTTTCCTTGAACCATTTGAATGGCATTTTATAACAAAGTGTGATGGTGAATAAGTCAAAGTGTGAGGTTGGCACATTGGTTGGAATAATCATATTAAGATGTTGTTGGGAGGTTTTGGGTTCAAATCCCATTGACTCAATATTTTTTTAAAGCCAATTTTAGTTTTAATATATTTTTTTTCAAACTATATAATATATGGAATTTGTATGTCCATATGGTAACGACTCCCAAAAACATGAGAATAAGACAAAAAATGGAGTTTGCACCATCCAAGGCCACTTGGGCCTAATTTGAGGTTCCATTTGGTACCATGTGATTGGGCCATGTGGCAAGTCCTCATTGGTCCACATCATATGCCATGTCTACCTCATTAGTAGCAACATGCTTGTAATGAAAATGAACATTAGAATACCACGACTTGTTATACCTTTCTTGTTGGTCTCTGGTGCAATCATGGTGACAAGAGCTTGCCTCAGCTCTTTCTCTACAATGTGTCTTTTCATAGGATGATGGTGAAATTTTACCATCATTTTATTTCCCCAATGGTTGCAACCATGTATTGGAAGCTTCTGACACCTTTGAGAAATGTCCTTCAATGTATCCCAAACCTGTGAATCAAGGTCTCTTCACAACCTCCAATGGTTGAGTTATGCCTTGGCCATTCACAAGAAGTCCTCCTCCTTTGTATCCCATCTTGGTGAGGAGTCTCATGCCAGTTACTGTAATGGGTATCTCCACATTTCCAACAGAAATAATAGCATGTGAAGATGAAAATAAAGAGAAATCAACATTTATACCTCAACTGTTGATTCGGCCACAGGTGATGATGGCTTCTTTAAGCCTTCGTTGTGCTTCAACTTTTCCAAGGACTCTTCTATGGCTCGTAGTTGAAGCTGCAATCTCTTCTTCTCCTCCTTCTCTTCTCGTAGTAGCCTCCGTAATTCAACATTCTCTCCTCGAAGACTTTGGTTGATCTCCTCATTCGAATGATGAGAAGATGATGAAGGTGATGAAGAAGATGCATAAGCACTGGAAGATGTGGATTAAGCATTGTTCTCTGATATTTCTTTCTCCTATTCCTCTATTCTCTTCTAAGAATCATACATTATGTCCACCATTTTGGACATCCTCAGCATGGCCTGGTACATGTATTTTTCATCCTCCATTGCTGCACGTTCAATCGTTGTTCACACTCGTAATTCACATAAGCAAGAAGACCGGTTTGATACCATCTTGATCTGGGTTCCTTGAATGCCATATTTACCCATGATCTTTTACTTCTATGATGTGATTAGAATTGCACTGAAAAGAGAATTAGAAGAACACATATTCATGCTTTAAGCAAGAGGAAATAATACAACAAACAACAACATAAGAACACGAGACGTTGATAACGGATTTCACCTAGTGTCGACTAAGTCTCCGGGCCCGGTGTCAAAATGGGGTAGGTCGCTTCAGATAGTGTTGGAAATGGTGATGATGTACATGGACTATGTTTTCTGTCATACAAGGATATATGCCCTTAACATAAGTGGCTTGTCTCTCCACGAGACGTTCCACTACAGGAACTCTCACTCACAATATGCCTCATATCAACATGACATAATATCACAAAAGGTGACGATGAGGGTCCCTTCAACAAGGTTACATAGGGATCATAACAATCCATGGCGAATACATCTCACATGAAGTAGAAACATACATCCTGCAACATACATCAAGAAAGGATCTAAAAAAACATATTACATCACACAACAAATGATAAAAGAGGCACATGATATCAATACTGCATATACCTCAACGCCTGAAGTTGGATGAAAAAGTGGATGCTCAACTTTTGAATTTGGTTGCACCATCGAATTCATGGTGTTGAGAGGTATTAAATCGACTGTCCACACTTGGGAATCTAAAGTTGCCACTCCAATATGGAAAATGGCTGAAAAATGGGAAGCTTTGCTACTAAAATAGACATCACCATTGGATTCTTGTCGTCGAGAGGTGTAAAATCGACATAAAATTTGTCAAAATTCAGACCCTGACAAGTTCTACACCTCAAGTAATCTTTTTGATGCCCCTCAAGGTTCCCTAGGCAAGGTTCTACCCCTATGGCCGCTCATGGTTTCGAACCTCCAATAAAAATATATTATGAATTGAAGAACACGGGTCTGCTCCACGTTCTACCTTCGCTTTGCTCATAGCTCCATTGGCCTCCCTAGGGCCTCATCTCTCATGTATTCTCCATCATTCTCCATGGTTTCCTTGAACCATTTGAATGGAATTTTAAAAGAAAGTGTGAGGTTGGAACATTGTTTGGCATAATCATATTAAGATACTTGTTGTTGGGAGGTCTTGGGTTCAAATCCCATTGAATCTCAACATTGTTTTAAAGCCTAATTTTAGTTTTAATATAGCTTTTTCAAACTATATAATATATGGAATTCATATGTCCATATTGTAACGACTCCCAAAAACATGAGAATAAGACAAAAAATGGAGTTTGCACCATCCAAGGACACTTGGGCCTAATTTGAGGTGCCATTTGGCACCATGTGATTGGGCCATGTGGAAAGTCCTGATTGGTCCACATCGTATTCCACCTCTACCGCGTACCTTCCATGTGTCGACTTGTGGTTCTGCCACATCACCTTTTTGTGGGTCCACCTATTTTGTATACTTGGCTACCACATTAGATTTTTGGTTCCCACTAGGCCTACCACATGTCATTCATATGGCCTGCCACGTGGCAGAATGTTGACTTTGACTTGTTTTTTTACTATTTGGTACACACTTCAAACTATAATAAATTTCTCATATAGACTCAGATTTGAGTGCCATTCATGCCATTGGAATTTGGGCGACGAGCACTACACTCTTGTCCTGGTTCAAAAGCATTCTGCCCACTTTTAATTTTTACCATTTATGAGCCCTCTTGGTCTCCTGAGGGTATATGGAGCCACCTGGATCAGTAGACTCTGATGGTGCCATTTTTTTCATGACGGGTAAATGGTTGACGCGGGTTAGCAATTATCAACCCCATGAGATATTTGCTAACCCACGTCTGATGAACCACAAGTACGCTTGAGGGGTAGTCATACTGGAGGAATTTGACCTGTAGTTTAGCTCCCGGGCCCAAGTGCCATTTTTTTCATGACGGGTAAATGGTTGGAAATCCACGACGTGTAAGCAATTAGGTATATGAACTCGACTTTTTGAAGCTTTCCAATCTCTTGCTTGATTTCTTCTGCCTTGGATGGGTTTAATATACTCAGCTTTTTGCAGACTAGTGATACGTTAGGCCAGGTGTCAATGTGGTGTTCTATGGTGGTGGGGCTAAGCCCTGGAATTTCCAAATAATCCCATGCAAATATTTCTCTGTACTCTTTTAATACATTTCTATAAGCGACTATCTCATCTAGGGAACATGTTTCCCCTAGAGATATTTCTTTGGTTTTTCCTGGTTTTCTTGAGATATTAACCTTAATGGTTGGTGAAATATTTTAGATATTCCCTTCTTCAAACACATCGGGCACTGGGATAGGGTTTCTAAACCAATCTACCTTCCCATATCGAAGGAAGTCTTTGGATTCAATGGCGTATATATCATGGCTTGTTGGGCTGTTAGGTGGGAATTTTGTTTTTGGAAGAAAAAACGAGTGCTGATGCATTGAGTCCCACAGACAAGTTGGTTCCATCATGGCCTCTAGAATATCTTCATCAGAGTGAAACAATATGTCTAAGGGGAAATTGGTTTGTACAGGGCCGTGAGGAATTGGTTCGGGCATAGTTATGTTGGTTGATAAACATGAATATGATTATGTGGTTGATGTTGTGGAACCAAACGGGGTTGACAAGGTGTAGATGGGTTTCGTTTTCACTGTCGAAGGTAATGCTACCATTGTGGTAGTTACAGCGGTCTCGACACCAACAAAATATGTTTATATAGCACGAGTCACGGTTCCCATGCATGATGAGATGAATCGTATATGGTGTTGTGTGTCATCAGCGTTAAATGGTAGAAGAATTTCCTGTATGATTGTTTGTCTGAGAGAAAATTCGTGCTCTTTTGGCAGCATACTAAAGATACGCACACCTTCCTTCACTTGTAAGTTGCGTTGAATGCAGAGGTGCCAAATTTTTTTCATCACGGGGAACATCTCTGTTTCATGGTCATGTCTTGTGAAAATGGTTCATGGAGTAAAGGTAGCTAACGAGTAGATGGTGTGAGAATGAACAATACTCTCCACGCTAGAAGTGGATGCTTGGGTATTGGTGCATTTTTGTGCTTTTTCCATCTCCGAGTCTTTGGTCTTCGGTGGTGTGGCTCCTTTAGGGAGTCCAAACTAACTGCTGCTCTTGCCACTCGTAACCTTGGGAGGTATTCACAATTCATAGTATGGTGGAATTGTGAGAAAATCCTGCAATAGCAGCATGTGATATTCTCTTGATTAGAGAGATGGATATGTGGTATGGTTGTGATCATGCGAAGACTATCGAAGAGTTTCTTGAAATATTGAAATTGATTGACCATGTGGTAATTTCTATCGCATAGAACACATGCTGGTCTTGGCTAGTTCTATGCCCAACTACGACGATTAGTCACCTTAGCTTTCCTACGGTTTTGGTGATGATGGGGGGAAGGCTGCATTGCGCCTGTCTACCTAGGTTTGAAACCGGTTACATCTGGGTATTTAGTGACCAATGAGCATATGACGTCTAACATAGGTTGAAATTGGGGGATGCAAGTACAATGTCGAGCATGATGGTTGTCTTAGGAAATCAGACAAGACTATTCCTCTTTGGTTCTCCACTTCCTTTGGACTATCAGAGTAATTGGGTAACATTTGCAAAGTAATTATAAATCCAGGCATTGAGCAATCAAATGGCTAGATGCGTCGCACAATGCATAGGCTGGGATTATTAGTGGAGGGTGTTTGGGGGAAATAATATGCCCCCTTGTTGGCCTTTTTCTACTGATATGAAGAGGATGGAACTAGTTTCCTCATTATCCTGGGTTTTCAAACTTTCCACTGACTTGGAATCCAATCCTTTTGCTGCAGCAAGGCGGGTTATGGCCTAGCGTAAACAATTTAATGCTGAACGAAAGTAGGGGATGTAGGGAAAATGATGAACATGGTGTTTATCTGAACATACTCAGCACAAATATAAGACTACTCGTAGGCCATTGTAGTACACTGGGTTTACCAAGTACCATCTTTGAAATAACTCTAGAGCTACACAGTCAGCGATGAAGTGATCTCATTCATCGCAGAGTGCATAGAGCTAGATTTGAGCTTGAGGATGATTACGAGGAGGAGGTGGTTGTTCAGGTGAATATCTCTCCTTTGACACATACAATATGGTCCTTTTTTCTTTCGTCCTTTGAGTTGTACTGTTGTTTATGGATTTTGTGTCCGATCTAGCTAAGTTGGGGTTTTCAACGACTAAGTGTCACATGAAATCCAATATAGACCAGAATCGGTAGATGTGGGGACAACGTCGCACATGTTGGTTTCTCTGAAAAATATGACATGTGTGTCGTCGATACTGAACTAATTTGCTTTGGGAAACTTGTGGAACTTGATACTAATGGTTGAACACCATTAACTTGGGGCACTGTGTGACTAAGTGATCAAGCTCGTCATGTAGTGCGCAAACTGGGATATGCGGTATGGCCTATTTTTTCCATCTTTGTGCTGTTGGGGTGGCTATATATGAGCAAGATGTAGGATCCTCTCATATGTATAGTATGGTCTTGGGTTGGCCCTTATCCATTTGCACGGGTGGAGCTGAGGGGTCCTCTTGGTAAGAGTGTTCTAGGGATTGCAAAGCATCCCTATATCCATATGGTTGCATATGGCACATGCATGATTGGTGCATAATGTTTTCCCTTGGTTGTTCGTGGCCTATTCCTTTCTATGGGATTTCAAGGTCGCAAAATTTATTTCGGTGTGTAGAATGGGTTTCAATTCCTATAAATATAGGCAAATATTAGTAGGATGACCTACAATATTGCACAATGTGCAAGGTTGTAATGCCCAAGGTAACTTGGGGGGTTTCGACTTTCTTCCCTTTTTCGTTATTTTTCTTCGTCATATCAGTTGCTGCTACTACAGGTGTTTCTTTAACTGCTATGAAATCTTAAGGGGAAATAGGCGTTATTCTGATAGAGGTGATGCTTGGACTTCCCAACATGGCTGGGGGGACCAAATACCACATGGGTATTGCAAAATCCATATTTGATAATGCCATAGTTTCCATGACTTATTTTGACACAAAACCAGGTGGGGGGTATAAGAATGGGGTTTACGAAATGGTATAGGGTAGGAATTTCATGGCAATGGATTTAACCTCCATACTGCTGGTTTCTATGTCTGTTCTAGTTTCAGTGTTTAATGAGAGCATCATGCACATCGGTGCCCCCGTGATTTTTGGGACTCCCTCTGGTATAATAGGGGGTATCCTAAGAATGAACCTAGGATGGATGATGGTTTGAACTAGCTTGGGCTGAATTATTTATGGCATGTAAGTGGTTTTGTGGATGTGTCTATGTATGGTAACATGAAATTGAGAGCCATCACAGGTTTCTTGCCGTAGTGTGTGATTTTGTTGATGGTGATGATCTGATCATCATAGGGAAACATCATTACCTTCAAGACAGAGGATGTGATTGCAGTCATGGCATCCATATAACTCCGCCGAGGAGTATATTGTAGTTTAGTTGTCCGTCTAAGACCTCAATGTCTATAAGAACTGTCTTTTCGGCTAGGTTTACTGGGACATTTTGATGTAGACCGACCGAGGCCGAAGGGCGATCATCATATGCTCTAAGGATAGTATCAGATAGTTTTAATTCAAGTGATCCTAACTTTTTCCAAACTGATTTGGACATGATACATGTGGATGCTCCTTCATCAATGATGCATCAGTGTATGGTGATGTTCTGAACCGAAACCAGTATTTGGAAACCGACTATAGAAGGAAGCCTCAAGCGTTATTTGTCTAGGTTGAAAACCATTAGGCGTGAATTGGAAGGATCGATTGCAGGACTTCCAAGGCTGACATAAAAACTAGTGATTGTGATAAATCATCTACTATGCTATAGCTGTGAGCACTTTAGAGTGATGTCCTACGCGCCTGGTTAGTCTCTTAACCATTTTTGGAATGGGATCTATAGGTACTTTGGATATGGTTAATGGTGCAATAGGTGCCCTCATACTTCTACCTGATGGGTTGGTGTCCAGAGGTGTATCGTAGTTCCTATTCCTTGTTTGGAAGAAAAAAGTTTCGTCGGCCATGTAGATTTTGTGTGTGCCTCCTTCGGTATCATTTTCGGGTGGTTGTTGTTGCTGGGTGTTAACTAATCCTTGGTGGGGGAAGGGTTCCGACATTACAACAAGTTGTTGAGGAGGTCTCCCTTGTCCATGGTTACCCTGAAGTTTTTTCAATTCGGGGAGCTTGGGAAAATGGTGAGTGTAATGGTCGTATTCACCACATATGGCACAAGAATGATTTATCCTTAGAGTGGGTCTATTGTTTTTCCCTTGGGAGTTATTATTTGGCTCTTGGTTTCAATTTTGGTTGGGGTTTCCCCTAGACTGAGATATCAACGGGGGGCGTTGTTGATTACTGCCCCCTTGTCGAAAGTCTTCCTTTTTATTATTCCTAGGATTCTTTTTTTCAGTGTTTGGAGGGTTATTCTTGTTCTCCTTGTCGTAACATTTTCACTATTGAGCCCGAGAAGGTTACACTAGGTTCACCGGCGCATTTTTTTGCGTTGTTGGTGGATTTTGTGTGGAAAAAGGGGGGAACAAGTTCTATTGTCCCTGATTGGTGTAATATTGCGGGGGAGGCTCTCTTGTATCAAAATTCATAATTTATTACTGGTTCTCGTGCGAGGGAGGGTACAAGCCTCCCTACTATTGATGATATGGTATTACCCTATTCGTCATACTCCACGAAGGTATAGACTAACTTTTATGTTAGCCATGTTGCGACATGTTATGAGTAGAATCGTATGAGTATCTTGGGTACTTGATATTGGTTCTTAGGTGCCCTTGGGTCAAGGACCCGATCAAACCGTCTGCAGTATTCGACGCTCTTGGTAACTCATTATAAGTTTTTCGGCGCGAGGCATTTGTCAGGACATTGTAAATATATAATGACTGGGTGTGTTGGTAGTGTCATCACAGAATCAAACTTGATAGGCTGCCAATCAAATCAATCTCATGTAACTATTTCAAACCAATATTTTGA
The DNA here is from genome assembly GCA_034641835.2 of Pinus albicaulis. Lineage (NCBI taxonomy): Eukaryota > Viridiplantae > Streptophyta > Pinopsida > Pinales > Pinaceae > Pinus > Pinus albicaulis. The sequence continues at coordinate 814,171,499 of CM076577.1, forward strand.
TTGAGGCTTAGCCTCCTCAACTTGAGAGGGGTCTCTCAAGGGTTAATGATTTTTGATATAAATATAGATGGCTAACTCTATGTGGGGTAATAAGTAGATAAATGATAGATATTGGTTGCAAATCACATCATCAAGTGCACATTGGGCTTATGGAGTCAAAACAGCTTCAAAAAAACCAAACAATCTACTTAGCATGGAATTCAAGGCATATTAGAGTTCTGGTCAAGAGATACACTTGTGAAATAGTAAAAAAAACAGTCAGTTTGTCTATATACGAAGTAAGAGCATCAAAGATGAATTCTGAGTAACATAAACAAACACCACTACCATAAGCTAGTAATAAGATGCAATTAGAACAAGAACACACTGGAACTCTTTATGAATCTCAAGTTGGCTAAGTAGAAAACTCTGTATTAAGCTGAAAACCAGTCACTTACAATAAACATAGTCTCTTGCTAAAAATGTCCAACGCATGCATATTCGACTTCTTCATCTTTTATAGATCATTTACAACATAGGATAACCTTATCCCGAGCTAGATACATCGAATTCCTACTTTTTGACACCTTGCCTAACCATATGACATGGTATTTATTACAAAATGACAACTGCAAATCTAATAAACAGTCCTATTACAAATAGGATTCAAACTCCTTAACTTTATTCATAACAACCTTATCTAAACTAGATTACATCATTTTCCAAGTGTATTGACATAAGGTCGAATCCAGATGGTAAGCTCCAACTCTTTATGACCTTAATACTGATCTCCATTAAACTAGGAAACTGTCCCCTGTTTCTAGGCATAGGATTCTTTGCATTCTTGAGACACTCTGACCATCATGAAACCATCACTTCAAGTTTATTTACTATTAGAACTGAAGTAAGACCTGCCCAAAATCATTCTTAAGTCCCAACTGTCCGAAACCACCATAAAACTATTCAAAATAGCTGAAATAAACCTGCGCTATGAAAACAACACAGTTTCGTAGCGCTTTTTGTAGCGCAGCCTTTTTACCCTTTTACCTTCAAAATTTTGGTTTCTTTCCTCTAGGATTATCTTCATTATTATTTAACACAACTCCTCTAGAAATTTCAAGTCATAATCCATATATTTTCCCTTGAAAATTTTGTGAGAAAGAGTGAAAAAAACTGTTACAGCAGTTTCGTAGCGCTTTTCACTCTTTTTGCACTGTTTGTGCTACGAAACTGCTAAGTGAGTAGTTTTGACCAATTTTTTTCAAAATGAAAACAAAAAATGTGCCAAAACTCAGAATACCTCTAGTTTCATCAAAACAAAAAGTCAAATGAACTGAAAATACATTTTTCATGAGGTTCCTTCTTAATTTTTTCACTTGATTTAACTTTTGACCTTTTTAATGATTTTCATTCTGCACCTTTGTTTTTTAGCTCATCCCGAGTCAATTTGAGCTGTTGCTCCAAGTCCTCCACTTGATCTCTAAATCTTCTATTACTGGCTCTCAAGTGAGTATTGATTACTTTGACAAATTTAGCTTCCTTGATGGTTGGAATTGTCTATGTGAAAAATTGTTCTGCACTACTTGGAATTTCAGACCTAGAACCAATCTGACCTTCCCATATTGCCTTTGTTATTTTGAACTCTGTTTTCTCCATACTATGCTTTCTGGCCCTTTTTCTCATCATATCAATCTCTTGATTTGCTAACCTCAATTTCTCCTCAGGATGTTGACACTCTGTCATTTCTTCTTTTTCCTTCATTGTTCTGCTGGCTGCATGTTCTACTGTTGGTGATGAGAGATCAACCACTTCTTCAGGGATTTTAACTGTTTCAATAGTTTCTTGGACCTCCTTGCTGCCTTCCTTGAGCTTCTTAGCATTCCTAGTTAAAGGTTTCCTTGCTTGAAAGATAAAGGCTGCATTTTCACCCTCAAATTCAAGTTTCTTTGCTGACTTAACCTTTTTATGTTTCTGTTCATCTACTCCAATGAAATCAGCTTGCACAATAGATGACTCCTCTATATCAATTGCATGAAGGATGTCATATAAATTTCCCTTTATCACTGAGCTATTCTCTATAGCTATAGCGACTATTTCTCCATTAAATGCCACTGCTTGGCTTCTTGTCACTCTCTTGATTTCCTGCTTGCTGGAAACTTGTTTTTGTTTTGCTTATTTGACACTTTTTGACCTCTGTTTTATAGGTGATGGAGTTGGTGCAACAAGATTTTGTGTCTTCTATGTATTTTCCTTGACTTATTTCCTTGGTTTCAACTTTACAAACCTCTTTTATTTTGCAACCACAGGCTGACTAGACTCTGCTACTGGTGGTGAAGGAGTTCCTTTAGTTTTAGGGTTTCTAGCTGGGGTTAGGGTTTCCAGTTCAAAACCATTCATAAACAAAATGGAAGACCAATCCCTGCTTATTTTCTGAAGCTCATTCAAAACCAATAACTCTATCAAACCATGGTGAAACAAATATGTTTCACAACCATCATATTTGGCTTGTACTTTATCAGCCATTTTGGCAAGGCTCCTATGCAAATAAAAGGGCAAATCTAGTGATATCATACCTGTGAAATGCAGAAGCAGCTTGAAATGATAAGTATAAACTTTATGGTATCTGCCTTCACATGTAAAGTATCTTTGAATGTTGAACAACAACTTTGCATAGGTGTATTTGATACAACTTCTAGGTATTGCATTATTTAGGTCCATATCTGCATACTCAGGTTTCATGAATTCCTTGCATGGTTCCATGTCAAATTTAAAACCTTAAAACCAAGTTTCCTGCCCCCTTGGTATTTCTGTCACATAAGTAATAATTTCAGGTGTAATTGGCACATTTAGCATCCCAACTTTGGTAGTTGTTCCATTGAAGTGCAAGGCAAATTCTTTAGACACCTGTGTATGGCAACCTTGCAGCTTTTCACAAAACCGGAGACAACCTGCTTTGCTAAAAGCCTCCATTACTGTTTGATATTCAATTATAACCTTCATATTTTCAAGCTCATATCTTAAGAAATTCCCCCCTCTATGAACTTTCTTTTCCTCCGCCATGCTTCTTAGAAAAACCTGTCAGCTTCTTTTGAATCTATAAAACAGCCTCACTTGATTAGGATATGAACAACCTTGCTTGAGTATATGGAACAACCTCGCTCGATTAGGATGAAGATATCCTTTGTATAGAACAACCACAGGCTTAGCTTCACTGTTTCAGAGCTCAGACACTCGTATGGAGGTAAATGAAAACGAGAATGACCAAATTAGGCAAAATTTTGAATTTGAAATGTCATCTCATAACTGAATGATGCCTCATTTATGCCCTATCATGACGATGATGACTGTGAGACAGGAAATTACATTGAATCTGATCACTAACTGACTCACCATACCACTATCCTATCATTTCCTAATGGATTCTAACAAATTTCAGCTCAAATGACAAGACGGTTAAGAAACTGCGCTTTCGTAGCGCCCACAGTATATTTTTCCCAGTTTGCGCTACGAAAGTATTAACGCTTTCGTAGCGCAAATCCACTTTTTTTGAACTAGCGGTGCTACGAAATGGAGGATTCTTGGATAATTGCAGAAATTTAACCCGAAACCTTATGGAATGACTCCTAAATGGAAAATGTGAGTATTTGATCATGGAATGGACCTTTAAAAAACTTTATTTGAATTCAATGATGACCTTAAAACTTATAAAAACTCTAACCTACCCTTAACCAAATCCTAAAATGACTTTCAAACCCATTTTGAGACCATGATAAAAAACAGAGTTGACACAATGATGTTTTGAAAATTTTTGGGTGATAACAGGTAGGATAAAATTCTTCATTTTGACCCCCTTCCTACTTCAAAACCACAACCTTATACCTCTGTTTTATCCTCACAAACCTCCTTATTCCTTCACTATTCCAAGAATGTAATATTCCTAATTAGCTTTCAGTTAGTTGGAATATTAATTTTTTCTTTTGCCATTTAGATAGATGAATAAGAGGGCAGGGAGACCCATAAATCTCCTTAGTAGGAATAAAACCACTTCTAGTGTGAATGTGGATAATCTTATCAATTGTATAAAGAACTCTTAGATGTGAATAGAGGTTGAAGCATGTGGATGGGTTCAAGTTTGACCAAATGAACAACGCTGGTATGGAGGTAGTCGAGAGTTATTGAGGGACATCAGAGTGTTAGTGGGAGGAAGTCTCCATGAGAGTAGCATATTTAATGAGTGGGACCAAGGGTGAGGAGGCTCACAAAGCATATAAGGAAGGGAATGGAAGCCATAGAGGGCATTTAGATTATTTTTTATGTTTTGGTCTTTTATGACTATTTGCACGCTTCAACTTTTAGCGGAGTCCGTTCTGCTGTTTAGCACAAAGGTGTTTTTGAGCGGAAATCCCACCCTCATCCTCGGGGGACTTCGAGTGCCTACTTAGGAGAGGTTCACTGAGCTCCATTTCCACCATCCGATAGTAGGCCAAAATTCAACCATTATCCACAGTGCAATCTCCTTCATGATTGTGTTTTTTTGTACAACAGTAGGAGTGGAGGGTTGATAGACCTAGTTTCTTAGCTTGTTTTCCAGTGCGGGGAGCAACCCTTCATTCGAGAAGCTATCAAGGAGGTTCTTTGAGCATTATTTCATCATCTGGAGTTAGGCCAAGTTTCTGCCATCATCTACAATGCAGTCTCCTTCAGAAAATGTGTTATTTTGCAGGGAAGTTGCAGTGGAGGGCTTAGTGCCCAGGTTTGAGAGTTAGATTTACAGTGAGGGGAGAAACCCTTCATCCGGGAGTTCTATTGGAGGAGTATCAACCATTCCTATATCAGATCATCCACCTCATATCAGTTATCCAGTTGAAGAGAATTATTCAGCCCTAGGGATGCATTTTGTCATTTATTTTTTTATTTTTTGTATTTCTGGAAACCCCTTCTGGGTTGTCTTGGAATTATGCTAGAAGGCCTATATCTCTGATTCTGGAATTTTCTAAGAACTATATCAGAAGATCCATGTACTCTTATTTACAACAACAGTTATCCCCAGTAAAAACTGTGTCATCTTAACCTCCAGCATTCTTATATAGTAGTTGTTATTCATGTCTCATGTATTAGGTTCTTAGAGTCTTGTTTGGCCTAGCTTGAGTGTATTTTTCCTCAAGATATTATACATTTTCTGCAATAATGTCTAATATAATGGCTTCATGATTTTCTCTCATTTGATGTGTTCATATTTCACTAATATATTCTACATTCCTGTTTTTCCTAATTTGGAATATTATAGTGGTATCATAGCATAATCTCGGCTCAGCCTGTGTAGCACAACAACCATGTCATAAGAAGAAGAAGAGCCTATCACAGAAAGGGGAAAGAGATATATTAATAGAAGCTGGGGATATGATTATACAGACCCCAAAGGAGACAAAGGAAAAACTCCAATATCAGGAGATATGCATGAAAAGGAGTTTCCCAAGCTTCTTCTTTGAACCATCTAGGATATTTCCTGAGAAATTAATGAGACGAGGATGCAAAAACACAAAGAATCCCCTAGAGGGTTTCTACATGGAGAAAGCTCTGAAATTTCACAATACCTGTATGATCAACCAATGAAGCATCAAGTTTCCCAACACTCCACTATGCATACATTCCTAGTAGTGGGAAATGGAGGTGGAGGACCCCAAGAATAAGAAACTCTTGAAGATTATTTTCTAGAGTATGATTCTCAACATCAGAGATTCAAAGATAATCTAAACTTTCAGGAGTTTTGTCAAATCAAGGACAATAGGAGACCCCAGAATAAAAATAGAAGTGGAGGTTTCATATAGAACAATGATCTACAATGGACCATGGGTAGATTCTTTTTTCCTGCTTTTCATGGGTCATCCAAGTGCACAGCCAAGTCTTGGGTGGAGAAGCTATAGATCTACCTCCAGCTGAACCAAGTACTAGAGATGGAAGCCATCAAAATAGAAACGCTACACCTTGAAGGTGAGGCACATGATTGGTGGTTTCATGGTATTTCTACATTGGGGCATGCCAATGTGACTGCATATTCAAAGTTCACTCAAAGGTTAGTAGAGAGGTTTGATCAAAGAGACCCAGAGGTACAATTTATTGAGCTTGCCAAGCTCAAACAATCAAGTAATCTAGAGACCTATATCTCTGAATTTCTAAAACTTTTTGTCATGATTCTATATTTATCTGCAGCTAGGAGGGTTTATATGTTCATTGATGGGCTAACATAGCCTCTGCATGGGTTGGTAAAATCTACTAAACCAACTACTCTTCAAGATGCTATTGAGAAGGCTAGAGATTTACAGGATGCTTTGCGAAGGGAAAAAGCTCCATTTCAACAAAGGCCACCCTTTTATTCAAAAGGAAAATATGTGAAGGTTCTTCCTCCAAAGGAGAAAAAGAACAAAGGGCCTCTTAGTGATGATGTCCAAAGGGACTTGAGGGGAAGGAAGCTTTGCTTTAGATGCCAAGAACCATGGGCACCATGGCATCAGTGTGTAGCAGGGAAGGCACACTATATAGAGGTATTCTTTGATAGTGACGAGGAGGAATAAGAGAAGCCAAAAGGAGATAACAACGTTGTGATAGCAGGGGAGGGTCCACCACCACCGAGAGGTGGGAATGGGGCATTTTCTCCAGTTGGAGGGGCCCTTGCATATTTGTGGGGAGTACCCAAGTATCCGACTTTGAGAGTCTTAGGTACAATTTAGGATCAGAGAGTATCAGTGTTGATTGACAGTGGGGCTACCTGCAACTTTATTGATGCTGAATTAGTACAGAGGAGACCAATACCCACGGATGAGTTTGAGGGATTTTCAGTTTTGGTCCCAGGAGCTAGAACCATGCAGTGTATGAAGTATGTTCTAGCATTGTCAGTAACCTTAGGGACATATAATTTGACTGATCACTTATTTTTTGTCAACATCCTTGAAACCAATGTGATATTGGGTATGCAATGGTTGATTACATTGGGGAAAGTCACCAGAGATTGGGAGAATTTGTAGATGGAATGGGTAGACAAAAAGAGTGGTAAGCATCAGCTGATCATGGGCATGCACACTTATCCACCTCAGATAGCCTCTGCACATAAGATGGAGCTTGATTTGCACAGTGGGAGCAAGGATACTTCAGTCCACTCAGATATGCAGTTGAATCTTCATCATGATGTTGTATTATTTGGAGGCATTCCACTAGGAAGGTCCCCGGACCAGGAGTTGGTTAGAGAGTTCTCACAACTAGTTGCACCATTCATATATCTGGCTGAGATGGGAGCCTTGAGTGAGTCTAGCATAGTGCAAAGAGTACTTGGTAGGCTCAAGGAGGAGATGGATATTCTCCCAGTATCGGTATTACCAACTCTCACCAAGCATCTTGCGCTGAGAGGAGATGTTTCATGGATGGATGATGGCACAATCATGGTGCAAGGGGGCTACTCCATATCCTTTGAGAGTCAGAAGATACTTCCACATAGGAAGGAGTCTTCCATATATGGTGGAGGGTTGTTGGCATTCATGCATACATTGGCCAAACTCGAGAAGTTTTGGATGGGCAATAGCTTCCAAGTGAAGAGTAACCTCCATAAACCTCAACCCTTACTTGAGCAGAAGCAGCTGCAAGGGAGGAAACAAAAGTAGGATAACAGTGTTCTGGCATGTGGCTTTAGCATGGAGCATGTCAAAGAGGGGAGCAGTAAGGTGATAGGTGCCTTATCACAAAGGCCAGCATCGTTGACATTGTTGAGCATAGATCCATATTGGGAGTCCCATCTATTTGTGGAGTATTCCAAGAATCACTTCACATGTGAAGTGCTTGATGGACAGGTGACATATGAGAGGTATAAGGTGATGAGTGGAGTCATCTATTACAAGGATCATATATTCTTGACTAGAGACTCTCAAATCAAGAAGAAGATCCTACATGCAACACATGAATCGCTCCTTTCTAGTCACCAAGATCTCATTGGGACCTATCAGGCCATTAGGGAGAGATTCTCATGGGAGGGTCTCAAGGAGGATGTGTTCCAGCATATCAGGAGACGTATGGTTTTCTTGAAGAATGAGGAGGAAAACAACCACCTTGCAAGGTTTTTACAACCACTTACCTTTCTGGTAGAGAGATGGGAAAGCTCATCTATGGACCTCTTCACTAGCTTTCCAATGGTACATGGTAAGGGTTGTGTCTTTGTACTTATTTATCAACTAACAAAGTATTTGCATTCCTTTTCCATTCATTCACAATGCATTTTTCCACAAGAGGGAAAACCTGTCTTTAGACTTCATGGTCTTCTTGGGGCCACAATCATTGATGGGGATGGCCACTCCCTAGGAGGCTTTGGGGAGATGATATCTTATTCGAGGTGTGCTCAGTTGAAACCAAACATCAGTTACTACCCCCAGGTAGAGGAGTAGATAGGGACAGCAAGCAAGGGGTTGGGAAGCTACTTTCCACATTGTGTTCCGGGGTAGCAAGGAGCAGAACTGCGCTAGTTCCACTTGAGGGACTATTATCACCCTTCGGTATTTCATATGGAAGTCAATGTATCTCTAATTTTGATTCCATATGTTGATGATGTTTTAATCATTATTGTTGGAATGGTTGGAGGAATGACACATGGATTGGAGTTGTTCATTGGGAGTAAGATCTCCAACATTTTTCATGTCCCATGCTTCAATGAGGACATTGCACAACATACAGTTTCCACCATGGATCTCTTACTTCATTATGATGTGAGCCATTTGGCTAACTTGGACACATGGGAGGAGCAGCTACGGGGCAGATTGATTATAGAACATCTGATTCAGTGGAGGAGCTTATCGAATGTGGGTGCCACCAGGGAAGGAGAAGAGGTTTTGCAACGTTCATCCTTACAGTTGCTTTAGTAAAAGAAAAATTTGGGAGAGGAGGATTATAATATTCCTAATTAGCTTTCAACTAGTTGGAATATTAATTTTTTCTTTTGTCATTTAGATAATGAATAAGAGGGTAGGGATACCCATAAATCTCATTTGTAGGAATAAAACCACTTCTAGTGTGAATGTGGATCATCTTATCAGCTGGATAAAACACACTTAAATGTGAATAGAGGTTGAAGCATGTGGATGCTGTCAAGTTTGACCAAATCAACAATGTTGGTATGAAGGTAGTGGAGACTTATTGAGGGACAACACAATGTTAGTGGGAGGAAGTCTCCATGAGAGTAGCATCTTTAATGAGTGGGACCAAGGGTGAGGAGGCTCGCAAATCATATAAGGAAGGGGATGTGAGCCATGGAGGGAATTCTGATTATTGTTTATGTTTTGTTCTGTTATGACTTTCTCCACGCTTTAGCTGTTTAGCAGAGTTTGTTGTGCTGTTTAGCACAAGGGTGTTTCCGAGTGGAAATCCCACTGTCATCCTTGGGGGACTTCGAGTGCCCACTTAGGAGGGACTCATTGAGATCCATTTCCACCATCCAACATTAGGCCAATCTTCATCCATTATCCATAGCATAGTCTCCTTCAGTATTGTATTGTTTCGTAGGGCAAAAGAAGTAGAGGGTTGATATACCTTGTTTCTGATCTTGCTTTTTAGTGAGGGGAGCAACCCTTCATTCGAGAAGCTAGAAAGGAGGTTCCTTGAGAATTATTTCATCATCCGGCATCAGGCCAAGTTTCGACCATCATCTACAGCACAGTCTCCTTCAGAAACTGTGTTATTTTACAGGGCAGTTGTAGTTGAGGGCTTAGTGCCCAAGTTTGACAATTATATTTCTAGTGAGGGGGGCAGCCCTTCATCCGAGAGATCTATTGGAGGATTATTAGCCATTCCTATATCTAATCATCCACCTCCTATCATTTATCTAGTTGCATAGTGTTATTCAACCATAGGGTTGCATTTTAGCATTTTTGTATTTTGTATATTTCCGAAAACCCTTTATGGGTTGTCTTGGAATTGTGCTAGAAGGCCTAGATCTTTGATCCTGGCATTTTCTAAGCACTGTATCAGTAGATCCATGTAATCTCATTTACATCATCAGTTATCCCCAACAAAAAATACGTTGTCTTAGCCTTCAACATTCTTATATAGCAGTTGTTCTTCATGTTTCGTGTACTGGGTTCTTTTTGGGTGTTTGGCCTAGCTTGAGTGTCTTTTTCCTCAAGATTTTGTACAAATTTTCTACTATAATGTATAATATAATGGCTTCATGATCTGATCTCAGTTTATGTGTTGATATTCAACTGATATTTTCTACATTTCTGTTTTTCCTAATTTGGAATATTACAAAGAATCATGTATATTCCTACAGTAGGTTTGTATTTCATATTTAAGGTTTAAAAATAACTTAATTAATCATTCTAATAGATTTTATGCCCTTAGTATTTCTTTCAACTAATACTTTATCCCCTAAATTATTTGATAGGAAAATGTATTAATAGTCTCATTAGCAAATGTATTAATCATCTCATTAGCATGGTCGAGTGCAGGTAGATTCCCGCACCGTTGGCAGCCGCTCGCTCCTAAACTCCCGTGACAACTCACTACCTCATAGGGGCATCTTGTTCCAATTTGTCTTGTTTAATTGCGGTCATCTCAAGTTGGAATCAGAGTGGAGGAAAGTTAGGGATATGGTCGAGATTAGGTCACTGGCTAACAATTAGATTAGCACTTCATTATAACCACATGCTTATTTTGTAACACTATTGTTATTTTGTTCCAGCCGCAAGGTGTGGATTCAAACAACTGTTTCGAGAAATAACTCCCTAAAGGTTTTTGGTTCGGCAACCTTCACAGATCAGGGGCATACCATTCAAGAAGGATTCACTTAACCTATCTTTTTTGCTGAAAACTAGATTTAATCAATTGCGGAACTTACCCAAAAGTCCTATGTTTGGTGTAGATCTCGCAGGGTTCAAACCCCCAGAAACTCGTCGTGCTTCGTAACCTGGAAATCAAGAAAGAACGAACACGAAACACTAGTTGTACAACATATATTGTTCCTATATTTTAGTATAATTCATGTATAATATCATATAAGCAATACTAAATGTTCAATTAACAATCTTTACACATATATAAATAGATATAAACACGTGAATATTTGGGAACAAGATGGTTCTTCTCATTATAAATGGCATGTACAATAATAGAAAGTGGAGAGTTCACCTGAATCCTTCCACGGCCTTCGAGTAGACCGTCCTCTGGATCCGTCCGGCCCTCACATCGTTGGAATATAATATTCCAATTTAGCTTTCAACTAGTTGGAATATTAATTTTTTCTTTTGTCATTTAGATAATGAATAAGAGGGTAGGGATACCCATAAATCTCATTTGTAGGAATAAAACCACTTCTAGTGTGAATGTGGATCATCTTATCAGCTGGATAAAACACACTTAAATGTGAATAGAGGTTGAAGCATGTGGATGCTGTCAAGTTTGACCAAATCAACAATGTTGGTATGAAGGTAGTGGAGACTTATTGAGGGACAACACAATGTTAGTGGGAGGAAGTCTCCATGAGAGTAGCATCTTTAATGAGTGGGACCAAGGGTGAGGAGGCTCGCAAATCATATAAGGAAGGGGATGTGAGCCATGGAGGGAATTCTGATTATTGTTTATGTTTTGTTCTGTTATGACTTTCTCCACGCTTTAGCTGTTTAGCAGAGTTTGTTGTGCTGTTTAGCACAAGGGTGTTTCCGAGTGGAAATCCCACTGTCATCCTTGGGGGACTTCGAGTGCCCACTTAGGAGGGACTCATTGAGATCCATTTCCACCATCCAACATTAGGCCAATCTTCATCCATTATCCATAGCATAGTCTCCTTCAGTATTGTATTGTTTCGTAGGGCAAAAGAAGTAGAGGGTTGATATACCTTGTTTCTGATCTTGCTTTTTAGTGAGGGGAGCAACCCTTCATTCGAGAAGCTAGAAAGGAGGTTCCTTGAGAATTATTTCATCATCCGGCATCAGGCCAAGTTTCGACCATCATCTACAGCACAGTCTCCTTCAGAAACTGTGTTATTTTACAGGGCAGTTGTAGTTGAGGGCTTAGTGCCCAAGTTTGACAATTATATTTCTAGTGAGGGGGGCAGCCCTTCATCCGAGAGATCTATTGGAGGATTATTAGCCATTCCTATATCTAATCATCCACCTCCTATCATTTATCTAGTTGCATAGTGTTATTCAACCATAGGGTTGCATTTTAGCATTTTTGTATTTTGTATATTTCCGAAAACCCTTTATGGGTTGTCTTGGAATTGTGCTAGAAGGCCTAGATCTTTGATCCTGGCATTTTCTAAGCACTGTATCAGTAGATCCATGTAATCTCATTTACATCATCAGTTATCCCCAACAAAAAATACGTTGTCTTAGCCTTCAACATTCTTATATAGCAGTTGTTCTTCATGTTTCGTGTACTGGGTTCTTTTTGGGTGTTTGGCCTAGCTTGAGTGTCTTTTTCCTCAAGATTTTGTACAAATTTTCTACTATAATGTATAATATAATGGCTTCATGATCTGATCTCAGTTTATGTGTTGATATTCAACTGATATTTTCTACATTTCTGTTTTTCCTAATTTGGAATATTACAAAGAATCATGTATATTCCTACAGTAGGTTTGTATTTCATATTTAAGGTTTAAAAATAACTTAATTAATCATTCTAATAGATTTTATGCCCTTAGTATTTCTTTCAACTAATACTTTATCCCCTAAATTATTTGATAGGAAAATGTATTAATAGTCTCATTAGCAAATGTATTAATCATCTCATTAGCATGGTCGAGTGCAGGTAGATTCCCGCACCGTTGGCAGCCGCTCGCTCCTAAACTCCCGTGACAACTCACTACCTCATAGGGGCATCTTGTTCCAATTTGTCTTGTTTAATTGCGGTCATCTCAAGTTGGAATCAGAGTGGAGGAAAGTTAGGGATATGGTCGAGATTAGGTCACTGGCTAACAATTAGATTAGCACTTCATTATAACCACATGCTTATTTTGTAACACTATTGTTATTTTGTTCCAGCCGCAAGGTGTGGATTCAAACAACTGTTTCGAGAAATAACTCCCTAAAGGTTTTTGGTTCGGCAACCTTCACAGATCAGGGGCATACCATTCAAGAAGGATTCACTTAACCTATCTTTTTTGCTGAAAACTAGATTTAATCAATTGCGGAACTTACCCAAAAGTCCTATGTTTGGTGTAGATCTCGCAGGGTTCAAACCCCCAGAAACTCGTCGTGCTTCGTAACCTGGAAATCAAGAAAGAACGAACACGAAACACTAGTTGTACAACATATATTGTTCCTATATTTTAGTATAATTCATGTATAATATCATATAAGCAATACTAAATGTTCAATTAACAATCTTTACACATATATAAATAGATATAAACACGTGAATATTTGGGAACAAGATGGTTCTTCTCATTATAAATGGCATGTACAATAATAGAAAGTGGAGAGTTCACCTGAATCCTTCCACGGCCTTCGAGTAGACCGTCCTCTGGATCCGTCCGGCCCTCACATCGTTAGGATTCTTCCAAGATGTGTGCACACAAGATGTCATATAGGATGATGATCATATTCAAGAAAACAAGGGTTTCCTGAATATACCTGGGAAGTGCAGGAGGCACGGGAACATCAAATTTGAAATAGGGATCCAATGGAGTATAATGTATATAATTTTTTCTCTCCCTTAGGCCATACACATGAGGGGCTTTTATACTCCCTCAAAGTAGTTTCAGAAGTTGGAAATAGTTGGGCCACGGGCTGGGGTGGTTGAATTACAGGAATAACCATCACCCTGCCACGAAAATAAGGAATTTATATATATTTTTAATGATTTAAATGGAATATGCGGAAAAGTATGAATGGACTCGCATATATACACAGAAAATTCTAGGCATAACCGCGTATGGGATTTTTAACATTGTTTTTTATGAATTTGTTCAAATCTGGAGGGAAAGGGTACCTAGGGTGAAAGAGACAATCATTATGCACACGAGGGTGAAAAATGATGCTATAAAAAATGCCCCCTAATATATGAGGTCAGAAGGGGTACATGATGGCCAAAATATATTATGTGCATAGAAAGAACCTTGCAAAGACAAGAGAGGACGTCACCAGATTTCAACCTGTCCAAAAACCAATGAAAGAAGTCAGAGAGTCAACTTATGTCTGAGGCGAGAAAACCCATGCTCAGTGAAATAAAAGCATGTCTATAGATCCAAAATGTATACAAGTATAACTGAACTGGAAAATACATAATGAATCATCTTAGCACTGCCCGGAAGTAGAAGTCGAAAATCAAGTGCAAGTATCACATATAGAATACTGGTCAATGATGTTGTAGTAGAGATCTAATCACACAAGTAACTGAATCTCCAAGTACCAAATCATAAGAGGTGTAATACATGGTACAATCACGCAACTCGGGAGCCAACATATAAGATTCTGCTATATTGAAACTGCAACATATACCCGAGGTCTTCACCGATCACTATGGCACAATTATACACAATGGGAATAAATGAGCTGAAGTCGACCATGTGAGAAATCTTTTGATTACCGGTCAATAATGTAAACTGTTAACAAACGCAAGACAACCCACCGATAATGATAATGAGTGTCAAGGTGCCCCAGTACAATCTAACAAGTGCGAATAAATGAGTTGAAGTCGAACACTTGTAAGAATCTATCGATCGAGAGGCAATAATGAATCCTCACTGTCGACAGCGAAGAGTCTGCCACTGATGACTGCAAAACCTAAGGTACTGAAAAAAAAGACTCTAAACCTTATTCCCAGAGCAATCAGTCAGATTCGATGGGAAAAGATCTGATGGAAGGAAGGCATTGAGGCATCCCACATCATTCCAGCACGAGTGTAGCCCGCAGGCCAAGATTTGGAAGGAATCGGACGAAGTAGAGTGAAGGAACCAACCCGAAGTATGTTTCTGACATGCACAAGATGAAGCTAGCGCATGGAAGAAACCCTCTAAACCAACCAATAATGAAAGCTGACAAAGAGGCGAGATATCCACCGATAGGGTCAAATGGAAATCAAGGTACTGCACGAATCCCAAGTGTGATAATGTATGCTGATGTCGAACACAAGGAAAACCACTCAGTCAAAGACCCATAATGATGATCAAATGATGAGCACAAGGTCACCTATGAATGATGTAAATAAGGCCAGGGTGCGGCTCTAGGTTTACTCTCAGAGCAAGATGTCGTAATCGATAAGAGACAAACCCGCCAACAAGAAGTCAATGGAGACCTTCTCAAACCAGCACGAGCAGAAGACCAAACATCTGATGTGATAGTACAAGATACTGACAAAACCGGGAAGGCCTGAAAAAATAAGTCAAGAGACACCGCAGAATGGCCGACTCAGGGTTAACTTCCCTTGAACAAAAGCACGACTCATGATGACCATGGCAGTAAATAATGACACTGTATAAGTTTTTTTATGTAGGAGGCAAAAACAAACTCTCCATATGATTGGAAGAGATAACCAATCGGGGGAGAACTGATTCGTGAAACAAGGTTATGGCATTACCTAGGCCAACAACTAAAACCATCCCAAATGAGAAAAATACATAGTGTTATGTGCTTTGTTCAAGGGTGACAAACCGATATTGTAACTGCCATCAAAATATGAAGTAACATCCCGTTCTCGCTCTTTTTTAACATATTTGATTTTTTTGTCTTTTTCATATAGTAAGCCTGAAAAAGAATAAAATAATGCTATGGTTCAATGGATAGAACGAGTACTAGGAAACAGATGCACTAGTTCCTGGGATAGGAACAATCCTATGCTCAATGCAAGGTGGCGGAAACTGGTAAGCGATACTCAAAGGAGTGTTCCATCCATGGGTAACAAGGGTGTCAAGTACCGACAGCTAAGTGTTTTGCAATGGCTAAATTTGTACAGAGAGTCAAGGTCAAAAGATGGCTTAAACATTGAGTCCAAATGAAGCCGGCTAAAGGCCAATATAAACAAGTAGTCAATATGCAATGCAGTAATGCAACTCAAGAACACCACGGAGGCTCTAGGGTAATATCCATAAAAAATGATAATGAAGAAGAAGAAGAATGAAGCTTCAACATATAAGTCATGGCGGGACTAAAGAGGAGTCCCAAGCCTACATAAAGTGCAACATGGGCAACAAGTTCTAGCGAGGAACTAACTAGGAAGCCCATGTAAAGGAAGGCTCTACCACCAAGTCATGATTAAATAATCGACGAGTGAAATGGGTTAAGCACTCATGACATGATGGGATCGACCCTATGGCAAGTGATCAGAATGGAGGCTAGAATGAAGAATGCAACAGAAAGTGGATTCCCTAACCTATATGCCAGTTAAGATCATATACCTGCCATGACAGGTCAGCGGTCATGGATTCAAAAACCGGAAAAAATCTCAAAGTCAACAAAATGTACCTGAAAATAGACCCATCCCAACACTTGCAAGCAACAGGGTTATGCAGTTTAATATAGATGTGAAAAATAAGCATAAGGAAATTTTGCAAAAATTTTCAATTTCTGGGCATAGATACACATTTTAGCTCATATTTGGTTCATTGTTACTTTGCTGAATTGGAGAAAAGAGCTCTGGAGAAAAAACCTCTTTCCTCAAATCAGCAGCAAACAACCATCAAACTTCATCGGATTAGTCAGGTAAGCCTTAAATTCATCTTTGTGATTAATTTCATCCATTAATAGATTAAAATTTTTAATTTTTCACCGTTGAAAATATTTGTTTTGATTTATCATTCTGCGCATATGCGGGTTCATGTGGACGAACCCGCGTATGATACGCGACTGTCCACAAGGGAAGTCACGTATGCGCAGACTGTAATTGTAAAAAATGAACCTAATGACAAATTAAATGATTTTTTGTAGGATGAATATCTCTTGGAGAGAACGTGAGCATAGTGCCACTGACCAAGAAGTCACGGGGGATCAAAATTCGCTCAATATCCTCTGAAATTGTGGTTTACTCAAATTCTTAAAAATGCCAAATATGAAAAGTAACGTCTAGTTACTTGAAATGCTAGTGAATCATTGGGAACCGGAGGAAGAGTGTTTCATGATTGATCAAATACCTATACACATAAAGGTGGAAGACATTTACTTTATTACTGGACTCTCCCGACGAGGAGATCTGGTAGATTTACATGGCAAGCCTTTGGGAGGGCTTACAGTTGAGGATTATGTCCACATATATTGTGTAGAGGGGTCTCAAAAAGTAGGGACTCAAATCACAATCAAAGATTTATCAGAGTTGCATATGAAAATTCTTCTCTTTACCATTGGCAGGGTGGCAGGATCTGCTTCCTTGCACCAGGCATCGAGAACACAGATGAGTATAGCTGTGGAATTTTTAGTGCACCTTTTTGATTGGTGTACAGCTCTTCTGACAAACATGAAAAAACAACTGTCCTCCATCCGGAAAGCAAAAAAAAAGAATTTCAAGTATGGAACCATTTTGATGACAGTCTTCTTTGAGAATATTCTTGAGCTTCGACCCAAAGTGATCTCATCCATCAACAGCCCTAGGGATCCAATAATAGCTTGATGGGCTGATCTGATGAAGAGACTGGGGGGAAGTGAAGTTCCCCGAACGACATGGGACGATGAGTTCTTCCAATGGTGGGAAGAACAGATTATTGCGGTGGATGACTATCCCTATGCTGGGATGGATTTTCGTGGTGATCCAGACTTAGTCCTTTCACCCGGTGCAGCATGGGGTGTTATTGGTAAGACTGCAATATTTGATTAATTTTTTTGATTTTTTCAATAGATGTGAAAAATGAAAAACAAACATGTCTTTGATTGGATTCCAAATGACTTACAAAATTATATGACCATGACACAGATATGGGACCAGTTTGTCTTGAAGGATACCCATGGCACAAACGTCGTAGAGGCGAAGTGGATGCTGAAGACCCTGGTAGGACACTACACGCCGTTCAGAGAAAATTGGAGAGTTTAACTCACCAAGTGCCTATGTCTGCAGTAGAAGACTTACCAGAGGCTATCTAGAGACGGGTAGTTGGGGTACCGCGAGACTGGGTGCGGTTATTCCACCGTGTGGCTACTGCGATCGTGTTCTATAGGAACACGAATGTTGGACAAGGACCATAGATTTTATTGGATGAATGTATTATATTTTTGAGACTGAACATGATTGGGCATAAGCCCTAATTTTGTAGGACATATGGGTCCAAATTTTTGTATAGTTTTTTGTACATTCTGATGATATATACATATATACAATGGTTTATGATGCGATGAAACAAATGTGTGAAAATGTATGATGATTTTGATGATTTGATTTAAAGTATTGAATGAATAATATGCCAGTCAATTGCTTGATTAGCTAATGAATATGCCATGTGATTGTTAGCTCGAGGAATGTGAATAAATGTTATAAATTGAAATTATCTTTGCAATAAGCGTACCCTAAAAAACAATTGAAACAAGAAAGGATTCTGGACCCGATATATATTGTTCAACTGTGACACCACTAGCTAGGAGTCCAAGAATACTACCAACGAATCAACACCCGAAGATATTGCTTCTAAGAGTAGATAAATGACTGCAGTGTATTCTGCTACGTTATTGGAAGTAGGACCAATGCAGACTCCTCTTGAAACTAACAACTGACCATATGGATAATAAAGTACCCAAGCCACGGAAGCTAAGTTCCGTGTGTGTCTACTAGCACCATCGGCGAAACCATAATGACTCATGATATCCAATACAACCTGCCAAAGTAGATCAAAAAACATCAACATCACCTCATAGACCGAAAATTTAGACATGTACAAAAAAAAACAAGAATATATACAAAAATCAGGATGCCAGGCCAAGGCTTAGGCATAATATCTTTTCAGATAGAGCCCATTTCTGGGCTCCGCCAACTCATTTCCCTCAAAATCAACCAAGGTATAAGCTCCTTTTTTGAGGACCTTTTTAACGATGAAGGGACCATACCACATAGACTTAAATTTACCTACCCCTAGGGCATCCTTTTCCTAGGCATAAACCAAAACAAGGTCACCTTCGAAGAAGACCCTAGGTTTGACCACTTTATCGTACTGAACTTGTACCCATTTCTTATGTGCTTCGTTCATCGTGGTAGCATCTCGACGCTGCTCATCAAGATGTTCCAGATGAAGGAGGCATTCTTCAAGACTATAAGTGTCAGGAAGAAGTTCTACAACCAACTTAAGAGAAGGAATCTCACACTCGATGGGAAAAATTGATTCCAACCCGTAAGCTAGTTGAAACGAAGTAAAACCAGTTGCAGTTTTTACTGACATCCGGTATGCCCAAAGCGCAGGATACAACATAATATGCCAGTTAGATCTAGCTTTATCAATTGTCCGTTGAAGAATGGTCTTCGAGTATTTGTTCACGACTTCCAGTTTCCCATTGGATTGAGGATAATAAGGAGATGAATGCTCTTGCCGGAAACCCAATTTGAGAGCTAACTCAATCATAATGTTGTTCTGAAAATGACTTCCATGATCAGTGACAATCTCTTTAGGAATACCAAAACGAGCAATAACTTGATTGAAGAGAAAAAGGGCTACTGTGTCACCGTCAATCCCAAAAGTAGGCATAGCCTTGACCCACTTCGTCAAGTAGTCTACTGCTACAATAATGTACTTGTGACCTTTAGTCAAAGGCGGGTTACAAGTAGTATAATCAATACCCCACTTTGTAAAAGGACCGACAATGATAACTGGGAAGAGCGGAGCTGGATGAGCGCGCATCTTTCGAGTATACACTTGACACAGATGACACCATTTGACCGAATCTATACAATCTTTGAAAATTGAAGGCCAAAAGTATCCAGCACGCAAGATCTTTTGGGCTGTAGCAAGCCCATATAAATGACCACCACAAGCTCCACCATGGCAATCATTCAGCACAACCTCAGCTTCTTTGAGAGTTAAGCATCGTCTTAGGATTGAATCAACCCCTCGAAGGTATAAAGTATCACCAATGATCAAGTAATTTTTAGCCAGGTGACACAACTTAAGACGCTCATCTTTCGAAAAAGTTGAAGGAAACTTCACAGTCTGAAGATATACAATGAGATCTCCATACCAAGGATCCTGTGAAGAGATGAGAAAAAGATGCTCATTCGGAAAGGATTCATCATAAATGATCTCCTCTCCACAGGGAAACTCAGAAATTAAATCTGCGAAATCCAATGATTTCTTGGACTTGGCATACATAAACTCAAGATCAAATTCCTGCAAAATCACAATCCACCGATTGTATTTGCCCCCAATCACTCGCCTGCTGAGAACAAACTGAAATGGATTGAATGCTGCCAAAACATAAGTTTTTCGTAGGAGAATATAATGTCTGAGCCACTATATAGCATGGACAGCTGCTAAAGCCAACTTTTCGATTGGAGAATATCGGAGTTCAGGTCCTACCAAACCTCGACTAAGGTAGTATATAACATGCTCCACAAGAGCATCATCCTCCTGAACCAGAACCATACTGATAGTAGATTCTGCTGCCGCGAGATACAAGAGGAAATCCCTACTATAATCAGGTGGACTCAGTATAGGAGCAGAGGTCAATGCTTTTTTCAAAGCATCAAATGAGCGTTGAGAAAAGTCATCCCACAAAAATGGGACTCCCTTCTTTAATAATCTCATGAATCCTCTTGTAACTTTGGAATAATTCACGATAAATCTCCGCAGAAAATTAGCTTTCCCTTGTAGACTTTGAAGTTAATGAATAGACGACAGGGGAGGCAACAGAAGTATTGCCTCAACCTTGAAGGGATCTACCCGAATCCCTTCCATAGACACAATAAACCCCAACAACCGACCGGATGTGACCGAAAAAACACACTTGTTTGGATTCAACCTGATTTTGTAAAAATGACATCTTTCAAATACTTGATGGAGGTGAGAAGGATGATCAATTCTCTTACGAGAACGAGCAGCTAAATCATCCAAGTACGCCTCGATAATATGTTTGATGTTGTGGAAGGCATATGACATGGCCCGCTGAAAAGTGGCTCGAGCATTTTGACGGCCAAACGACATTTTCTTGTAAGCAAAGGTACCCCAGGGACAAATAAAGGCAGTCTTATACTGATCTTCAGGACGGATAGTAATTTGATTATATCCAGAAAAACCATCCATGAAGGAGAAAATCTCATTACCGACACACTCGTCAATAATCTGATCTATAAATGGTGTGGGGTAATTATCTTTCGGACATGCTTTATTAAGGTCTCTGAAATCAATGCAAACGCGAATTATCCCTTCTTTCTTATCTACCGGAATTGGATTCGAAACCCATTCAGTAAAAGAAACAGGGAAAATAAATCCTGCCTTGAGCAGCTTCTCTACCTCAGCTTTGATAACTGCAGCCTTCCTAGGGTTGATCAGACGAAGCTTTTGCCTCACAGGCTTAGCATTTTCGTAGATATTGATCTCATGTTCGACAATAGATGGATCAATACCAGGAATTTCTTCATAAGACCAAGTGAACACATCCCTAAACTCTTTAAAGAGATTAGTGTAAATTTGAATCTCTTCAGGGGAACATTCAGCTCTGATGAAAACATTCTCAATAACGTTGGGATTCCTGGAGATGTTCACCGGGATAGTCGGAGAAATCATAGCCATGTTCCCTTCAGCAAAAACCTGTGCTGGTGCTAAAGGGTTCAAAATTAGGTGAACAGGGCCAAAAGACTGAGGACTTGGAAAACTTGACTCAACTTCGTTCAAGTCTGGTAGAAAGTAAGACCGATGATGTAAATCATCCCACGGTCTATCTACACCAGTCATAGATTCCAGGATAGCCTCTTCAGATGGAAGAGTGGTATCTAGGCAATCCTGGGCGGAAGAAGAACTAAGTGTCCAAGCCGGGGCCACATCGCCATCAAATTCCTTTAGTGAAAGAGAAACTTGAATGGATTCTGCAGAGTCAAAAAAGATTTATAAGCAATCTCTGCTGCAGACATCGAAAATGCCATTCCACCCACTTGACCTTCCGCTAATGTGGAAGTAGGGGAAGGTAAGGTCCAAGGATCAGAAAAATAATGAGTTCTGAAGAACTCTGTTCGAATAGGAGCCTTGGAGGATGAAATTGCATTTATATGAATGGAAGGAGGTGGAATATCGAAAGTACCCATCAAAGAAGAATACATTCCAACCCCGATATTCTCAACAGGCGGTTTGCCATTATTCACCAAAGGGATAGTTGAGTCAGTAGATGCATTCGGGTCTATAGGAGAACAATCCAGTTGGTCAACTGTGACAATCCTCCCTTCGTGAGGGAAACAAATAATACGAAACAAGGAGGATGCAATATCATCCATCTCATAAATCTAGTTTCGCCCCAACAGAAGGTTGTAGTCCAAGCTTGCATCAACTATCTCAACCTCTATATTTATAGTTTTCCCCCCAGTAGAGATGGGCAAAGCCGAGAAAATACCATGCAGCCTGTGAGAATGACCATCAAATGCAGTCAAAAGAGTGGCTGATGGAACAGCTGCGGGAGATCTGATTCCCTTCCACCATGCGAGAGACATCACACATGTGGAAGCACCCTCATCAACGACCGTTCGAAATATAGTGAACTTTCAAAACGACGATCTAATATGGAAAGCCATATGATGTGGGAGTATCTTTTTAAAATTAGTCATATCGAATGTAATCATAAGAGAGTTTTTCGGATCAACAACCCCAATAGTGGTGAGAAGAGCACTTCGCTGAGCTGGACAAGGCGAGAGCACCTCGAGAGCAGACATAGCACAAGGGCTCTGTGCCAGATCTTCTACGACAGAGTAGTTATGGGCAGCCTTAGCATTTGGATTAATTGTTGTACGCTTTGTAGATGCTTTTGGCATCCGAGGTATGGCTCAACAATGGGCCTCGTAATGTGAAGCAGTTCAGTACTATCATGAGCACCCTTGGCTTTTGAAGACTCAGTTGTACCAGAATCACGAGATCTCGTAGCGATATCTACGTGAGAACTCATCATATATATGTTTGATGGGGTTTCCCCTTCCTAGGTGCCTCCAGAGGAAGCCCTAGTATTTTGATTCGCGGCAACAACTAATTGTTGCCCTTGGGGAAAAGGGTTTGTTAACACAACCTGGGAACTGGAAGATCCCTGTTGAGCTAACAAGCGCTACACATTATGAATTTTAGGACAGAGGTGAGTAAGATGATCTCCAGTACATAACTTGCATGGAAAGTTCACTTTATTTTTATCCTTCTGTCCCTCACCAACATGCTCGTTGGATTTATTTGCATCACCCTTCCCATCTTTGCCCTTCTTCCTATTATTATTTCATCCTTTCTTCTTCCCCTTGGATTGTTGATTTCCTTTGGTGTTTGAAGTTTGGACAATATTTATTGACAAAGCTTGAGAAGAGGTTGACACTGAAGGTACAGCCAGACTTGAAGAAGCAGATTGTATGGACAACTGTTGCAATTGGCTAAGCAGGTTAGCTGCACCACTATTGATCAACCCAATAAGTCCATCACCATGAGGACCAGGTTTGGTTTTGGACAAGTCCAATTTGGAGTGAGGAGCATCAGGAAATTTTTTATTGAGGACGCTAGATTGAGAATAAATCAGTTCAAATTGTTGGGCCCTAAAAATAGCCCGTTCCTCAGAAAATACTCCAGACAAGGATACATTCTTCGAAATATCTGGCTGCAAGGATTTCAAAAACCATTCTAGAAGGAATTCGTTTGGAATATAGGCTTTAATGAGCCGCTTCCTTCTTCGCCATTCCTGGATATGATTAGAAATGTGGGTTGCCTTGTCCTGCTTAAAATTAGCCAAAAGCTCAGTCCCGACATCATAACGAACATGCAACTGAAAATGATTTAAAAACATGGTAGCTAGATCTCCAAAAGTGGCAAAGCTGCCCCCAGTTAACTCAATATAGTGACTTAGCTACATTTCCAGTCAAGGTGCGCTGAAATAACCTCAACCTAATCGAATCATCGATCAGGGAGTTTGATGAACACCATAGATGAAAAGTGGTGATGTGATCTGTCAGATCCTCTTCATTCTTGCCTTCAAAATTTAGAATGTTTGAAGGTAGTTTGGTGGGGACCGGAGGCCACCCCGGACTATATCGAATTGGATCATTAGTCAATTTTGACAAATCTGGCAAGTTTAACATTGCAAGAAATGGTAAACGAGGAGGAGCCTGGGAATTCCATCCCTGATAGGATGAATTTCCCACATCTTGAAAAGAATAACCTAGATTTGATGAGGCACCAGGTTGCCAGAAAGAGTTCGTAGAAAAAGTTGGGCCATAGGAAAATCCTTGTGACCCAGCATTCGGAGAAGGACCCCCTCCCAACATGGAGTTACTATAAACTAGACCAGCTCCCCCACTAAAGTAGTGAATGAAGAAGAAACCCCCTGATAGGGGTTCCAAGCATTTGAAAAAGGAGAAAAAGCCTGATAATCACTAGACGAAGAGACAAGAGCATTCCCTTGGTGACCAACGAGAAACTGATTCCCTGCTCCTACTGCTGTAAAGATATGGTTCCAACCCGTGAAGGTAGTAGAACTTTGACCTCTAGACCATGGATTAAAATTCTGAGTCTGGGAAGTAAAAGGAAAAGACACTAAGGAAGGATTTGAGTGATGAATATGCTCACTTCCAAAGGGGAACCCTTGAAAAGAAGCTGATCCACTAGCCATAGAGGAGATGGGTGCGCATGCTGTTGCAGTAGTAGAAAATGAAAATGGATGAATTCCACTAATGGACATTCCGAAACAAAATGGACTAGATTGAGAAGCCTGTGCTTGGGTATAACAAGAGCCAAACACAACAACACTAGAAGCAATCGAAGACACAGTAATAGTGCCTCCTTGATGGGTAAGCGCCAGCCCACACCCCAACTTCAATGTTTAAATTATCAATGTGCTTGAACAATTGTCATCGTGTTATTACGTGTCACTGTTACAACGTAATAAAGGGTTTGTGTAAAGTGCCAACGTGTTCATACGTGGCGTTATATAAAAACCATGTGTTAATACAACTCGTGCTATGGATGATCAAAATGAATATTATATCTCGATCCTCGGTCTCCGTAAGATTGTTGTTGTTGCTATGTTGGTTTGCATTTAATAAGGAAGTAAATAGTTGTTGGTTCGATCCTCGTGCTACTTGGTTTCCTCGCCTGTTATTCGGGATCATTCCATTTTGGCGGTCATTGGTATTGTTTTCGGGTCTCTGTGTGAGGGCTCCGCCTTTGGGTTTCCGCTGCTATGTTGGTCTGTGAACTTCGGCCCTCGCTGTGAAATGATGTGTAGTTGGCGAACTGGCTTCTGTGTAAGCAATGGTGAACTATCCGACTGTCTCGACACAACCAATCTTTTTCTCTGCAACTATTTATCCCACTGTTCTTGTCATTTTCGTTTCTGTTCTTTGTTTATATTCAACTATGATTTACGCCCTTTTTGTTTTCTTGCAGGGGTTTCCAGTCGAGTTATCTCACGGACTCACTCGGTCTCTTTAGGCGCCCGAACTGGTAAGTCGGCCCTCCATGATTCACCTTCGCATTCTCCTCCTTCACAACTTGACCTTTTGGCTCCTCGTGAGCAGGTCCGGTCGTCGTTCCGTTGATGGTTATTTGTTCAGCTAAGAGTCTCTTCGTTCCTTCTTTTCCTCCAGGTAATGGTAACGAACCCTTCCTCTGTTCTTTGATTTTTGTAAACGAGTCACAATGGCAATCTGACTGATGCCATTTCTCTGTCTCTGTGCAGGTGAACGCCTCTGTCATGCGTTCCTGTGCTCGGTCTCGGCTACTCGGCTCCTCCTTTTCTCACGGGTAGCATCCAACTATGTTTCACTCTCGTTTTATACTGTGTTGTATTTAAATCTCGCAGACAGTCTTGCTCCAATGTTTTCTGGGCGTCTTGGCTGTAGCAACCTGTAGGTTGGCTATGTTATGGTCTGGCTATGTCTTTCCTTATTTCGACCCAGTCCAATCTGGTACAGGGTTTTAATCTTCTGGGGTTCAAAGAACCTGCCTGTAACTTGTGACTGTTGCACAATCAGTTTGTTTACAACCCCCAAGGGTTTCTGGTCAAACCCTAACCGTAGCTTCTTGTTCCGAGGGATTTTGTTGTTTTGTAATGTAATTAATGGAATTGTGATATCCGGACTCTTAATGTGACTATTTCATACATATATATATATATATATATATATATATATATATATATATATATATATATATATATATATATATATATATATATATATTTTGAAAGTAAACTCAATACCTCGTTTTCAGCTTTTGCTACTCAAGAAATGTACTAGTATAATAGTCAAGTACCGTAGGTTGTATTTGGTCGCTTCGTGTTCAATTTCGACTTGCGCTTCTTTGTTTCTACGTCTCGCTCGCTCGTTGGCGTTGTTTGGCCAATTCCTTCTTCGTTCTCGGTTTTATATAAAAAAAACTCGTGATATCACCTTCCTGCACTGCCCAGACTTGTAATTTGTGAAAGGGAAAAGAAATGAATAATGTTAATGGCTGTTACTGTGGTTCTGTCTTTAATCAATTGTCAATACTATGCATGTTAGGCTATAAATAACAAGATGTTACTCAACATTCGACACAGATGAATGACTGAACAATTTACTGCTTGTTATATTCCTCTTCTCAATGACAGGTTTGCAAAACCCCTCTCTTTTGACCTTCCTCTTCTTTTTGTATCCCAGTGACAGGCAAATTCGTTACCAGTTGGTAACTGCCACTGTTGGTTACACAGTTACATTATCCACCTTATTTCTATTTTTACTTTATCACTAACGAATTTTAAAATAACCTAGTAACCCACTACAGTTTCTTAATGCAAATTAAAATAAAAGTCAGCTAAACTAAAACAACTCCTACTGACAGCTAATCCTCTAATCAAAGAAAGACAAATTAAACATGGACAGGTGTAAAGACCTGTAAAATAACACATCACCGAAAAAAATCATGAAAGCCTGCTGTCTGTTTGCCTCCGTAGTCGGATGCTCCTGCATCAGGCTCCCGGGGTAGCAAAAAGTCATGGCTCCGCTCCATGAAGTCATCAACTGAATAGCCAATTTTCTGAATCTGTGCTGTGTCAAGCCAGGTACTGTCCTCATTAGGACGGTTCTTCCACTTGACCAGGTACTTTAAATAGTCCTTCCTGCGTGTTCGTTTGGCTACTTTTGTATCAAGGATACCCTCGATCTCAAGGGGTTGCGCTGCAGGCATCTGCTTTAACCAAACATCCTCTTCATCTGGGGTATTCCGTTCTGGCCTTGTTGCCTCTTCGTCTCCGGGACTAGTAGTGTAAGGGAACAAGTCTGCCATGTTAAAGATGGGCGAAATGCCTATTCCGGGTGGCAGCTGTATTTCATAGGCATTGGCAGAAAACTTGCGAAGAATTCTGCAGGGGCCAATTTTTTTAAACTTTAACTTGTTATAATGCCCTCTTGGAAACCGTTCCTTGCGCAAGTGGGCAAGGACTTCGTCCCCAACATTGAACTAAACTTCGCGCCTTTTTAAATCTGCCTGTTGTTTGTATCTTTGACTGCTGTCTACCAACTTCAATTTCACCTGCTCATGCATATCACTCATTGCTTGAGCGAAATCTTCTCCATCTGCGCTTCTTTTCTCGAGCTTTCCCAAATCCCGCAGTTCATGCACTCCGCGAGGATGCATGCCGTACAGAACCTGAAAAGGACTGTATCCCGTACTGCGATTTGGAGAATCATTATATGCAAATTCCGCTTGGGCAAGTACGCGATCCCACATCCATGAATTTTCTCCGATTAAGCTTCTTAGCAGGTTTCCCAAACTCCTATTTACCACCTCTGTTTGCCCATCGGTCTGTGGGTGATAAGCGGAGCTGAAATTTAGTTGGGTGTCCAGATTTTTCCACAGGGCACGCCAGAAGTGTCCTGTGAACCACACATCTCGGTCTGAAATAATGTACCTCGGCAAGCCATGCAGTCGAACAATTTCTGTGAAGAACAAGTGGGCTACGTGAGTAGCATCACTGGTTTTCCGACAGGGTATAAAATGCGCCATCTTCGAGAATCTATCCACCACTACCATCACTGAATCAAATCCTCGCTGTGTTCTAGGTAAACCCATGACAAAGTCCAAACTGACTGAGTCCCATGGCCTACTTGGTATGGGCAATGGCGTATAGAGTCTTGCATTATGGCTATGACCTTTTGCCAACTGACACATTTTGCACCTGCTTACATATCTCTGCACATCTCGCCGCAACTTTGGCCAATAATAGAAATGCTCTATCTGGGATAAGGTCTTGTCTATACCGAAATGTCCGGCTAGACCTCCGCTATGTTTCTCCCGAATAATGTTTTCCCGCATTGAACAATCGGGAATACACAACTGTTGTCCCTTAAATAAAAATCCCTCTTGCAGATTGTAGTCCAACCACGGACTGTGATTCTGCAGTAAAGGGTTCTGACATGCTTCATGTGCCTCCTTAAAGTCTGTATCTGTCTGATATAGATCCCTCAGGTGTTCAAAACCCAGCACCTGCACCGTACTCTCCTGCAAAAGCAAAACTCTTCTGCTTAATGCGTCTGCCACCTTGTTGGATTGCCCGCTGATATGCTTCAATACAAATGTAAAGCTTTGCATATATTCCACCCACTCTGCATTCTTGTGATTCAACTTGTGCTGCTGCATAACATATTGTAAAGCAGAATTGTCAGAAAATAACACAAACTCATTACCTAACAAATAGTGCCTCCAGTGTTTCAAGGCTTGAACAACCACATAAAATTCTTTGTCGTAGGACGAATACTTCTGCCTGCTTTCGTTCAATTTCTCACTGAAATAAGCAACCGGTCTGTCCTCCTGGCTAAGTACTGCCCCAATGGCTGTACCGTTGGCATCACAACGAACTTGAAAAAGTTTGTTGAAATTTGGCAATCTCAAGATCGGCCTCTCAGTGATCTTTTTCTTCAGAGTCTGAAAACTGTTTTCTGCTGCTTCAGTCCAGCAAAAAGGCTGATTTGCCTTCTTAATTGTGTCCAACATAGGTGCACAGATCCTGCTAAAATTCCTGATAAACTTTCTGTAAAAACTTGCTAAACCATGAAAAGTTCGAACCTCAAATAAGTTCTTTGGAGATGGCCAGTTAACTATTGCTGCAATCTTTTCCGGATCCATCTTCAACTCGTTTTCTGCAATAAAAAAACCCAGATAAACTAATTCTTTTTGAAAAAAAGTACACTTTTTCAAATTTATCAGCAGTTTATTCTACTGCAAACTTCTCAATACACTTCGAACATGTCGGAAGTGTTCCTCCTTCGTTCTGCTGAAAATTAGTATATCATCTAAATACACAATCACAAATTTTCCAATGAACTCCTTCAGTACTTCGTTCATTAGGCGCATGAAAGTATTGGGAGCGTTGCTTAATCCAAATGGCATTACCAGCCATTCATACAACCCTTCATTCGTCTTGAAAGCTGTCTTCCACTCATCCCCTTCCCGGATTCGAATCTGGTGGTAGCCACTCTTCAAGTCAATCTTCGAAAAATATGCTGCCCCACTTAAACAGTCCATCATGTCATCCATTCTCGGTAGTGGAAACCTGTACCGAATTTTAATCTTGTTGATAGCTCTCGAATCTGTACACATTTTCCATTCACCACCTTTCTTAGGAGCTAATACTGTCGGAACTGCACAGGGACTCATACTCTCTCTGATCAGCCCTTTATCAAGCAATTCCTGCACCTGTTTCTAAATTTCTTCATGATCTTTCAGACTGATACGATAAGCTGCCTTGTTTGGCAAGCTAGCTCCTGGTATAAAATCAATGCAGTGGCTGATACCTCTCTCGGGGGGTAGCTCGTCTGGAAGATCATCCACTATGATATCTCCAAAATCTTGCAACATGTCTTGAATCTCCTCAGGTAAATCTGAAATCTTTGTGTGCAGTACCACTGTTCTTGGCCTCCTCACAACAGCAAAATTCACATCATTGTCTTCAATCTGTTTCAAAAATTCTTTTCCACCCATCAGCAGCGCTTTTACTCCACTAGCTTTTGCTGTACCTTCCTCTTTGATGGGTACAAGTGTGTGCTTGACCCCATCTTTAAAAAACTTGTAGCAGTTCGTTCGTCCGTCATGAACCACTTTTCTGTCAAACTGCCAGGGCCTTCCTAACAGTAAATGACAGACATCCATTGGCATAACATCGCAGACAATTTTGTCCTTATACCTGCCTATCTGGAATTCCACCTCTCACTGTTCATCAACTAACAGTTGATGTCCTTTTTGCAGCCACGACACTTTGTAGGGAGTGGGGTGTTTCAGCTTTTTCAGTCCCAACTTCTCCACCATTTCCGTGGCCACCAAATTATCAGTGCTCCCGCTGTCAATGATCAGTTTGCAGCACTTTCCCTGTGATTTGCAAACTGTCCGGAACAAATCCTTCCTTTGATCTGGGTCCATAATCTCCTTTGCTGGTTTTAACAGCACCTTGTTCAACACCAAGGCTTCCCCTGTCTCTGGTGCATTTTCCACTTCCTGAGGCGGCGCTTCCGCTTCCTCAGGCTGGGCAACATAAGCTCCTCTCCCACCTGCTGGTTCACCTTCAGGACATTCATACGATTTGTGCCCCCACTTTTGGCACCTGTAGCACTGGACAGTTCCTCTGCCCCGACCATTGCCTCTTCCTCGCTGGGCTGGTCGTCCTCCTCTAGTGCTGTTGTCCTTTTCCGCTGTTCCTGTAGTTTTGGAACTGATGCCTTCCTCAGTGGAACCTGCACCTCTGCCTCTACCAAAAGCCTTCCCCTTTCCTCTGCCAGATCCACCTCCTCTTCTGGCATTCTGCTTCCTGTTTATTTTCTCCTCTGCCTTTAGAGCAAACTGGTATGCTTCATCCAAAGTTCTGGGTGAGAGAATACTGATTTCATCCAGTATCTCCCCTCTCAGCCCATTTACGAATCTTGCTGTCTTTTCTGAGGTATCTTCCACATAACCTGCCCTCAAATTTAGCTTATAAAATTCTTCGGTATATTCCTTAACCGTCATTCCCCTTTGTCTCAAGTTCTGTACTTGCCTGTACAACATAATTTGGTAATCCTTAGGCAGAAATTTCTCTTTCAATTTTGCCTCCATTCTGGTCCACTTCCTTATAGGTTGTTTATGTAGCCTTTTCCTTTATGCCTGAACGTTGTCCCACCACAAGGACGCATGTCCTTTCAACTTGGTGGCAACAAACTTCACCTGTTTGTCCTCACTGGTTTCTTCAAACTCAAAATATTTGTTTACTTCACTCAGCCAATCTAATAACACATCTGCCGACAAACTTCCGTCATAAGTGGAAAGCTCATGCTTTGGCTTATGACTGGACAACAAAACTGATTTCAACAATCTAAGTTCAGGTGTCACCCCTTCGAACTCATCTTCTGGTTCTGCAACATCTTCATCACTGTCATCTGCTGGGTCTCTCCTCCCTCCAGCTTCTACTGCTGCCAATCTTTGATTCAAAATTCGAATCTCTTCTCGCAGTCCCTCTTCTGCCACTCTTCGGACTGCTCTACCTCTTCCTCTTCCCCGCCTGCCAACTTCCATCTTCTTGTGACCTCAAACTTTGCTCCGATACCACTTGATGGGTAAGCGCCAGCCCACACCCCAACTTCACTGTTTAAATTATCAATGTGCTTGAACAATTGTCAACGTGTTATTACGTGTCACTGTTACAACGTAATAAAGGGTTTGTGCAAAGTGCCAATGTGTTCATACGTGGCGTTATATAAAAACCATGCGTTAATACAACTCGTGCTATGGATAATCAAAATGAATATTATATCTCGATCCTCGGTCTCCGTAAGATTTTTGTTGTTGTTATGTTGGTTTGCATTTAATAAGGCAGTAAATAGTTGTTGGTTCAATCGTCGTGCTACTTGGTTTCCTCGCCTGTTATTCGAAATCATTCCATTTTGGCGGTCATTGGTATTGTTTTCAGGTCTTTGTGTGAGGGCTCCGCCTTTGGGTTTCCGCTGCTATGTTGGTCTGTGAACTTCGGCCCTCACTGTGAAATGATGCGTAGTTGGCGAACTGGCTTCTGTGTAAGCAATGGTGAACTATCCGACTGTCTCGACACAACCAATCTTTTTCTCTGCAACTATTTATCCCACTGTTCTTGTCATTTTCGTTTCTGTTCTGTGTTTATATTCAGCTATGATTTACGCCCTTTTTGTTTGCTTGCAGGGGTTTCCAGTCGAGTTATCTCACGGACTCACTCGGTCTCTTCAGGCGCCCGAACTGGTAAGTCGGCCCTCCATGATTCACCTTTGCATTCTCCTCCTTCACAACCTGACCTTTTGGCTCCTCGTGAGCAGGTCCGGTCGTCGTTCCGTTGATGGTTATTTGTTCAGCTAAGAGTATCTTCGTTCCTTATTTTCCTCGAGGTAATGGTAACGAACCCTTCCTCTGTTCTTTGATTTTTGTAAACAAGTCACAATGGCAATCTGACTGATGCCATTTCTCTGTCTCTGTGCAGGTGAACGCCTCTATCACGCGGTCCTGTGCTCGGTCTCGGCTACTCGGCTCCTCCTTTTCTCACGGGTAGCATCCAACTATGTTTCACTCCCGTTTTATACTGTGTTGTATTTAAATCTCACAGACAGTCTTGCTCCAATGTTTTCTGGGCGTCTTGGCTGTAGCAACCTGTAGGTTGGCTATGTTATGATCCGGCTATGTCTTCCCTTATTTCGACCCAGTCCAATCTTGTACAGGTTTTTAATCTTCTGGGGTTCGAAGAACCCACCTGTAACTTGTGATTGTTGCACAATCAGTTTGTTTACAACCCCCAAGGGTTTCTGGTCAAACCCTAACCGTAGCTTCTTGTTCCGAGGGATTTCGTTGTTTTGTAATGTAATTAATGGAATTGTGATATCCGGACTCTTAATGTGACTATTTCATACATATATATATATATACTTTGAAAGTAAACTTCAATTTCGTTTTCAGTTTTTGCTCAAGAAATGTACTGGTATAATAGCTGTTACCTGTAGGTTGTATTTGGCCGCCTGTGTCTAATTTCGACTTGCGCTTCTTTGTTTCTACGTCTGCTCGTTGGCGTTGTTTGGCCAATTCCTTCTTCGTTCTCGGTTTTATATAAAAAACTCGTGATATCACCTTCCTGCACTGCCCAGACTTGTAATTTGTGAAAGGGAAAAGAAATGAATAATGTTAATGGCTGTTACTGTGGTTCTGTCTTTAATCAATTGTCAATACTATGCATGTTAGGCTATAAATAACAAGATGTTACTCAACATTCGACACAGATGAATGGCTCAACAATTTACTGCTTGTTATATTCCTCTTCTCAATGACAGGTTTGCAGAACCCCTCTCTTGTGACCTTCCTCTTCTTTTTGTATCCTAGTGACAGGCAAATTCGTTACCAGTTGGTAACTGCCACTGTTGGTTACACAGTTACATTATCCACCTTATTTCTATTTTTACTTTATCACTAACGAATTTTAAAATAACCTAGTAACCCACTACAGTTTCTTAATGCAAATTAAAATAAAAGTCAGCTAAACTAAAACAACTCCTACTGAAAACAAATCCTCTAATCAAAGAAAGACAAATAAAACATGGACAGGTGTAAAGACCTGTAAAATAACACATCACCGAAAAAAATCATGAAAGCCTGCTGTCTGTTTGCCTCCCTAGTCGGATGCTCCTGCATCACTCCTCCTTCAACTTTAGAAGGAGTCTGAATACTTGCAACACTCATAGCCGAGGCTGTGTTCCCAGTCGTGGCCATCGAAAGGTAAGAATGTGATGGATAATGACTCTCAGGTCTCTCAAACTCAGGTCCGATGTACTCGATAATAAATGAATAACTAGAAGAAATAGGAGAGGGAAGCGATTCAGGAGATTAAGGTACTTCCTCTACTTCTACTTCTTCCTCCAGAAATAAAAATCTTGAGGTTGGTGGAGTACTCCTCTCAGTACTGACACCAACACCAAAACCAGCTACAGAAACTTTAAGCCCTAACGGAGGATCTCTCTCCGTTGTGTCAGATAACACCGGGTCTTAACCACCTTCTGAATTACTCTTACGCCTTCTTGAAGAAGGCTCAACACTCACGGGAGACAACCCACGAAGTCGTCTCGATCGACGAATCGATCGATCAACCACTTTAAAATATTGATTAGACTAAAAAAACTATAGCGCTAAGCAAGCTAAGAGCAAAGAGCACTCACTACAAAATCCCTAAGATACAGCCAAGTAAGCGCCCTTAAGTATTTCCGCTCTGGGTGATTAGGACCGGACACCGAAATACAAGAAAGAGAAAAATAGGACCTCCCGAAAGTAGTCTGGGGTAATTACGACCCAGATCCACTAGTGAAGGTAACAGAGGCAGTTACGCTGACCTCCTAACAATAGCCTTTGCCGGTGCAAGTACCCAAGCTTCGCAAGGGCACCCTCCAGAAGTACTACTAGAAGTGATACAAGGTCTGCCTTAGGTACCACGGGTATTCCCCCCCGCAGTCACCTGTGTGATACCTAGGATGGGAAACTAAGGACACTAATCCATATCAGCAGCCGGGCAGAACGGTCTTAGGTCAGGATTCAACAAATCAGAGAGGGGGTATCTCTCTTCTCTGCCTGGACTTTCCCTCGTGCTTGACTCTTTGGAGGAGAGCTTTCCCGGTCCACCTAACGGTGTTGGATTTCGCTCATTAATAAACTTCTATTTTTCAAAATCTGAGCGGCCTTGGAGAGTTAACTCTCCACTCACCTAATCCAATGCCCTGCAACCTAGCTAGTTGATGTATGACAGTTAAAACAAAAATTGCTAGTTGTTTTTAAATTATATCGCTTATTTTAATTGGCTGTTATTTTATGTCAAGGCTATATGGAAGTGAAACCAATGATGTTTGTATGACGCAACAAGAAACCAATGAAAACCAAACTATATGCAAATGCACTGATTGCCTTTCGATGAAGAGTGATTTCTACACAGGTTCTATGAGACTATATATTTTTTACTTTTCTTTTCAGATAACCATACTTCAAACACCTCAAAAAATTGCGAAAAAAGACTAAAACGCTTATGTGCACCTAATGCAAATGACTAATGGCATGCAAATCCTAAGATGCTAGATCTAAGAAAGAAAAGAGAAATCTCTAATGATACCAAGGTTCAATCACTTTTTGGCAATCAACCAGTCTAGTTCCAAATCAGAAGCTCAATTTATAAAGATGCCAAAATCATATTTGATATAACATAATGAAATCAAAGAAAGATTCCCTTCTTAATCAAGTCACGAACCGAAGAATAAAGACTTCAAAAAGGCTTCAAAAAAATGAAAAAAAAACCATAAACCAAAACAAAAGTAATGGGAAACCAGAATGTTTTTTGGCTTTTGAGTTTTATGAAGAAAAGAGACTTCAAAAAAGACCAAGAAACTATCCAATTACTGAGCCAAGCAAACTTCGAATTTCAAGCAAAACTTAAACAAAATGCTCCAAACCAACTATGCTACTCTTGTAGCAGGACTTATATGAGCAAGATGAAGACAAGAAACTCAACAAATCAACTCAGTACAATAACATAAACTTGCAGCAAACTCAAACTCCAAAGAATCAAAAGAGACTCTTCAAAAATTGCACCAAGACCTAGTTAGTGAAATCAAGAAAACCAAACACAAAAACAGGCAAAAATCAAGATGCAAAGCAACTCGTAAAGTTAGGAAAGAGAAAATGAGCAAAAGCTCTCTGTCCTGAATACTCAGAACAACCAAGAATCTTCAAAAAAATATCTTGGTGCTCAAGCCAGAATTGCAAGCACAACAAACAAAGACTTCACCAAATGAGACGCTCTTGAAACAACCATGAGAGAAACAAGTATAAAACCAATTTAAACACAATCCAAAGACTTCAAAGATATCACAGGTACAAGTCACCACAGGCAGACAAGACCAAAAAAGCTCCAAACCAAAAATTTCAAAATTCACTCAAACATACGCGCTTTCACAGGTTTGCAACAAGCGTGCATACGCGACTGTTGTAAAGGAAACTCGCGTATACGCGGCTTCCTTTACAAAACTAGCATATATACGCGACTACGCAAAAGAAAAACCGCGTATGGAAAAGTAAATAAGGAAAAAATAAAAAAAGGTCAAGCCTGATCAAGAGACCAAGTCTTCAGTTTGACTGGAAAAAGATTTACTAAACTGGAAAAAATGATTAAAAATGTTGGAAACATTCAAGACAGATGAAACAACCCAAAAGGGAAATCACAAGAGTGTGATCCCTAGTATGGTCGCCATTTCTGTTTTGGGAAATAACTCCCTAAAGGTTTTTGGGTCGGCAACCTTCACAGATAAGGGGCATACCGTTCAAGAATGACTCACTTAACCTATCTTTTATGCTGAAAACTAGAATTAATCAATTGCAGAACTTACTCGAAAGTCCTACGTTTGATGTAGATCCCGCAGGGTTCAAACCCCCAACAACTCCTCGTGCTTCGTAACTTGGAAATCAAGAAAGAACGAACATGAAACACTAGTTGTACACCATATCTTGTTCCTAGATGTCAATATAATTCATGTATAATATCATATAAGCAATACTGAATGTTCAACTAACAATATTTACACATATATAAATAGATATAAACACGTGAATATTCGGGAAAAAGATGGTTCTTCTCATTATAAATGGCATGTACAATAATGGAAAGTGGAGAGATCACCTGAATCCTTCCACGGCCTTCAAGTAGACCGTTCTTTGGATCCGTGCAGCCCTCACCTCGCTAGGATTCTTCCAAGATGTGTACACACAAGATGTCATATAAGATGATGATCATCTTCAAGGAAACAAGGGTTTCCTGAATATACCTGGGAAGTGCAGGAGGCACGGGAACATCAGAATTGAAATAGGGATCCAACAGAGTATAATGTCTATAATTTTCTCTCTCCCTTAGGCCATACACATGAAGGGCTTTTATACTCCCTCAAAGTAGTTTCAGCAGTTGGAAACAGTTGGGCCACGGGCTGGGGTGGTTGAATTACGGGAATAACCATCACCCTGCCACAAAAATAAAGAATTTATATATATTTTTAATGATTTAAATGGCATACGCAGAAAAGTATGAACGGACTCGCGTATATACGCGGAAAATTCTAGGCATAACCGCGTATGGGATTTTTAACACTTCTTTTTATGAATTTGTTCAAGTATGGAGGGAAAGGGTGCCTAAGGCCAAGTGACAATCATTATTCACATGAGGGTGAGAAATTATTCTATAACTACAACTGTATGTAATTTCGTTATGGCCGCAGGCTTAAGGATTGTATAAAATGTATATTTCAGATAGGAATTAGTGAGCAATAGCAATTCCACTGTAACTCTGCTGAAATTGTGATTTTCCTGTTATCGGTCTCATTCTGAGCTGGATTCGATCCCATAATATACATTTTCTGATTTGAAATTAATAAAAAGGAGTTGCACCATGATATTTTCATCCTGCGTCTTAATTATTTATTGATCCGTCACTAAGTGCTAAAGTTTCAAGCTTCCTAAAATGGGGAATGAGTTGGTTGGCTAGGGAAAAGACAACCTAGCTTGTTCTCCCTTTCTCTTTCATTTCATCAAAGGTGTGCATTGATTTTATTTAAGTGAAAAGCGTGGATTAAGTTTATGTTTCATTCATTCACAAGAGTTCTAGTTCTATTTCATTAATATTTAATGTGTGACGGATCGATGGTGTGAATGTTAATTAAGTTTGATTTATCTTTAGTAATTTACTTTTCCATATCTTAGTTTACTTCTGCCTGGATTGTGCAAGCACGTTATTCCTGCACTAGTGCATTTACAATTTTGCAACTTGATTTTGTTGGTTCATCACAACAAAGATTTTTCATTCCCTTCTTTCACAGAGATTCAATACATTTCTGCAAGTGAGTGTTCATTATCAGATAGAAGTATTTTTAATATAAAGAGTTAAAATCTTAGGGATTAAAGATGCTTTGGTAATTGAGGAATGAATGTTGTTACAATGCTTTGATCTGTACCTTTACTTTACACTTTTAAGGAAAGGATTGAAACTCAATTTGAATTATTAAAGTGAACCTTTCTGAGTTAAAAAGATTAAAAGACGGATTTGATTTATGTGGGTAACTATTACAAGGATAAAACCCTCTCTCATACTTAGATGATTTCTTTGATTGCATGAAAGAGTTCCTTGATTGAAGAAAGTGTACTTTGGCTTCTGAAGTTTATTTTTTATTTTGAAGTTTATTTTAATTTCAAATTTCAGTTTGGTTGAAGCATTATTTTGTTTGTGGAAGATATTCCAAAGTTATGTTTTAATTTGCAAATTCTTTTCATAGTTATCACACTCTTTAATTTTTCCTTAAAGTTATTGGAGAACTTGGTGCAGGAATCTATTTTCCGGTACAGGAACTAATATAGTGATATAGGAACAACATGCTCTAGTCCTACGGCTAGGAGACCCTGCAATACATAAATCTCCAATATAAGTGTAAAAGATACTTCCATCACATAAGCCTTGTGCCTGTAATAGTGCAAGCAGATTGCAGGAGTACAGGAAAACAACTTAGTGCAGTAAGGAAAATCTTTAAAGAAGGAAGATCTCTTCAAGGGCCCAATTGTTAATCTGTCAAAAACTATACTGAAGATAAACATATAATTTTACTTCAGTAATTAGGATTGTTTGCAGCAGTTTGAAAGTTCCTTTCATTGGTTTCTTCCAAAGTATTTTCTTTCAAATCTAGCACTAGAATTTCTTTGGTGTAAATTGTTGTGTGATCTTTCTTTTCGATTCTGCAAGATTGCAACTAAAGTAGGAATAGAGATAGGAAAATTTCATACCATTTTTTGCATTTCTTGTGCTTCGTCTCCAAGTTTACGAAACCCCCGGGTTGACAATTAAGTGTTGAAGGAGTTTTCTTAACTGCAATTCCTACACCCAACATTTTGGGGCGTTTCTGGGGAGGCGATTTGAATTGGTAAGAATTATCCATTTTCTACAATAGGGGTAAGTATGCTATTATTTTTTATGCAGTGTGCTTCTATTGTTTGAAGGAATTTATAGGTGCTGAGTTATTTTAAATTTGCAACATTTTATTTAATTTTATTTTGTAATTTTTTCAAATGAATGCCTAAAAGGGGTTGGGGTCTGAAGTCCAATAAGGGTCGAAGAAATAA
This sequence comes from Pinus albicaulis, assembly GCA_034641835.2. Lineage (NCBI taxonomy): Eukaryota > Viridiplantae > Streptophyta > Pinopsida > Pinales > Pinaceae > Pinus > Pinus albicaulis. Next base: position 814,210,725 of record CM076577.1, read on the forward strand.
TGATAAATATGAAGCTATTTCTCAATTGGGCCTTCTTTTGTAGGCAGGAAGTCCAAGAAAAGGTAGACCCATCACGCAGGAACTGTCTACTTGGACTCTAGTAACAGTAGTTCAGGTGTGACACAACCCACGAAGGGGAATAAGTGGACTGTTGGAACCCATAGTCAACCTTCTCATCCTATTGAGAGAATTTCACTTGGAGGAACAAAAATGGCATATCACAAAGACCATGCAGAGGAAACTATCGAGAACCAAGTAAATGAGGAACAATCCACCTTTGGATTTCTAATTTTGGATCCTAATATAGTTGTGCAAAAGAAGAATATTCCACCATCAGCTCTTCCTCATTTCTATGGTAAGGTACACAAAGATCTATTGGGAAAAATACTAAGAGGTGGGGGTCAATCAGTATTTAGAGCTTACTGATAATTTTAACTTTTTCTTTACTGAATTCCATAAGCGACTTTGATGAACGTAACTCTCATATACATGCGCATATGCTAAAAGAAACTTGCGTATACTAATATAATTTTATTGTTAGAATTTTTTTTAGAAAAAATCTTTAAATAATCTTATCAGTCATGCATCTGTTTGTTAATTAGTAAATATGTGCAGTAACAGAAGAATAAATCATCACACAAGAGAAACACACATGAACAACAAGATTTAAGGTGGAAACCAAATTCGGGAGAAAACCACCGCTGATGTCGTCTCTGTCTTAAATATTTATTATATGGAAAACTGCTTACAATATTGTACTGATGCAGACTCATATCAGTACATAGGCATCTACCTACAGAAGGCTGCAAGCTTCTATCATTTTCCAGCTGCAACTGGAAGGGAGCTACAACCCCCTAATCTCGTTTACCAGCCACTACTGGAAGGGAGCTTCAACCCCTTGATCAGAACACCATCTTCTACTGGCAGGAAGCTTATACTTCCCTACTGAAGGCTTCAACCCTCAGAACCCCTACAAACCACGTTTCATCAATTTTCATACTGGATCACACAGCTTCAACACAACCCATCTTAAAGATCAACAACAATAAACCATATTTCTTCAATCTACTTCAACAAACATGCACCAGGTCTCAGATCTAATCATCTCTTCAATGGTTCATGCAAGAACATAGTAATTTCAGGTCTAGAGATCTTGATCCATCAATCTATCCAAGGGTGAATCATAACTTCAGATTTATCAATAAAATAGAGTTCATCCTATGCAAGTATACTTCAGAGAGAAGTATTAGTGATATCCCTTACACATGCACTCCTTTGCACTATGATCTTCTTCTCCTTATATAGATTTAGCCTTTACCAATACCATGAGTCAAAACCACACAACTGGCGATGGTATTCTTGGATGAAATCAAATAGATGACATGGAACTCAAACCTGTGGGCTAATACCATCGTAATGCCCCCTAGTATTACCCTTTTGGAGCGCAAAAGGAATATGCGACTTGGATCATTATTATCCGTGTATATACGCAACTTTTCCTGTAAAAAACCGCATATACAATCTTCAATATGAATATTACCAAATATTTTGCTGGCATTACACATTTCTTCTAATGGAATCCTAAGCTTCTACTAAAGACACATAATCCATATTTTACAGAGAGTTTCCATCAAGGACAACATATTTAAGACATAGGAATTATATTGCCAACAATCTCCCTCTTTGGACTTGATGACAACCATGATGGTGTTTGATCACTACAAGAAATAAATATATATAACCATTATTCAGATTCTTCAAACACCCAAAATTCTCTCCCCCTTTGACATCAAGAGAAAAGGGCACTATTTTGACCATGCCCCCCTTGAGTGTATGCTGAATCTTCGGATATTTTCAATGAAGTACATGACTCTATAACTCAACCAAGTATGAAATTTCCTATCACCAAGGACTCATACTTACATCAATGATCCAACCAAGTGGAATTGCATATTTGACTCAACTACCCAACCAAGCGGGTTTACAAAGTAGAACAAGTCCGTACATGATTGACTAGAACAATTTACATCATGAGAGTCAACATCCCCTTTTCATCAAATTACATAAATGATATGTCATTAACATGACCAAAATATCTCGAGAGAGAGAACATATATAAGAAACCAATCATAATGCCCACAATGCATTCTTTTCAGCAAGACAGGTGCTCCCCCTAAGCTGATGCATCCTGAATGCCTTCAACTACCAATTCATCAAAGTATCTTCATCAGAGAATGAAATATGAATGCTGGAAAAACAACAACGATTACCCAACAGTACCACATATGTTCTGAGTGCTGACCCAGAGAATTGTTGTCAACAAAACCCATACGTGGTTTTTTGCACAGAAACTCACATATATACGCGGTTTGTCTTTAAGAAACTTGCGTATCGAACTTTAACTTCTGAAATTAAGCATATTTGGCCAGAGTGGCAGAGACAACTCCCAGCTTCTATCTGAGATGTTAGGTTCCCATGATTTGTTAGATTTGTGAGATCAAATGCACAGGGTAGCATCAGACCAGTCTTTGGAGTCCTAGGACCTAGCCTTCCTGGACTCAGAGAGGTCTCTCTCTATTTGTGCAAAGGATGTGTACTTGTTTGCTTCTAGGGTTTTGATTTTAGGCTAGTTGTTAAGTGTAGGGTTTGTTTGCTTGTTTTGGTTGGGTAAGATGATCAAGTAGAATAGATAGAATGAGGAAATCTTCAAGTCATTGGGCTATGGAGCCAATAAAATTCATACAAAGTTTCAATAGTAAATCAAGGTGGATCACAGGGAAAATCTAGCATTGGCAATATGGATTCTCAAGATTTTTGTGAAATGAAATGAACATCAAGTTTGTGAGCAAAGTGGGACAAAGGGAAATTAAGAATCCTTTATCAGGTACTTAAAATGAGGAGGACTTCAACACTATTTAGCATGAAGAAGAAATCAATAGACAAGGCACACCAATAACTCTTTGATTCCACTTAAGCAAATAAGCATTTCAGACATACAATCCAATGAAATATAGAAGGTGAGAAACTCATTTAACTTCTAGTGATTTCACCTTCAAGGTTAGAGAACATTCAAGATACACATATAAATAATCAAAGAAAAGGGAACGCCTAAACATCATTGATCATAGCTATGAAGATCTCAAAAACAATTATTCAAGCATGGACAAATGGTATGATCGAAACATAGCCGCTTTGGCAAACCTAATCAATGGTACTTTGGAGAGAGACCTCAAGAACAATGTTTAGAGACATCAAACAAGCAGGGCTAACCATAAATCATCTTTGATACCTACTGTATTAAACCATTCATGAACTAAACAAGCTTGGGGGTTCTAGAGAGAAATTAATAATTCTCTAAAAAGGCCCAGCAGAGGAAAACATAGAGGAAGTGAAGAACAAACATAGGTAAGGTGCCTTTGAAAACGTTTCTTAGTATAAAACCTTTGTCCTACTGCAATAAGGAAGGATGAAACACAATGATACATAATAAAAAAATAACTGAAAGGAATAACATCACCATTAACCAAGCTCAGGGATCCTGCAAGCAGCCTTCTCCTTCATCAATCAAGACAAGACATTCACAAACTCCACAACACCAAATTCTTCTCCAATCTCCAAAAAAACTATGTATTGCTCCAAAGGGTCATCAAATTCCAACATTTACAATGAAGCCCTCATGCTCTATTTATTTAAAAAAGGAGGGGAAAAACCCTAGATAGGGTTGGAAAATGTCAAAATCACTCATAAATGTCATTAATGCCCAAGAGACCATGCAAGGTCCAAGGCACAAAATATCCCCTGAAATAAATGCCAAAATAAATCCTAGAACCTAATTTTAGAGTGATTTGCCTAAAAAAATAAATAAATATAATTTTTCAATTAATGAGTGTGTTTTGCTGAATTTTGGCCAAAAACACACATTGAGGCCTAAATGCGCAACGCCTTCACAGGCAGAAAATAGGTCCACTTGCAGCCAAATTTTCGTGACCTTCCCATTGTCAAACGTTTCCCCGTGATGGCCCATTGGAAAGCCTGCTGAGTATAATTTCCAAATATACCTTTGGTTTTTAGATTGAGCTCCTGTAGCCTGTCCAAAAAGAAAAATTCCCCAAACTACTTTGAGTGCAGCGCCCAGCCGGAAAATGAGGTAGAAAGGTAGAAAATGAGGTGTTTTTTGACCTTTTGAGGGGTCAAAAATGCTCCAAGTGCTCTGAAATTTGGTGATAATAGTGTAATATTCATGATAAAACCAAAAATGTAAAGTTATCCCTCTGAGGACGTTTGAGGAAAAAGCATAGCGACAGGGGCGCTGTGCTTATAGGCCTCCAAATTAAAAAAAAAAACCAAAATTTGTCAAAATTTCTTCAAAATTGGTGGATGTATCCTTCATGGGGTTTGGAAGACCTGTAGAGCAGCTTGAGCCAAGACTCCAAGGTTTTCTTGGTCTTTTCCTCCTTTTAGTGGTCGAATTTCAATGAGGGCCTCTTTGAGCTTGGCACTAGTGAGCTTGTTTTTCAAGGCATAGTGTTTGGCCATCTTTTTCTGTAGGCCAAAGTCTCTTTTCATCTTCTTCATATGTTTGTGCTCATCCTTGTAATAGTCAATGATGTACTGTGACATGCCAAGACTCCTTTGTAGGTCTTTAATCTCTACATTCTTGCTTTGAAGTAGTATGCTATTGGCCCTCTCATTGTCTTCATTTTCACTTTCTAGGTCAATGATGCCAAGTCCTTGTTTAAGCTCATTCTTACATTTCCTACCTCTCTTCACCTTTCGTTTTCCTTTGTCTAGTGGCTGAGATGAGGTGGATGGCATGGTCCCTTGCCTTTTGGAGGCAACAAACACAAGCCTTGGCCCTCTCTAATATGTGAATGACAGAGGTGTGATTGTGGTCTTGTTGGTGTCTTTGTCATGGCTGTGATCCTTACTGCTGTCATCAAACTCTTCATTTTCATTATTAGTATCATCAGTCATCATATTTTCCACTTCATCATTTTCCTTTTTGTTCTCAACACCATCACCACTCTCATTCTCTTCAATGATTTCTGCATTGTCATTTTGTCCTTCATTAAAGCTGCTTACCTCTTCATGGTTGTGGTCTTTATTTTTATTATCACTCTCTCCACTCTTTTCATTGTCTTCTTAACTGTCATGACTATCATGACTGTTTTCTTCTTTGTTGTCTTGTCAATCACTGAGGCATTCTTCTTGGGTGTCACTGCTACCTTTAGCCTTTGCATTTTCCTCCTTGTTTTCATCTTCATCTTGGCTGCCCTCTTCATCACTGCTCAATTCATTTTCAGTGTCATCCCTTTCATATTCTTCACTTTCATTACCCTGCTCTGTCTCCATGTTCACTGCCTCTTGTTGGCTTAATTCACCATTTCCCTCATCCTCATTTTGTATTGACTCATTGTCACTCTCACCCTCTTCATTTTTTTCATCATCATCACCCTCCTCTGTTTCCATGTCTTCTACCTCTTGTGGGCTCAACTCATCATCTCCTTCATCTTCATTTTGGTTTGACTCATTATCATCCTTTCCCTCATTTTCACTTGATTCTTCATTGCCACTTCCTTCTTCATCTGATGCATAAAAAGAAGGCGAGGAAGGGAGGTTTCCTTGAGGAGGTGATATATGTGTAGAGGATGATGTATGGTCAGTAGGAGGTGATGGAGGAGTAGAGGGAGGAGGATGAGATAATGAGGGAAAGTTTGGTTGATGATGGGGCTATGGGCTTTTGAAGACTTCATGGGCTATGAACACCTCCCATGGTATGCTATTTTGTTCCAGCTGATGTAAGATCACCATCTTGATCAAGGAGTGGTGGAATAAACTATACATTTGCTGGCAACAGGTCCTCCTCTAGACAACATAATACATATTTTCAATACTCCTATACAAGTAGTAAGGAAAATGAAGCATTTTAACCCTGGTAAAATGCATGAGGAGTCTAACATGGTAGGAATAAATTTTGGAGTACCTTCCCTCACAAGTAAATTACTTCATGATAACCCTCATCAAGGGTGAAAACATCTGTTTTAGGTGTGAGAAAGGGAAAATATCCTTGCAGCCTTCTCTATACCTAGTCTTGACAAATGGCTCATAATAGCTCATGTTTAATATTTCTTTCTTGAACCACCTTTCACCAACAACATGTATACTTGTAGCATTAGAGATGGCATCTGCTAATATTTCAAAGTCTACCCCTGTAATATTTACCTGTTTGTTGTGTAGGGTTGAGGAAAAACAACCTTGTAAGCTCTGGGTGATTTTGCACTTGTTTGACTTTCTCACAAAACTGAAAACACCCCACATTCCGAAAGCATGTGAGAATAATGGGAGATGAAGTAATATCCACTGTGCTCTAGGGTTCAAATCTATTGAACTTCCCTCCCTTGTGCTTTGGCCTTATAGGCACCTGGCCTCCTTCACTACTATCACTCCTTTCTTCTCCTGACATGGTGTCTGGTGTGGCTTTTGGACAAACTTGGGCCTGCTTATAAACCTTGGGCAAGAGGGGTGAAATGGAATGATGATGAGGGCAGCTTTTGCAAATGAGTGATAGGGAGATGGGTTTATGATTGAGTTTCTTTGAGATTAATGAGGGCTTTAACTTGAACTGACTGTTATAACCCTTATTGACACCTCCCCTAACTGATGATTTAGCTTAGAGGTCAAAGGAGAGTGTTAATTATGAATACTTAGGGTTTGTTTAAGTACTAAGGTTTGATAATCTTCCCTTAATCATCAAAACACAAAAACACTTGGAGGATGGTGAAAAATGTCCACTTACCACCTTTGACTCCTTTGCAGACTCTTTAAGGCAATTTTAAGGGCCCTCCCTTGAGTTTTTGGCACTTTTCTACAGTTTGGAGGGTTTTTAGCATAAGCGTAGCACCTGGTGGAATCTGGGTGAGTTGGGTCCTGTGTGCATAGCACCACGCAAAAACTGGGTGAGTCGAGCCTCTATGCACAACGCCAGGCCTGTCGGGTCAACCTTTGAGCACAACACCGAGCCCCTGGGTGTGTCGGGTCTGCTTGGGCATAGCGCTGGGCTGTATGTGCAGCGCGTGCAGCTATGCGCAGAACGCAGTGAAAATATTGCACTGTGAGAACCTCTATTCACGTAGCGTCGGGTCTTGTGAGCGCAACACCGGGTCCTGAGCATAGCACCGGTAGCCTTGACCAGAAATTTTAGTGAAGCTCAGAAATTTCTTCCTTGAAGGGTTTTTGCTCTCCTCAAACACATAATGAGCTAAGAGATAAGTAAATTGACCCTTTATAGTCTTTAGGAAAACAAAATTATCTTTTCCAAACCTACTTTGTAATTTTTTTTTAACATTTTTGTCATTTCACCGATATTCTTTTAATTTTATGCAGTGGGTGACTTAAAAACATAAAAATGGTGCCTTTTCCCTCCTGATCATTTTCTTTGTTTCTCTTTAGGCAGCTGACATGGTGAATTTTTATTTCCCTTGACCCATTGATGCTTTTAGAACTTGTTTTGCAGATGGCTGTTTGAGTCATATGATTCACTGTGTTTTGGCTTGTCCATGCCTTCCAATCACTTTTCAGTCAATGAGTGCCATGAAAACTTTGAAATAACTCTTTTTCTTTTGATCCTTTGGGACATGATTAAAACTTTTTAACAACCTTTAGCACTTGCAATGGTGGCAACCTCTTTAAGACCTCTCTATCCTTGCCTTGGAGATCAAACTTCCCTTTGCTTAATGGGTGACTGAGAAACCTGTTTTTCATCTTCCTCACTTGATCCTTAGGCATGCTAAGTCTGTCTTTGACAAGCATCACAACTTTCAACATCCTGTATGCTAACTCTCTTTGGCCACTTCTGATTTTTTGTAGGTGCCATGACACACTGATTTTTGTCCCCTTTGTCATTCTTGGAGTTTGAAAACTTTAGTCACACAACAACAACCTCATGATCATGTTGGTTTTTCACCTTGTAACTCAAACCTATGCCTTTATTCCTTTGACCATTTGGGGGAAATTGACTGTACTTGAAGGCTTGATCTCCCTCACACTAATACTCTTTGATTTTTTTTTTCTTTGAGGCAGTGAAGCATTTTTACCTTGGAAAACCCTAGAAGTTACCTTCAATAACCCTTTAAAAATTTCTACCTGCTGGCATTATGGAGGCTCCTCATCTTCATTTCACCTACTTTGCCTATCTTTCGAAAACCTTAGGCTTTAGGGCTGTTAGAGAAAAATCATTAGTGTTGTCTTCTAAGTTCTCTATAGCCCTTTAAAGTTCATTCATTTTTGTCCAGTTCACCTCACCTTTTTCCCTTCTTCATTTATAGTTTCTAAAAATCTTCAATTCATGATTGGTTGTGCTGATGTGCCTCTATCCTTGTGGTTTTTTGCTCTGATCTTTGCTTGGCATGCTGCTGGTCCAATCAGTCCTAGAAACCCTGATTTTCCTTGAACACAAGCTGCTTCCTCCTTCATTTGCTTGTGTGTATCCTTTAATGAGGACCAGACCTCTTACCTTACATATTCTCTTGTTGATAGCCACCTTGACACTCCTGCAGAAATGTCAAAATGGACAGTTGTCCTTTTGCAGAATTTTTTCCTTGGAAAAGCAGTCCTCTTTGAATTTTTCTTGATCTGATTTGGACAAACAGGTGCATGAAATTTTCTCATTTTGATTCAGCTTCTAGCACATGGAAAACAATGATTTAGTACACCAAAGATAACCCCACAAACTATGAAACCATAGTGACCTAGTGGGAGGCTCTTTAACTGAAAGCATTGGATAATGGTTTCCAAGTATAAAAAATAGAGTTTGTTGACATATAGATGTATTAAGGATCCAAAACCCAATGTACTTGATTTATCTAAAGAGTCTACAAAGATAGTTTTGAGACCGTCAATGCTTGAGGAATTTGATGGACATGGGAAAGGGTAGGTTGTTTGGCAATCCTAGATGGAAAGTAGGAGGGTTAAGCATAGGAAAAACATAGTAGTGAGGTCACGGGTGTGAAAATAAGACAAATATGAGTGGCATGAGTCCATGAGGGGCCTTCTAGGAGTGACAGGCTAATAAGGGAATGGCAGAGTATTGAGATAGTGAAAAATTTATCCTAAGGATAAAGAAAGTAGTGAGATTTCCAAAACTCACAATATTCATGAATTTTGTTTTTAGAAATCTAGGATAAGAATTTAGTTATCTAGAAAATGGAAAAAATTACTGATGACTAACAGTGGCTCCACTTGGGGAGGGCAACTCCTTTTCAGGAGGTGTCTAGAACTTCAGATATCAAATCTCTGAGTTTATGAAGACTAGTGCCTCATCCATTGGGCATATTTTTCTTCTTTCATTTGTTGATGTTTCTCTTGAAGCTATGATCTAAAAATCAGTAGGACATGTTAGCTTCAAACTCATATCTACCTATCCAACTTACTTTTCCTAGAATTTTTTTCTTCCTTGGGTGCACTTGGATTGGCAAACCCTTGACATTCTTTTCTTTTTGAAAGCAAAACAAATCTATTTACTGGTACCCTTATTACTTCCAAGAGTTCAGATTATGCTAGTGAACTCTTTTATTAGCTACCTAGACTAACCATTTGTCAAGATTAAGCTGTTTGACAAGCTTCATTCTCTAATCTACTGACATGAAATTGAAAACATGATTTGAACTAGGATTAAGCTATCTAATTTACCATGGTCTGTGGCATTAGGACAAGCTGCACACAGACATTATTTTTGTACAAACAAAACTATAAATAATGAGGGCTATGATTTATCATTTGTTAAGCCTTCCCATCTTTCTCTTTGGTTCATATTTGAGCATGGAGAACCAATATCTTTTCTTCCTAATCTATTCATACTAACAAGTTAAGTTTAGATGTTTTGAAAAGTTCTCTTTCACTAAACTATCAACAATAAATTGAAAACATGTTCAACCATGATTAGGCTAGATGACTGAACAAGAATCTTTTGAACAAGTAGTGGCATTTATGTTTGCACACTTTCAATAGTACTATTTTTTGGGTATGGGTTTGTACCTCTTTTCAAATCTGCCCTTTTTTTCCTTCTTTCTTTATTTGTGTGTGTGTGTGTGTTTTTTTTATGATCTCTCATCATGCAATGTTAGGTACAATGAATGAAAGTTTGAAACTAGGACTCTTGACAGAAATAGTGCGTGAGCATCCTGCCATTGATAGGACCTCCATTCAGTTCTTGTAAAAAGAAAGCATTATGACCTCTAACTGAATGAATGAGATAAGGACCTTTCCATAAATTCTCAAATTTTCCATGTTTACCTTTATCCTCCCTCTTGGAATCCCATTTCAGCACTGTGTCTCCAATGTGGAAATTGTTGGATTTAGTTCTTTTGTCAAATATCTTCTTTATGTTTTCTTGCACTGCTTGAGTCTTGTTGTAAACTTCTTCCCTTGTCTATTGCAAATGAATGGTTTTGTTCAGCCTCCTTTGCATGTCATTTGCTTCTGATCGCACTTCTTGGAGGAGCTTCATGACTAGAACTCCTAAATATTTCGGGAAGACTGCATCCATGCCATACACTAGTTGATAGGGAGACATACCGATTGAATTCTTGGTGGTTAGTCTATCAGCCCATAGTGCATGTACTAGTTTTCCATGCCATGCTTTTTGGTTCTGTTTCAGCAGCTTTTTGAAAATTTTCACCAGAATTTTATTGTAGGACTCATCTAGCCCGTTACCTTGAGGGTAATAAGCTGTGGAGTGCCCCAGTGTGATGTGATACTTATAGAAAAAGTCAACCATTCTTTTGTATTTAAAGGTAGCAGCATTATCTGTAATGATCTTTCTAGGACAACCGAATCAGGACAAGATGTTTGTCTCAAGGAATTTGATAATGACTAAATTGGTGGCATTCCTAGAAGGGATGGCCTCTATCCACTTGGTGAAATAATCAGTAGCAGTAAGGAACCACTTGTGTTGAGCAGATGAAGAAGGGTGAATTTTCCCAATGAAGTCCAAACCCCATTGTTGAAAAAGAGCTTCAACATTGATGGGATGCAAAGGCAAAGGTAAAAGTTTTCTCTTGCCATAAAAAATTTGGCACTTAGGGCAAGTCATAACCAGTTTGTGAGTGTCAGGGAAAAGGGTGGGCCAATAGTAGCCAGCTCTAAGGATTTTGTTAGCTATGGTTTTCTAGTAGAGATGACCTCCACACTCTCCCTCATGCAGCTCATGCATGATTTTATCTGCATCATCTTCAAGCAAAGATTTAAGAAATATTCCAAAAGAATTCTTCCAATACAAAGCTCCATCTAAAATGCTGAATTTTAAAGCTTTTTGTTTCAAGAATCTATATTTTGTCTTGGATAAGGTAGGAGGAGCATTAAGATAAAAAAGTACATATAGAATATCAGCATACCAAGAGGAGTTCCAAAATGCTTCTTCAATGTGGGGAGCTGTGAATTCTTCTTGTTCCTCTAATGCATCAACCATATTCATGTATAATGCTTGGAAATTTGATTCAACCATGAGTTTTGATAGTCCTTGTCCTTTAATCAGTTTATTAGGCCTGATTTCTAAATCATATTCTAAGATAATAGCAATCCATTTACCCCTTTTACCATCAAGGCCCTGATTTAGAATGTCTTTGACAACTGCATGTGGAACAAAAGTAATGATATGAGAGTGAAAAATGTAGACTCGAAAATATTTCAATGCTTTGATCAAGGCAAACGCTTGTTTCTCCATGATTTTGTATTTTAAGGGAGAATCTCTTAATGCTTTATTTAAAAAGGCTATGGGTTTTTCTTGCCCCGTCATGCTCTTTTGCAACAACACTGTAGCAACGGTGTGTTCGGATGCAAATGAGAAAATGTAGAAGTCCTTGGTAAAGTCAGGACTGATTAAAACTGGTGTTTGGGTGAGTGCATGTTTTACCAGCTCAAAATATTGTTTGGTTTACATGGTCCACTTAACTCCTTTCTCCTTTCTAAGAATGTTTGTGATAGTCCTTAGGAGTTCAACAAGGTTGGGGATGAACCTTCTAAAGAAGTTGATCTTTCCAATGAAAGATTGCAACTCTTTTATGTTTCTAGGATGGCTGATTTGAAATATTCCTTCAATCCTTTTGGGGTCTATTTTGATTCCCTATTCAGAGATGACATGGCCTAGGAGCTTACCTTCCTGAATACTAAACAATGTTTTCTTAGGATTTAGAGATAGGCCATATTTCCTACATTTTTTGAAGAATTTTCTCAAGTGGAATAAGTGTTCTTCATTAGTTTTAGAATAGACTGTGATGTCATCAAGGTAAATGAATATGAAGTAACCTATGTATTCTAAAAAATTTATGTCCATGGCCCTTTGGAAAGTGGCCCCTGCATTCATTAACCCGAAAGGCATTTTAACATGCATGAATGTGCCCCAAGGTGTAGTGAAAGGAGTTTTGTGTTGATCACTTGGAAGCACTAGTACCTGATTGTAACCTAAAAAGCCATCAAGCAATGATATTCTCTTAGAGCCAACTACCCTTTGCAATATATGATTCATTTTGGGAAAATGATAGTTATCTTTCAGGGAGGCTTTGTTCAAATTTATAAAGTCAATACACAGCCTAATCTCCCTGGTCTTCTTCCTAATTGACACAAGGTTTGAAACCCATTCTGAGTACCTAAGAGAAAATATGATCCCAACATCATACATATTCTTAATCTCTTTCTCAACTAAAGGTACTAGGACGTGGTTTATTCTTCTCAACTTTTGTTTGAATGGTTTCTGATTTTCCTTGAGAGGAATTTTATGTTGAATAATGCTTGTGCCATAGGACTTCAAATCCTCATACCCCCATGCAAACACATCTTTAAACTCTTTAAAAAGCTCAATATATTTCTGTTTTATGTGAGGAGGAAGGGTTTTGAACAGCTTGATCATTTTTGTTTTAGTTATGCTGACTATCTTATATTCTTCTACATTAGTCTCAGTAGATTCCATCTTTGGCTTTCTAGCCACATCATTAAAATCAAACAACTCCTCTAATGGTGTAAGTCCCCTTGGTAAGGTATCATCTTTACATTGTTAAACCTCAAGGTCTTTTGATTTAGATTTTCAAACAATTATGCCTCATAAGGATTTTCAAGTAGATTTATATCAGCAGTTTTGGACAACTCTATTTTGTGGGCTTGTTTTTAAGAAAAATAATCTTCCTCATGCCCTAAACTTGTTTCCGGTATTGCAAATTCATTCTTAGATTGTAGAAAGTCATCAATTTGTTTATCACCCTCAAACACTTTCCAATAGTCTATGTTGTCAGGTATTGTAGGCCGGTTTTTTACTTTGACAATGTATTGTTCATTTGCATGGGGTATTTGGCAATTGCAGGCAGCAAAGGCAAGCTCATGGGCAAGGTTGTTTTGAGCTCTAGGAATGAAAGTGAGTTCATATTTTTCAAAGGTTTTCAGGAGGTCTAGGGCAACATTCCTATACTCTCTTAGCCTAGGATTTTTGGCTGAATACTCCCCTTTGATTTGCCTAATGACCAATTCTAAATCTCCTTGAACCGAGATCTTCTTAGCTTCTATGTTTTTTAGCAAATGCAAACCAAGGAGGAGAGTCTCATATTATACAATGTTGTTAGTGCACTGAAAATCTAGTTTGTAGGAATGGCCTTCATTTGTGTTATGTATCCAGATACCAGCTCCTGAACCAGCTTTGCCACAAGATCCATCAAAGCTCATGTTCCAAAGTGTTTCCAGTTCATATTCACCACTATGTTGTTGTTAAGGGTAGCTAGAGTTTTGGCTGTTGAGCTCTTCATTCGGTGTCAATTTTGACTTTTGTGGTATGTGTGGATCTGTCTCTATTTCATTTACCTATTCACTGATGTTATATTTGTTATACAAGATGAATGGAATAAACAGGGGTATTGTCATCATTTAAGTTTAGAGTATCAATATCATTCCCTATGTTCAATACTTTCAGAACTTGGGATCTGTACACATCTTGGGTTACCAGTTCAGTGAGAGGCATGGTGATCTTGATTTTAGCAATATCTCCCTCAAAACTGAAAGGCACTTGTGTTTTGGACATATTTACATCAGTTTTATCAGCCATAATTTTTCCTACAAGTTTAATTTTTTGATTCTGTTTTGGGACTTTGGACAAAAGAGTTTTCTCAGGGCCACTAGTAGATGCACCAGGGCAACTTGTGTCACCACTTGGCTAGCTAGTTTTGTCTCTGTTTGGATCAATTTTCTTAGGCATGGTGTTGGTAATGTCTGTTGTCTTCTTAGGAGTGTTTTCAGGTGTCTTCCTAACAACAAATTTTTCTTTGTTCTTTTTGGAGTTTTCTTGGTTCTTTTTTCTCCTAAGGTCATATTGCCTATGGACTTCCATTATGGAATTTTCAAATCCCAATTGGTAGTCTTCATAACCTCATAGTTTGTTTCAGTTTGATCTGAGGAAAATAAACCTTGTTCTTCTTTAGTGATAAAAACATCTCCCTCATTGTCAGAACCTATCAAGTTTACATGGTTTTCTTCAGGTTCTTCAGACTCTCTTCCCTCTTCATCTACATAATTGTCTTGGAAAGGGGGCCTGATTTGTTGGTCATTGTCTCTTGGTCTGTTTTGGGGAGGATCTCTTCTGAAGTTTGGATTCCTATTTATGTTTTAGGGATTTTCTTGGTTTTCCCTAGGGGGTTTTCTTTCACTCAAGTTTATTCTTTCCATCATTATTTCCATTACCCTCACTAAATTGTCAATCTTGGCATCAGATGAGGAGGTTGAGGCCATAGTTTCATCTTTGTAGGTGACTCTCTTTTCTGATCTCATCCTCGCCCTCTTTTCAATCAGGTTGGCCTCTACACTTATAGCTCCCTTTTTCATGTCTTCTAAAGTTATGGGCTCTCTCTCTCTTAGTTGATAGACCATGTCTGGATCTAAACCTTCTAGAAATTTTTCTAAAGCTAAGCCTTGTAGGGGTTTCATGTATGGTGGAAGGGCATTGTAAACACTATTGAACCTGGTACAATAGTCTTGGACACTTTCCCCGATATTTCTCTTAAGGTTGTTATATTCTGAGAGGATTTGGAGAGGGTTTTTCTTGATTTCCCACTTCTTTATAAATGTCTAGTAAAGGGAAGGGAGATCATGTATGGTGTTAGGAGTCAAGATTTTGAACCATTTTTTGGCTTCTCCTCCTAAGCTTTGTGAAAATATCCTCATTTTAATGGTTTCCTCTTCTAATTCCATGTAATCAAAGGCATCGTTTATCCTATCTACATGTTGTTGGGCAGTGATGGATTCAGCTCCGGTGAAGTGAGGGATTTTGGATTGGTAATCATGTGGAAAAGGTAAAAAAGGTTGTGGTAGTGCCAAGGAGGCATACCATGCTGCCATGATGGGAGTGAATGGTATCCAAGGATGATTTACAAGGGGAGGGTTTGTGAGAGGGGTTGGGGGATGAAGTTGAGTGGTTTGAAAAATGGATGTGTGGATGGGGGTGGTAGAGGTACTTGGACTAGCAAACTGGTTTTGAGTAGACTTGGTATGAAAAAAATCTAAAGTGATGGAGAAGATGAAAGTCAGGAGGAGTGGAAGGAGAGGCTTCTCTCCTTGAACTCTGTTGCAAATCTAAGGGCTCAAGGTCATTCTGTTCAATCCCACTTTGTGACTTGGTTATGAAAAGATTTCTTGTATAGTGCAAGTCAAACTGGGGGTCTTGCAAGGCTGTAAGATGTTCAGGGACAAAGATTGCTCTATGAATGGTCCTAATAGTAGTTGAGTTTCCAGTTTTAGAATTTTGCCACAAAATCTTTTCTGGATCATCAACTATGGTGGGAGGTTTTGGGTCTGGGTGAGATCTGGTAATGATCCTTTGTCAAGCCAGATTTCAAACCCAAGGTATAGAGAGGCTGAAAGTTTATGACTGTTTTCGAAAGGCAGACCTCTCTTAATGTTTTCTAAACTCACAGTGTGTGACTAGGCTCCTAAACCTCTTAGGGTTGATTTGACACAATCCTAAGGAAATCTAAGAACACTAGTAAAGTTAGAAGGCCTACTAGAGGCTTGTGGAGTTGCCAAGTGGATATTTTAGCTGTTTTAAAGATGTATAGTTATGGTCCACCACCAATAACTAAAAAAAAACCAATCTAGGGATTTTTTGGGGTTTTATGAGTTCCTTTATGTATCCCTAAGGTTTCTATGAGTGTCCTATAGCTGAGTCATCATTTTTCTAGGATGGTGAAACAACTAGATTATACTCTTTGGCTAACAGTTTGAGTTCTCTATAATTTTGATAAGGGTTTCTGAAGCTCTAAGGAGTGCTTAGATCGTCACTAATCTCAAAAAGTATCTCACCTTTATTTCCAATTGTGTTAGCTTGTGAGTTGGTGATAAATCAATAACTGTTGTGTAATAAGGGTTTTCGAAGCCCTAAGGAATACTTATATGGTTATTGACTTAGAAGGTCTCACTATGATCGCCATTATGTTAGGTTCCCATGGTTTGTTAGATTGGTGAGATCAAATGCATAGGGTAACATCATACCATTATTTGGAGTCCTAGGACCTAGCCTTCCTGGACTCAGAGAGGGCTCTCTCTATTTGTGCAAAGGATGTGAACTTGTTTGCTTCTAGGGTTTTGATTTTAGGCTAGTTGTTAAGTGTAGGGTTTGTTTGTTTGTTTTGGTTGGGTAAGATGATCATGTAGAATAGATAGAGTGAGGAAATCTTCAAGTCATTGGGCTATAGAGTCAATAAAATTCATAGAAAGTTTCAATAGTAAATCAGGGTGGATCACAAGGAAAATCTAGCATTGGTCAGATGGATTCTCAAGGTTTTTGTGAAATGAAATGAACATCTATTGAGATTGCAACAAGATGATGAGCTTAGTGAAAAGAGTTGCCTTCACTAAGTGGGCCCGCAGGCTATTTTTGGCACAAGTCTATTTTTAGACATGTCGATCATATTCTATGAGTTACAGGATGCTATTTGTGGATGGTTGGTCAAGTTGGAAAATAGATGGACTTATTTTTAGACATACTAGGTGGAATCTATTTTATAATTCCAATCTAAAAATAGATATGTCGAATATTATTAGCTCTTAATAATATTTGGACTATAAACATTATCTTATTCTCTTGGAGATACTTCGATTAAATTACACATATGTAGCCTGAAGAGTTAATGAAAAGGAGTACACTATTCTGAGGGTAAGTGGAGAACTATTGCATGGAGGACTTCAGTTAGAACTCATGTGACAGAGTTTGGTGGAGTTGTAGAAGTAGTTGGTGGAGTTGTGTTCGGTTTAACTCAGTTAGACACAGTTGAGCTAGTTGTATCTAGTCTAACTGATTGATACACTAGTGAGAGTGGTGTGAATTAATTATTAATTAATTAACTAAATATTAACTCATTAATCAACTGAAGAATACATCAGTTAACTACAGTGCATGGACAGTTTCAGTGGAGACCAGTGGAGAGATAGGTGAAAGGGCAAGTTGACTATCAGTTGTGACTATAGTGTTGCATGATTTGCAACACACAGTGATTGGATATGCCAATGAGGATTGCATGAGTAAGGCTGGACCAATTTGAGTTCATTCAGAGCCAATATTCAACAGGGATTGCGCATTAGAGGCAGGCTAGCAGGTGGCAAAGATCGGTGCATGGATTTGCTAGATCGGGCCTGATTAATGTGTAGCGATTGTATTGTACTGAGAGCTTGATATGATCAGCTTTGTATGAGGATTGATACATGATTTCTATGACATATATTATATACATATAGTTGGGGTTTTTAGCTTCAGGCTTTTCCGTTAAAACACTATGTGCATATGTGTGAATTTTTATGGTTTCAATGTGTGCATGAAATTGAATTAATTTCCACAAGTAATGATCAATAATAGAAGAGATTCTGTATTATGCATGAAGTCAAATAGTGTGTGATCAGGAGAATCTTGGATGTATAATGCATTAGTTATATAATTTATACATGGTATCAGAGTGATATTGATCATTGGAGCAATTGCAAAGCATTGAAGCAGTTGAGTTTTGTGCTGGTGGAATTCGAATTTGCATTAGTGTTTTCTTGGTGTTGAAGTTGAGATGTCTTTCAACGGATTGCGATTGGAGTATGCCATTGAGGGCAGCTCGAATTATATTTCATGGAAGGACAGGATGGAGGCATTGCTAAAGGATAATGGGTTGAAGGAGTTCATAGATGCAAAAATTCCAAAACCTACTTTCCGTGATGCTGCCGCACTTGACGCATGGCAAAAGAAGACAACAAAATGTCGAAGGATTCTGTTGGAAGGTGTGAAGGATCACATAGTGTCCAGCCTTCATGGTAAAGCTTCTCCATTCTTGATGTATAAAGCTTTGACAGACTTGTTCCAAAGCAAGAGCGACCAGAGGAAGTTGGCGCTGAAGGATAAGCTCAGGAAGATAAAAATGGAGAAAGGCGACAGTATACCCAAGTACCTCACGAAGTTTTTCCAGTGTATGGATGAGGTTGGAAGTGTGGGCGTTACTGTAGATGAAGAATAATTGGTGAGCTTGGCTCTCCTTGGGCTTCCGAAGAGTTGGCATTCCTATGAGGACTCTGTCAATGGTCAGGAGAAACTGCCGGGATGGGAGCGACTTTGGTCGGATCTTGTGTAGGAGGAGATAAGGCGGAGTACCAGGGATGGATCTTCATCAAAGAATGAAGATGAAGAAAATTGTGCTTTGTCTGCCAAAGCAAAGAAGGGGAAGAGAAAGAAGTATACTTCTCAATTCGGTGCGAAAGTCAAGAAGCAGGACACGTCTAAGGTTAAGTGCTTTTACTGTCACCAACACGGACATTACGCCACTAATTGTCCACAGAAGAAGAAAAATAAGTAGGCTGCTGGATTTGCAGCTGGAGAGGCCTTAGCCTCGCAGTTTGAGCTATATTTTTCATTGATCGCATGCTTGGTCTCAAGTATGATGGGTTCAATGTGGTTTCTTGACAGTGGTGCATCTTTCCATATGACCGGAGACAAATATTTGTTTACTGATCTGGATGAGAAGGATCATGGAGTGCACATCGAGATGGGCGATGATGGTAGATACAGTGCGACTGGTATCGAGACCATTTCCTTTGAGAGGGAGTCTGGAAAACCTTTCATCTTGAAGGATGACATGCATGTTCCAGGATTGAAGAAGAATCTGATCTCTGTGGCGATGTTGGAAGACAAGGGATATGATGTTGTCTTTAGCGAGGGAAAGGCTTTCCTACGCAGTAAGGCAACTGGTGAAACCCGGAGGATAGGGGTTCGAGTTAAGAAACTTTATCAATTACAGGTAGATGGTTGCGCAAAAATGGCAGGCAAGGAAGAAGGAGTGGTGAGCCGGGATGAGGGCGAGCTATGGCACAGGAGATTGGGCCATATTCACCATGGTGCTTTAAAAATTTTGCAGCAGATTTCTACCGAGCTTCCCAAAGGTACACTTGCGTAGTCATATCAGTGCAAGGGATGTACTTTGGGAAAATTTGTGAAAGCCACATTTCATGAGAAGGATAGTCACGCCACGACGATCCTTGAGAGAATTCACACAGACGTGTGTGGACCTTTCTCAGTAGCTTCGAAAGCAAAGCACAAGTATTATGTGATATTTGTTGATGATTTTTCTCGTAAGTGCTGGATCTTCTTCATGTAGAGGAAGAGAGAGACATTCTCTAAGTTCTGTGAGTTTAAGGCACTGGTGGAGAAAGAATCGGGGAAGCAGGTGAAGGCTCTTAGGAGTGATAATGGTGGTGAATTCATCTCTAGCGAATTCAAGGACTTTTGCAGCGCAGAAGGAATTCAAAGAGAGCTCATAGCGCCTCATAATCCACAACAGAATGGGGTCACTGAGCGAAAGAACAGAACGATCGTGGGTGGCTCATGGGTGATGTTGCATGATTAGGGAATTTCCATACACTTGTGGGCTGAGGCATGCAATACTGCGGTTTATGTGCAAAACCGTTGTCCTCATAGAGTACTTGGCATGAGTACACCCGAAGAGGCATTTTCTGGTAAGAAGCTTGATATTTCTCATTTGAAGATTTTTGGCTCTTTGTTTACATTCATGTGGTGAAGGATGCAGGGAAGAAGGCTAGAGTAACCGCGAGTTTGGGATATTTTTGAGGTACACAGAAACACCCCACAATTATCTTGTGTATTTGCCAAACAATCGGATGACTATCGTGCGACGGATATCAAATTTCATGAGGAGAAAGCCATGAAGTTGTTGCTTGAGAGGGAGCCACACTTGCATGCAGATGAGGAGCTATTAGTTCCTAAGGATGAGCCTCAGGATGTGGATCAGCCACAAGAGGAGGTTCATGGAGTGGAAGAAACCACTCATGCAACGACAACCATCAGAGGGCAGAAGCGCACTACAGAAGCTAAGCGACTGAATCTTGATGCAGAGAAGATTGTAGGAGCACCTACATCACAGCGCAGATAGAGACAATCACCTAATCGATATACTGGATACATGGCTCTGATGAGCAAGTGTATCGTGATAGAACCATCCTCTTTCGAGGAAGCTGTGGAGGACCCTTCATGGGTAGATGCCATGGTGGAAGAGTATGATTTGATTGTCAGAAACAGTGCATGGGAGATTGTCCCAAGGCCGGAAGGGAAATCAGTGGTAGGTTCGAGTTGGATCTACAAAGTGAAGCAAGCTGCTGACAGGAGCATCGAGAAGTACAAGGCAAGATTTTTTGCCTGGGGCTTCTCACAGGTTGAGGGCATCGACTATGAGGAAACCTTTGCACCTGTCGTAAGGTATTCTTCCATACGGAGCATCCTAGCTCTCTTAGCGCAGATGGGATGGCACATTCATCAGATGGATGTGAAGATTGCGTTCCTCAACGGAGTCATTGAGGAGGAGGTGTACATAGAGCAGCCCGAAGGTTTCGAGATATTTAGCAGTGAGTCGCATGTGTGTAGGCTCAAAAGAGCGTTGTATGGGTTGAAACAAGCACCTCGTGCTTGGTACACACAGATAGACAATTATTTCACCGGTCTTGGATTCACCAAGAGTGAGGCAGATCCAAACCTATACCAGATTGTGGTGGAGGGTAAGTTGATGATCATTGTACTTTATGTAGATGATTTGATTCTGACGGGTGATTAACAATTGATACTCTCATGCAAGGCTGATCTTGCAAAAGAGTTTGAGATGAAGGACTTGGGCCTCCTTCATTATTTCCTGGGATTTGAAATTTGGCGACGCAGTGATGGATTGTTTGTGTCTCAAGGCAAGTATGCCCGGAGATCTTCGGAAGTTCAACATGCAAGTTTGCAAGCTATCTACACTCCTCTTCCTAGTGGTTAGAGTGAAAGAGGATGCTGTCCTTGAAAGTATTGGATACTGCTTGTTGCTCGACAGTTGGTGGGTTTGCTCATGTATTTAGTTAATACAAGACCATACATATGCTATGTGGTGAACGAACTTTCACAAACAATGGTTAAGCCTACGAAGCTCTTTTGGAAGGCAGGCAAGCATGTCCTAAGATATCTCAGGGGCACATATGGGTATGGATTATGGTACAAACAGATAGATGAGGTGAAGTTGCATGGCTTCACGGATGCAAGTTGGGTAGGCAGCCCAACAAATAGAAAGAGCACATCAGGAGGGGTTTTCAATATCGGATCTACAGTAGTTTCTTGGTACATCAAGAAACAAATATCCGTGGCACTTAGTTCAGTGGAATCAGAATACATGGCAGCAAGTCAAGCTGCATGTGAGGATATCTGGATGAGGAAGATCTTGGTTGGTTTGTTCGGTTCACATTTAGATCCTACAGTGATACATTTTGATAATCAAAGTTGCATCAAACTCTCGATTAATCCTATGTTTCATGATAAATCTAAACATATTGATATCTGGTATCATCATATCAGAGATTGTGTGCAGCGGAAGATCATGTTGCTTCAGTACATTCCTATGGAGGATTAGGAAGTAGATATTTTGACGAAGGTGCTCACCAGGAGCAAATTTGAATACCATAGAGGTAGGATCAGGGTGAAGGATAATCCCTATCTTGTTGAGAGGGAGTGTTGAGATTCAACAAGATGATGAGCTTGGTAAAAAGATCACCTTCACTAAGTGGAGCCCACTTGGGAATATTTTTGAGGCGCAAGTCTATTTTTAGACATGTAGATCATATTCTATGAGTTGCGGGGATCTTATTTATTGGATGTGGTTGGTCAAGTTGGAAAAATAGATCGACTTCTATTTTTAGACATACTGGGCGGAATCTATTTTTAGATTTCCAGCCTAACAATATATATGTCGAATATTATTAGCTCTTAATAATATTTGGACTATAAACATTATCTTATTCTCTTGGAGCACTTCAGTTAAGTGCACAGATGTGGCACAGGAGCTGACATAAGGAATTACGCTATTCCTGAGGGTTAAGTGGAGCTATTGCATGGAGACTTCAGTTAGAACTCATGTGACAGAGTTTGGTGGAGTTATTGAGGTAGTTGGTGGAGTTGTGTTCAGTTTAACTCAGTTAGACACAGTTGAGTTAGTTGTATCTAGTCTAAATGATTGATACACTAGTGAGAGTGGTGTGAATTAATTATTAATTAATTCACTAAATATTAACTCATTAATCAACTGAAGAATACATCAGTTAACTACAGTGCATGGAAATTTTCAGTGGAGACCAGTGGAGAGATAGGTGAAAGGGAAAGTTGACTATCGGTTGTGACTATAGTTTTGCATGATTTGCAACACACAGTGATTGGAGATGCCAATGAGGATTGTGTGAGAAAGGCTATACCAATTCGAGTTCATTCAGAGCCAATATTCAACAGGGATTGCGCAGAAGAGGCAGGCTAGCAGGTGGCAAAGATCGGTGCATGGATTTGCTAGATCGGGCCTGATTAGTGTGTAGTGATTGTATTATACTGAGAGCTTGATATGATCAGCTTTGTATGAGGATTGTTACATGAGCTCTATGACATATATTATATACATATAGTTGGGGTTTTTAGCTTCAGGATTTCCCGTTAAAACACTTTGTTCATATGTGTGAATTTTTATGGTTTCAATGTGTGCATGAAATTGAATTAATTTCCGCAAGTAATGATCAATAGTAGAAGAGATTCTGTATTATGCATGAAGTCAAATAGTGTGTGATCAGGAGAATCTTGGATGTATAACGCATTAGTTATATAACTTCTACAACATCAAGTTTGTGAGAAAAGTAGGACAAAGGGAAATTAAGAATCCTTTATCATGTACTTAAAACAAGGAGGACTTCAACACTATTTTGCATGAAGAAGAAATCAATAGACAGGGAAAACCAATAACTCTTTGATTCCACTCAAGAAAATAATAATTTTAGACATACAATCCAATGAAATATAGAAGGCGAGAAACTCATTTAACTTCTAGTGATTTCACCTTCAAGGTTAGAAAACATTCAAGATACACATATAAATTTAATCAAAGAAGAGGGAACGCGTAAACATCATTGATCATAGCTATGAAGATCTCCAAAACAATTATTCAAGCATGGACAAAGTGTATGATCGAAACATAGCCACTTTGGAAAACCTAATCATGGTACTTTGGAGAGAGACCTCAAGAACAATGTTTAGAGACATCAAACAAGCAGGGCTAACCATAAATCATCTTTGATACCTACTATATTAAACCATTCATGAAATAAGAAAGCTTGGGGGGTCTAGAGAGAAATTAAGAATTCTCTAAAAAGGCCCAGCAGAGGAAAACATAGAGGAAGTGAAGAACAAACATAGGTAAGGTGCCTTTGAAAATGTTTCTTAGTCTAAAACCTTTGTCCTACTGAAATAAGGAAGGATGAAACACAATGATACATAAGAAAAAAATAACTGAAAGGAAGAACATCACCATTAACCAAGCTCAGGGATCCTGCAAGCAGCCTTCTCCATCATCAATCAAGACAAGCCATTCAGAAACTCCACAACACCAATTTGTTCTCCAATATCCAAAAAAAAACTATGTATTGCTCCAAAGAGTCATCAAATTCCAACATTTACAATGAAGCCCTCATACCCTATTTATTTAGCAAAGGAGGGAAAAAACCCTAGATAGGGTTGGAACATGTCAAAGTCACTCATAAATGTCATTAATGCCCAAGAGACCATGCAAGGCCCAAGGCACAAAATATCCCATGAAATAAATGCCAAAATAACTCCTAGCACCAAATTTTAGAGTGAGTTTCCTCAAAAAACATTAAAATATCATTTTTCAATTAATGAGTGTGTTTTGTTGACTTTTAGCCAAAAACACACAATGAGGCCTAAAAGTGCAGTGCCTTCACAGGCAGAAAATAGGTCCACTTTCACCCAAGTTTTGGTGACCTTCTTGACATTGAAATTTTCCCTGTGATGGCCCATTACAAATCCTGTTGAGTCTACTTTCCAAATATACCTTTTGTTTTCTGATTGAGCTCTTGTAACCTGTCCAAAAAGCTAACTTCCCAAAACTGCTATAAGCGTAGTGCCAAGCCTGAAAATGAGGCAAAAAGGTGAAAAATGAGGTGTTTTTTGACCTTTTGAGGGGTCACAAATGCTCCAAATTATCTGAAATTTGGTGAACATAGTTTAATAGGCATGAGGATTCCAAAAATGCAAAGTTCTCCCTTTGAGGCTATTTGAGGAAAATGCGTAGCGTCAGGGGTGTTGTGCTTATAGGCCTCCAAATTCACAAAAAACCAAAAATTCTCAAAATTTCTTCAAAAATGGTGGATGTATCCTTCATGGGGTTTAGGAGACTTGTATAGAAGCTTGAGCCAAGACTCCAAGGTTTTCATGGTCTTTTCCTCCTTTTAGTGCTTGAATTTCAATGAGGGCGTCTTTGAGCTTGGCACTAGTGAGCTTGTTTTTCAAGGCATAGTGTTTGGCCATATTTTTCTGTAGGCCAAGGTATCTTTTCATCTTCTTCACATGTTTGTTCTCATCCTTGTAATATTCAATGATGTATTTTTCCATGCCAAGGCTCCTTTGTAGGTCTTTAATCTCTGCATTCTTGCTTTGAAGTAGTATGCTATTGACCCTCTCCTTGTCTTCATTTTCACTTTCTATGTAAATGATGCCAAGTCCTTGTTTAAGCTCCTTCTTACCTTTCCAACCTCTCTTCACCTTTTGTTTTCCTTTGTCTAGTGGCTGAGATGAGGTGGATTGCATGGTCCCTTGCCTTTTGGAGGCAGCAAACACAAGCCTCGGCCATCTCTAATATGTGAATGATAGAGGTGTGATTGTGGTCTTGTTGGTGTCTTTGTCATGGATCTGATCCTTGTTGCTATCATCAAAATATTCATTTTCATTATTAGTATCACCAGTCATCATATTTTCCGCTTCATCATTGTCCTTTTTTTTCTCAACATCATCACCACTCTCATTCTCTTCACTGATTTCTTCATTGTCATTTTGTCCTTCATTAAAGCTTCTTACCTCTTCATGGCTATGGTCT
Source organism: Pinus albicaulis (assembly GCA_034641835.2). Classification (NCBI taxonomy): domain Eukaryota; kingdom Viridiplantae; phylum Streptophyta; class Pinopsida; order Pinales; family Pinaceae; genus Pinus; species Pinus albicaulis. The sequence goes on from CM076577.1 coordinate 814,236,179, forward strand.
TTATTTTTATTATCACTCTCTCCACTATTTTCACTGTCTTCATGACTGTTATGACTGTCATGAATGTTTTCCTCTTTGCTGTCTTTTCCATCACTGAGGTTTGCTTCTTGGGTGTCACTGCTGCCTTTAGCCTCTGAATTTTCCTCACTGTTTTCATATTCTTCTTGGCTGCCCTCTTCATCATTGATCAATTCATTTTCAGTGTCATCCCTTTCATTTTATTCACTATCATTACCCTGCTCTGTCTCCATGTTTACTGCCTCTTGTTGGCTTAACTCACCATTTCCCTCATCCTCATTTTGGCTTGACTCATTGTCACTCTCACCCTCTTCATTTTGTTCATAATCATCACCCTCCTCTGTTTCCATGTCTTCTACCTCTTGTGGGCTCAACTCATCATCTCCTTCATATTCATTTTGGTTTGACTCATTATCATCCTCTCCCTCATTTTCACTTGATTCTTCATTGCCACTTCCTTCTTCATCTGATGCATCAAAAGAAGGGGAGGAAGGGAAGTTTCCTTGAGGAGGTGATATATGTGTAGAGGATGAGGTATGGTTAGTAGGAGGTGATGGAGGAGTAGAGGGAAGAGGATGAGATGATGAGGGCAAGTTTGGTTGATGATGGGGCTGTGGGATTGTGAAGACTTCATGGGCTATGAACACCTCCCAAGGTATGCCCTTTCGTTCCAGCTGATGTAAGACCACCATCTAGATCAAGAAGTGGTGGAATAAACTATTCATTTTCTGGGAATATGTCCTCCTCCGGACAACAAAATACATCTTGTCAATACTCCTATACAAGTAGTAAGTCAAATGAAGCATTTTAACCCTGGTAAAATGCATGAGGATTCTAACATGGTAGGAATAAAGTCTGGAGTACCTTCCCTCACAAGTAAAGTACTTCATGATAACCCTCATCAAGGGTGCAAACCTCTGTTTTAGGTGTGAGAAGGGGAAAATAGCCTTGCAGCCTTCTCTGTACCTAGTCTTGACAAATGGCTCATAATAGCTCATGTTTAATATTGCTTTCTTGAACCAATTTTCACCAACAACAGGTATACCTTTAGCATTAGAGATGGCATCTACTGATAGTTCAAATTCTACCCCTGCAAGATTTACCTGTTTTTTGTGTGGTTGAGGACAAACAACCTTGTAAGCTCTGGGTGATTTTGCACTTGTTTGACTTTCTCACAAAACTGAAAACACCCCACATTCCAAAAGAATGTGAGAATCATGGGAGATGAAGATATATCCACTATGCTCTGGGGTTAAAATCTATTGACCTTCAATCCCTTGTGCTTTGGCCTTATATGCACCTGGCCTCCTTCAGTACTATCACTCCTTTCTTCTCCTGACATGGTGACTGGTGTGGCTTTTAGAAAAACTTGGGTCTGCATATAAAACTTAGGCAGGAGGGGTGAAATGAAATGATGATGAGGGCAGCTTTTGCAAATGAGTGATAGGGAGATGGGTTTATGACTGAGTTTCTTTGAGCTTAATGAGGGCTTTAACTTGAACTGACTGTTATAACCCTTATTGACACCTCTCCTAACTGATGATTTAGCTCAGAGGTCAAAGTAGAGTGTTAATTATGAAGACTCAGGGTTTTTTTAGGTACTAAGGTTTGATAATTTTCCCTTAATCATCATAACACAAAAAACACTTGGAGGATGATCAAAAATTTCCACTTACCACCTTTGACTCCTTTGCAGGCTCTTTAAGGAAATTTGAAGGGTGCTCCCTTGAGTTTTTGGCACTTTTCTGCAGTTTGGAGGGTTTTTAGCATAAGCGTAGTGCCTGGTAGAATTTGGGTGAGTCGGGTCCTGTGTGCGCAGCGCCGAGCAGAAACTGGGGGAGTCGGGCCTCTACGCGTAGCGCCGGGCCTGTAGGGTCGGCCTATGAGTGCAAAGCCTAGCCCCTGGGTGTGTCGGGTCTGCCTGGGCACAGCGCCGGGCTATACGCGTAGTGCGTGCAACTATACGCGCAACGCAGTGCAAAAAATGCACTATGAGAACCTCTATTCACGCAGCGCCAGGTCCAGTGAGCGCAGCGCCGGGTCCTGAGTGTAGTACCGGTACCCTTGCCCATAAATTTTAGTGAAGCTTAGAAATTTCTTCCTTGAAGGGTTTTTTTATCTCCTCAAATGGATAATGAGCTAATTGATAAGTAAATTGACCCTTTATAGTCTTTAGGAAAACAAATTTATCTTTGCCAAACCTACTTTGTAATGTTTTTTTAACCTTTTTGTCATTTCAATGATATTCTTTTAATTTTCTGCAGCGGGTGACTTAAAAACATAAAAATGGTGCCTTTTCCCTCCTGATCATTTTCTTTGTTGCTCTTTAGGCAGTTGAAATTGTGAATTTTGATTTCCCTTGACCCATTGATGCTTTTAGAACTTGTTTTGCAGATGGCTGTTTGAGTCATATGATTCACTGTGTTTTGGCTTGTCCATGCCTTCCAATCACTTTTCAGTCAATGAGTGCCATGTGTTGGTGTCCCGTGTTTTGATAGTTTGGCAAATCAAAAGACAAGGCAACATCAGAACCAATCTTTAGAGTTACAGGATCTAGTCCTCCTGTTCTCAGAGAGGGATCTCTCAAAGTTTGTTTGCAAAATTTTATCTTGTGTGCTTAGAGTATTGGTTTTAGACTAGTTATTAAGTGCAGGTATTTGTTTGGTTGGATTGAATTGATACAGCAGAACATAAAAGGTCTAGGAAAGATATATAGGACAGTAAAATATCTGTTTCATTGGGAAATGGAGTCAAAAAGAGGTCATATCACACTTATCAAAGGATATGGGATATCAAAGGGCAAATCTAACTTGGCCACAAGATCCTTTTGTTTTTGGAATGGAATGAACATTAATGATTTGGAAAGAGAGTTTTAATTCTCAACAAAGGGAATTTGAAAGCATAATTTGAAACAATAAAGAGTTCTTTGATAGACAGGGCTAACCATAAATTCTACAAATCACACCTTTAAGCAAACAATGATTTCAAAACAAATTTCAAAGTAAAATCTAAGATTCGGGGAACACCCTATTTCCTCAAAGATTTTATTCTAAAGGACTTTAGAAAACATATAAGATTTACTGATAATCACATTCATAGAAGAGGGAACACCTAAAAACATCTATGATCATAATTATAACGACCTTTAAGCCAATTGTTTAAGTGAGGACAAAGGGCAAGATCAAAACAGACCTCTTTGATTCACTGTAAGCAAAGAACTTCAAAGGGAGACTTCAATAACAGTTTTTAAGTGGTAGCAGACAAGCAGGGAGAACCATAAATCATGCTGAAACCAACTGTTCAAACTATTAAGGAAATAAACAAGCATGAAGATTAAAGAGAGAGATTAAAGACTCTAGAATACTTCAGCAGAAGAAAAAATGAAACAGTGAAGGATGAACAGGTCTAAGGTGCTTCCAGGAGTCATTTCTTAGCCTAATACTTTCAACCTACTGTAGTAAGAAATTATGGAACATAATGAAAACAGGGGAAAACATAAAACATTTCAGAATACTTCACCAACAGCCAAGCTCATGGATCCAATGATAGACCCTTCTCAGGAACAAGCATGCAACAACATCAACAAGGTTTCCAAGACTTCAATTTCTCCTTCAACTTCAATAGACTATGTATTTATTTCAAAGAGTTTCAATATTACAACTTGTGATCAAACAACAACCAACCCCTCACTCATCTTCTACAGAGGTATATATAGAAGAATGAGGAGGTGAGATCTGATAAAAGATCTCTAATTACAATTAATACAGACTTAATGGCTTCTTGGCCTTTGGGGGCCTCAATGAAGAAACTTACATGGGTGTACTCTGTATTAAATGTTTTTACATAAAGATTTAAGCTCGGTGGGAGCTTTGGTTGACCTTTGAGGTTCTGTGTGGTGTCGAAGTAACTCTGCAGATATTTTTTGTATTGAAGTTCCTTGCAGAAGTAACTCTTCGGCCGCGTTTTGAGACAAATATCTGATCCTGATCAATAAATTCGGCATCTGATTGAATACTTTGAGGCACAGGTGGCATTTCAGCAGCTGGGAGGAATCAATTTGCCTCAGTTGTAGCGGTGGAGGCTTTTCTATTGAAGAAACCCTTGAGTTTGTCTTTAAACTGTGTTTTACTTGGGAATTAGGCTTTTGATAAGCATCTTAGACGTAATCCCCACAAATATGTCCTTTAATCCTCTGTTCTGGTAAATTCTGGTCTTCATCACTGATACTCTCTGACTGTGCCCGATCCATGGTTTTTTCTGATAAACAGGGCTGCGCAGGGTTATGTGGCATCAATGCCTGAGGAAAACACTGAAGAAACATGAATTTATACCCCGCGAAGGATTTCCTTTGGCGAAACGAAGGCAGGAAGATTGTTATCCTATTCCTTCGAATTTTCCTCGAAAATGGCGAAAAAACCTCGAAACCCTGCAAAATACAAACAAAAATTATAAAATCCATGCATTTATAGGTTTATTGCTGCGGAGGCATGTGGAGGAAGTGTGGCCATTGGATGGCATCATCCAACGGTCAGGATTGATCGGAGAAGGTGGAAGAAAGATTAAATCAGAGCCGTCGATCGCGCAGAAATAGACGGTCGGGAGCAAGGGGGAAAGTCAAAAATAGAGAATCGTTGACTGGGTGACGGAATCAGGGCGATGGAATATGGACCGTTGATCTGCATATTAGATCGACGGTGGAGATTAACTGGATGGCGCGCCATAGCCCAGTTATCGATCAGGCATCTTCGGTGAGCGATAGCCGTTGGATGGCTTGCCCCAGATCGGACGGTAGACAACAATATCGATGTGCGTCCACGTCCGAACGATAACGCGCCATGGGTAAGTGGTTTTGAAAAAGTACACGGGACGCGTGTCATGCGATGTATGGAATCGCTGGCGATCGGGGGAAAACAACTTTCGCCCAAAGGCGGTGCGATGGATACCACCGGTTTTGGGCAATTGGCTTATGGACAACGGGGTACCACAGGGAGACGGACTCCACACCGTCCGATCTTCAGATCAGATCGACGGTGTGGAATGGTTTAAAATTTAAACCTGCAGAAAAATAAATAAAATAATAAAACTGACGACTTTTAATATATAACCAAGGTTTTAACTTTGGCCCGGAATTATTTCATTTGAAGCGGATAGGCACCCGATTGCGGGGCTGTGAGCGCATGGGAAACAATGTGATCAAGGGTAAATGGGAAAAAGGGACTAGGACCCATATATGCCCAAAATGTGGGTTTTTATAGTTTTTTAATGATTTTCAAAGGGAAATTGAGGGTTCCGATAAGGCTTAAAAGTGGGTTTTAAACCTTATAAAAGTGGATTTTGATGAAGGAAAAATGGGAAAAACATGAAAATGAGGGGTTTTCATGGGAAATAGAGGGATAGGAAATGAGGTTAGCTTTTGGAAAAGGGGAAAAGGGAAATGATGCTTGCAGCAGTATTTTGGCTTGGAAATCAGCAGGATTTCTGAGTTCTGAAGGGAAACAGCAGTGACGATTATCCAAAGGATAGGATATTATCAAAAGACTTTAAGCATCAGCAATTTTAGTAATAAAATTGTTTATTGAAGGCTATCCAACATTATTTAGCCACCACCTGATATGACAGAATTTATGGGTGGCTAACAGTGGCTCCACTTGGGGATTGTGCCTTTTTGAAGGCATCAATAATTTCAGACTTGCTTTCTCTGGGAGGCTGATCAGTTGCCTCCTCCATTGGGTTGCCTTCCTTTCCGTGGATGATCTTCTTTTGCTCTGAAACATATTAGCAGCCATAAAAAACAATGGTTCTTTCATCAACAAGCTTTCTACCTACCCAATCCTACTGATCTAACATTTTATCTTCATTAGAGTGCACTTGGATTGGCAAACTCTTTTCACAACATTTTATTATTTTGAAAACATAAAACTAATCTAATTCTACTCCTTATTTCTCCTTGAACTCAGATTAAACTGTTGAATTCAGATGCTTCTCTACCTATTCTACCATCTATTGGGATTAAACTGTGCAACAGATTTTTATTTTCTAAATTCTACAACAGAAATTAAAAAAAATACAAGTTAGGTTTGAACAGTCTAACTTGATGCTGATCTATGGCATAAAAACAAGTTGCACATAGATTATTACTTGCAGAAAAATTAAAACAAAATGATGAAGGTTTAGGATCTGAAAATTCAAAGCACTTCCTTCATCCTTTTTCACAACTCTGTTTTGATCTTTGTTTTGAGCTATCTTTTCTCTCTGGTTGAGATTTTGAGCTAATTGGAACCAGATTTTCATCCCTTTTGACTCATAAAACAAAACAGATTTGAGTCATTCTCTTTTTGAAATGTTAGGTTCAGATTTTGAGCATGTTTGAACCTTTGATTTCTATCCTAATCTATCTATTGATAAGCCAAGATTAAACAATTTGGCAAATCGAATTCACTATCCTATCAGCAAAAAAATTAAAAGCTAATTAGTCAAGATTAGGCAGTTTGACTAACTAGAACTGTGTTTTTCAAGAGTGGGATTTGAGCTTGCACACTTTCATATTTGTTTCTTTTTTTTGGTATGGGGCTATACCTTTCTTGTTTTCACAATCTGCCCTCTTTTCTTTCTTTCTTTGTTTTTGTATTTTTTGATTTTTTTAAACTTTTAATGCAATGGTTAGACTATGATATTTATAATGAAAAATAAAAGGCTTTGAAACTTAAGATTCTTGGCAGAAGTAATGCTTGAGCATCCGGCCATTGACAGGACCTCCATATAGGTCTTCCCAATTCAATTCTTTCAAGAAAAATGCATTGTGACCCCTCTCAGCATGAATAATATAGGGCCCTTTCCACAAGTTCTAAAATTTGCCATGTTTTCCCTTCTATTCTTTTCTTGAATCCCACTTAAGAACAATATTTCCAACTTGGAAATTGTTTGCCTTAGTCCTCTTATCAAAAATCTTCTTCATAGTCTCTTGGACTAACTGCATTCTTTCATAGACTTCCTCTCTGGTTTGCTATAAATGGATTGTCTGGTTGATTCTTCTCTGTATATAATTCTCTTCAATCTGCACTTCTTGAAGGAGTTTCATAACTGGAACTCCTAATGAGGTGGGAAAAACTGCGTCCATACCATAGACTAGCTGATAGGGAGACATGTTTATTGATTTCTTTGTAGTTAGCCTATCAGCCCATAAGGCATGAACCAGTTTACTGTGCCATGATTTCTGATTTTGCTCCAACAGCTTTTTAATGATATTGATGAGGCTTTTGTTGGAAGATTCAGCTAATCCATTTCCTTGGGGATAGTAAGCAGTGGAATGGCCCAAGGTTATGTGGTATTTGTAACAGAAATCAACCATCCTCTTAGATTTAAAAGCAGCAGCATTTTCTGTTATGATTTTTCTGGGACAACCAAATCTGGAGAGGATATTTGTTTCAAGGAACTTGATAATGACAGAGTCATTGACATTTCTGGAAGGTATAACTTCTATCCATTTGGTAAAGAAGTCAGTGGCTGTGAGGATCCATTTATGTTGAGCTGAGGAGGATGGGTGAATTTCCCCAATGAAGTCTAAACCCCATTGTTGGAAAGGTACCTCAACTCTGATAGGATGTAAGGGTAAGGGAAGAAGTTTTCTTTTGCCATCAAATATTTGACACTTATGGCAAGACATGACCAACTTTTGAGTGTCTGGGAAGAGGGTAGGCCAATAGTAACCGGATCTAAGAATTTTGTTTGCTGTGGCCTTCCAGTAGAGGTGTCCTCCACATTCTCCGTCATGCAATTCATGCATGATTTTTCCTGCATCATCTTCAAGTAAACATTTAAGCAAAATTCCAACAACATTTTTCCAATATAATACTCCATCTAATATGCAAAAACTCAAAGCTTTTTGTTTCAAAAATCTAGCTTTAGTTTTAGACAGAGAAGGAGGGGTATTTAAATATAAAAGCACATAAATAATGTCAGCATACCAAGGAGAATTTAGAAATGTTTCTTCAATAAAAGGAGTAGTATATTCTTCTATTTCTTCCAACACATCTACCATGTTGATGTCTAGTGCTTGGAAGTTAGACTCAACCATAAGTTTTGCTAATCCTTGCCCTTTAACTTGTTTGGTGGGCCTAATTTCTAAGTCATATTCAAGAATAGTTGCAATCCATTTTCCCCTTTTACCATCAAGGTATTGACTTATAATGTCCTTGACAACAGTATGCAGAACAAAAGCAATTATGCGAGAGTGTAAAATATAGACCCTAAAGTCTTTTAATGCTTTCACCAATTCTAAGGCTTGCTTCTCCATGATATTATATTTGAGAGGAGCATCCCTTAAAAGCCCTAATAAAGAAAGATATTAGTTGTTCTTGTCCTAAATCATTATTTTGAAGTAAAACTGCAACTATTGTATGCTCAGATGCAAAGGAAAAGATGTAAAAGTCTTTGGTAAAATCTGGACTAATCAGGACCGGTGTTTGGGTAAGAGCTTGTTTGACCAGTTCGAATGATTGTTTAGCTGGTAAAGTCCATTTTACACCCACATCTTTCTTAAGCATGTTTGTAATGTTTTTTAATAGCTCAGCAAGGTTAGGGATAAACCTTCTCAAAAAATTAATCTTTCCGATGAAAGATTGCAACTCTTTGAGGCTTCTTGGATGAGTGATTTGTAATATACCATCTATCCTTGTAGGGTCTATTTTGATTCCCTCTTCCGAAATTATATGTCCAAGAAGTTTACCTTCTTGGAGACCAAAGAGTGTCTTCTTGGGATTCAATGACAAGCCAAATTTCCTACACTTCTCAAAAAATTTTCTTAGGTGAATCAGATGTTCTTCATCGGTTTTTGAGAAAACGGTTATGTCATCAAGGTAGATGATTATGAAATAGCCAATATATTCAGAGAAGGCTATATCCATGGCCCTTTGGAAAGTGGCCCCTGCATTCATTAATCCGAAAGGCATTTTTACATACATAAAGGTGCCCCAAGGTGTGGTAAAAGCAGTTTTGATTTGATCACTTGGGAGCACTAACACCTAGTTGTAACTTGAGAACCCATCTAAGAGGGAAATCATTTTTGACCCAACTACCTTCTGAAGTATATGGTCCATTTTGGGTAAGGGGTAGTTGTCTTTTAAGGAGGCTCTATTTAAATTTCTGAAGTCAATACAAAGCCCGATTTCCCCTGTTTTCTTTCTAATAGAAACTAAGTTTGATATCCATTCTGAAAATCTAATGGGTACTATGATTCCAGCAGCATGCATCTTTTCAATTTTTGCCTTAACTAAAGGGAGTAAAAGAGGGTTTATTCTCCTTAGTTTTTGTTTAAAAGGCTTTTGATTTTCTTTCAAAGGAATTTTATGCTGGATGATGCTGGTGTCATATGTTCTTAGGTCTTTGTATCCCCAAGCAAAAACATCTTTAAACTTTTTGAACAACTCTATGTACTGCAGTTTTATGTGAGCTGGGAGAGTGCTGGAAAACTTGATCATCTTAGGTTCTTCTAGAGTGCCTATGTTATGCTCTTTTGTATATGTTTCCACAGGATCCATTCTTGGTTCTTTGGCTACATCGTTAAAATCAAAAAGGTGTTCTAAAGGTGCTAGACCTCTTGGAATTTTATCATTTTTGCATTGTAAAACTTCCAAGTCTTCTTGGTCTGCATTGTCGGTTACCTCTGCTTCAAAAGGATTTTCATAATGATTTCTATCAGCAGTATATGTCATTTCAACTTCTGGGATTTGTTCAATATACAAACAATTTTCTTTATGGCTGGTTTCTGATATTGGTATGCTGAAATCATTTTCTGATTTCAAGAAATCATCTATGTGTTTGTCAGAATCAAACACTTGCTAGTGATCTTCGTTATCAGGTACATCAAGCCTATGTTTTACTTTTACACTGAGCTGTTGATTTATTTCAGGTATTTGGCAATTGCTGGCATTGAAAGCAAGTTCATTTGCTAGATGATTCAGTTCTCTTGGAATGAAAATAAGTTCATACTTTTCAAAGGTTTTTAATAGATCAAGGGTAGCATTTCGATATTCCCTAAGTCTTGGATTTTTAGCTGAGTATTCTCCTTTGATTTGTCTTATGATAAGTTCAGAATCTCCTAAGATTGATATCTTCTGGGCTTCTAACTGTTTAAGCAGTTGTAAGCCTAGGAGAAGTGCTTCATACTCAACAATATTGTTAGTGCATGGGAAATCCAATTTGTATGAAAAACTCTGTTTTGTATTTTGAATCCACACACCTGCTCCTGCACTTGTTTTATTACAAGATCCATCAAAATTTATTTTCCAAAGTATGCCATCCTTATTTTCATTTTCTTGTTGTTGTTGATTGGTAATGTTTTGAATTTGATTGAAGGGAAGATTGGATTGTTGTGGTGAACTGATTGGGTCTATGTTTTCTTTATCTTGTTGAGTAATTTCATCTTCGTTACATAAGATAAAGGAATCTAAACTTGATTGAATAGAATAGATTGGAGAGTTTTTTGGTTTGTCTATGTTGCTCACCATGTACTTCATGTGAGATTCCCTGTATAGTCTTCTGTTTTGGTTAAAAACAGGGATGGTGGCATAAGACATGTCCATTTGAAGGCTTCCCTGAAGTTTGGCTCCCCAAGATCTTGATAAGAGAATGCCATACTTAGGGGGAATGTCAGCTACAACTATATCCATAACTAGACTCTTAGCAGGGATCTGAGCTAGAGTAACACATAAATCTTTGATTAAACCCAAACACTTGACTCTACTTGAGTCAAAGGAATACAAGTCTTTGTATGGTTTAGTAATTTCTAAGCCTAAGCTTTCCATCACTACCTTGGGCATTAGATTGTGTGAAGCTCCCGAGTCTAACATAGCATTGTGTAAAATTTTCTCATGTATGTTCAAGCTAACATAGAAGGGAGGGACAACCCCTTCTTGGTATTTTCCTTCAACTTCTGGACCAAACAACAACTCAGGTTTGTCATCTGTCAAGTTTAAGGTGTCAGTATCACTTCCTAGGTTCAAAGCTTTCAAAACTTGGTTTTTGTACACTTCTTGGGTTACTAGTTCAGCTAGGGGAATGGAAATTTTTATCTTAGCAATCTCTCCCTCAAAACTGAAAGGAATAATTGATTTGTTGATATTTGCATCTGTTTTTTCAATTGAATTATTTTCAGCAATTTTGATTTGCTGAACCTTGTTTGGACTGGTAATTGGGATAGTTTTATTAGGACCACTAGCTGAAGTGCTAGGGGTATTGTGTTCAATATTTGGCTGGACCCCTTTGTCTTTGTTTAAGTCAGGTTTCTTAGCCAAAGTGTTGGTCTTCTCTGCTGTCTTTTTGGATTGAGTTTTTGCGTTTTTCTTGACAGCAGCATTAGTGTTCTTGTCTTTTAAGTTATCTATGCTTCCCTTACTCCTAAGATCATACTATTTATGTACTTCCATAATTGCATTTTCAAAACCCAATCTATAGTCATCAGAGTCTTCATAGGTGTTTGTATTTTGATCATAAGAGAAGAATCCTTGTTCTTCCTCAGTGAGGAAAACATCATCTCCAATGTCTGATCCAATCAAGTTTACATGATCTTCTTCCAACCTTTCCAACTCCCTATCTTCCTCATATTGATCTACATAGTTTTGTTGGAAGGGAGGTCTAATCTGTTGGTCATTCTCGTTCTGTTTGTCTTGATTGTTTTCTCTTCTATAATTCTGATTTCTATTTTGAGGAGCATTTTGATTTTGACTTGCTTGTGCTCTCTTAAGTATGCTCATCTCTTTCATCATTTCTTCTAACATTCTCTCCATTTTTTAGCTTGAAGTAGAAGGAGTGGACTCTTCTCTAAAAGATACTCTCTTCTCAGTTTTCATTCTTGCTCTCTTCTCCATCAAGTTGACTTCCACAGAAAGAGCGCCCTTTTGCATATCTTCAAGGGTTGAAAAATCTCTTTCTCTCAGCTGATAGGTCATTTCAGAGTCAAACCCTTCAGGAAATTTGTTTAAAGTTGAGCCCTGTGGAGGTTTTAGTTCTAGGGAAAGTGCATTATACACACTATTTAATCTAGTGCAGTAAGCTTGCACACTTTCCCCAGTGTTTCTATGGAGGTTCTTGTAGTCAAAAAGGACTTGGAGAGGGTTTTTCTTTACTTCCCATTTGTTTAAGAACGTTTGATGGAAGCCTTGGAGATCATTAATACTATGGGAGGCTAAAAATTTAAACCATTTTCTTACTTCTCCCCCTAGGCTCTGAGAAAATAACCTAATCTTGACAGAATCATCATCAATTTCATTTCTGTCAAAGTAGTCATTCATTCTATCTACATGTTGTGATGCATTTGTAGCATTGCTAGCATCATATAATGGAATTTTGGACTGATAGTCCTGGGGAAGGTTGACTAATGGTACAGGAAGGACTAGGGAGCATACCATGCTACCATGATAGGTGGTGGGGGTGGATTTAAAAGGAGAGGATTAATAACAGGAATAGTGGGCTGAGGTGTAGTGGTTTGGACAGTGGATGAAGGGTGAGCAAAAGTGGATGGACCAGGAATAGACCGTTGAGCTGATCTTGGATGAGAGACACCTAAGTTGTGAAGGAAATGTAAATCAGGAGGTGTTGTTTCTCTGCTACCAAGAGGTTCAATTGTTTCAGGATATGACAATGAAGACTCAGAATCTAACTGATATAAATCACCGAGAGACCTAGTTCTAAATGGATTTACTAAGTCAACTTGAGATTGTTGTAGAGCTAAAAGATTTTCAAGAACTGAATTAGCTCTCAAGGGTGATCTGAAAACAATTGATAATTTAATCTTAGGAGACTTCCTAAGGATATTTTCAGGATTGTCAACTACTTCCAGTGGGTTTGGGTTAGGGTAGGCTCTAGTATGAATCTTTCTAGGAGCCACTATGCTATGTTTTTCAGACCCAGTTAAAAAGAAAATTTGAACCAAATATGACAATCTTTAAGAGGCTAACTGATCTTTTCAGAAGAACGAAAATTTTAATCTTAAAGCCTTCTAGCTGAGTTTGTATGATGCTATTAAGACTTGGGGTCTTCCCAGTGGAGTCTTAAGGTCCGTTTTTAGGATTGTGGAGTCGCCAGGTGGGAATTTTTAGCTCTTTTGGAGGTAAAAGGTTTTATGGTCCACCACCAAGTTTATTATGAAGTCAAACTGAAAATTTTTTTGGGTTTTTCTGAGTTATTTTGGTCTTATAGGTTAAGAGAGTGTTCTAAGTCTGATTTAACACTTAGCTAGGGTGTCAAATCGTACAGATTTCACTCTTATGGCTTGGTAACTGAAATATTCAAGGTTTGATAAGGCTTTATGAGAATCCTAAGGGTTACTTAGTTCGTCACTGATTCAAAAGGTCCTATCATGATCACCATTATGCTTAATTGAAGAAGGTTACTTATGTTATGCTAGAAAATGAGTGTTTGTTTTACGAAGATTTTACTCAGTGTCCTAGTGATCGCCATTATGTTGTGTCCCGATGTTTGATAGTTTGGCAAATCAAAAGACAAGGCAACATTAGACAATCTTTAGGGGAGTTACGGGGATCTAGTCCTCTTTTTGTTCTCGAGAGAGGGATCTCTCAAAGTTTGTTTGCAAAGGTTTTATCTTGTGTGCTTTGAGTATTGGTTTTAGACTAGTTATTAAGTGCATGTATTCATTTGTTTGTTTGGTTAGGTTGAATTTATACAACGGAACATGAAAGGTCTGGAAAGATAAACGAGAATGGAGAAACATCTGGTTCATTGGGCAATGGAGTCAAGAAGAGGTCATAACAAACTCATCAATGGATATGGGATATCAAAGGGCAAATCTAACTTGGCCACGGGATCCTTTTGTTTTTGGAATGAGATGAACATTAATTATTTGGAAAGAGAGGTTTAATTCTCAACAAAGGGAATTCAAAAGCATAATTTGAAGAATAAAGAACTCTTTGATAGACAGGGCTAACCATAAATTCTACAAATCACACCTTTAAGCAAATAATGATTTCAAAACAACTTTTAAAATGAAAATCTAAAATTCGGGGAACGCCCTATTTCCTCAAAGATTTTATTTCAAATGATTTAGAAAACATAAAAGATTCACTGATAATTGCAGTCATAGAAGAGGGAACACCTAGCACATCTATGATCACAACTATAAAAGACCTTTAAGCCAACTGTTTAAGTGAGGACAAAGGGCAAGATCAAAACCGACCTCTTTGATTCATTGTAAGCAAAGAACTTCAAAGGGAGACTTCAATAACAGTTTTTAAGTGGCAGCAGACAAGCAGGGAGAACCATAAATCATGCTGAAACCAACTGTTCGAACTATTAAGGAAATTTACAAGCATGAAGATTAAAGAGAGAGATGAAAGACTCTAGAATACTTCAGTAGAAGAAAACATGAAACAATGAAGGATGAACAGGTCTAAGGTGCTTCCAGGAGTAATTTATTAGGCTAATACTTTCAACCTACTGTTGTAAGAAATTATGGAACATAATGAAAACAGGGGAAAACATAAAACATTTCAGAATACTTCACCAACAGCCAAGCTCATGGATCCAATGATAGAGCCTTCTCAGGAACAAGCATGCAACAACATCAACAAGGTTTCCAAGACTTCAATTTCTCCTTCAACTTCAACGGACTATGTATTTATTTCAAAGAGTTTTAGTATTACAACTTGTGATCAAACAACAACCAACCCCTCACTCATCTTCTACAAAGGTATATATAGAAGAATGAGGAGGTGAGATCCGATAAAAGATCTCTAATTACAATTAATACAGACTTAATGGCTTCTTGGCCTTTGGAGGGCTCATTGAAGAAACTTACATGGGTGTACTCTGTATTAAATGTTTTTACATAAAGATTTAAGCTCGGTGGGAGCTTTGGTTGACCTTTGAGGCTTTGTGTGGCGTCGAAGTAACTTTGAAAATATTTTTTGTATTGAAGTTCCTTGCAGAAGTAACTCTTCGGCTGCATTTTGAGACAAATATCTGATCCTGATCAATAAATTCGTCATCTGATTTAATACTTTGAGGCACAGGTGGCATTTCAGCAGTTGGGAGGAATCAATTTGCCTCAGATGTGGCGGTGGAGGCTTTTCTATTGAAGAAACCCTTGATTTTGTCTTTAAACTGTGTTTTACTTAGGAATTAGGCTTTTGATAAGCATCTTAGACGTAATCCCCACAAATCTGTACTTTAATCCTCTGTTCTGGTAAATTCTGGTCTTCATCACTGATACTCTCTGACTGTGCCCGATCCATGGTTTTTTCTGATAAACAGGGTTGCGCAGGGTTATGTGTCATCAATGCCTGAGGAAAACACTGAAGAAACATGAATTTATACCCCGCGAAGGATTTCCTTTGGCGAAACGAAGGCAGGAAGATCGTCATCCTCTGCCTTCGAATTTTCCTCGAAAATGGAGAGAAACCTAGAAACCCTGCAAAATACAAACAAAAATTATAAAATCTATGCATTTATAGGTTTATTGCTATGGAGGCATGTGGAGGAAGCGTGGCCGTTGGATGGCATCATCCAACGGTCAGGATTGATTAGAGAAGGTGGAAGAAAGATTAAATCAGAGCCGTCGATCGCACAGAGATCGATGGTCGAGAGCAAGGGGGAAAGTCAAAAACGGAGAATCGTTGACTGGGCGACGGAATATGGACCATCGATCTACAGATCAGATCGACGGCGGAGATTAACTGGATGGCGCGCCGTAGCCCAGTTATCGATCAGGGATCTTCAGTGAGCGATAGCCATTGGATGGCCCGCCCCAGATCGGACAGTGGACAGCAATATCGATGGGCGTCCACGTCCGAACGATAACGCGCGATGGGCAAGCGGTTTTGAAAAAGTGCACGGGACGCGTGTCATGCGATGTATGGAATCGCTGGCGATCAGGGGAAAACAGCTTTCGCCCAAAGGCGGTGCGATGGATACCGCCGGTTTTGGGCAATCGGCTTATGGACGGTGGGGACCACAAGGAGACGGACTCCGCACTGTCTGATCTTCAGATCAGATCAACGGTGCGGAATGGTTTAAACTTTAAACCGGCGGAAAAATAAATAAAATAATAAAACTGACGACTTTTAATATATAACCAAGGTTTTAACTTTGGTCGGGAATTATTTCATTTGAAGCGGATAGGTGCCCGATTGCGGGGCCGTGGGCGCATGGGAAACGATGTGACCGGGGGTTAATGGGAAAAAGGGGCTAGGACCCATATATGCCCAAAATGTGGGTTTTTATAGTTTTTCAATGATTTTCAAAGGGAAATTGAGGGTTCCGATAAGGCTTAAAAGTGGGTTTTAAACCTTATAAAAGTGGATTTTGATGAAGGAAAAATGGGAAAAACATGAAAATTAGGGGTTTTCATGGGAAATAGAGGGATAGGAAATGAGGTTAGCTTTTGGAAAAGGGGAAAAGGGAAATGATGCTTGCAGTAGTATTCTGGCTTGGAAATTAGTAGGATTTCTGAGTTCTGAAGGGAAACAGCTGTGACGATTATCCAAAGGATAGGATATTATCAAAAGACTTTAAGCATCAACAATTTTAGTAATGAAATTGTTTCTTGAAGGCTATCCAACATTATTTAGCCACCACCTGATATGACATAATTTATGGGTGGCTAACACCATGAAAACCTTGAAATAACTCTTTTTCCTCTGATCCTTTGGGACATGCTTGAAAATTTTTAACAACCTTAAGAACTTGCAATGGTAGCAGCCTCTTTAAGACCTCTCCATCCTTTCCTTGGAGATAAAACTTCCCTTTGTTTAATGGGTGACTGAGAAACCTGTTTTTCGTCTTCCTCACTTGATCCTTAGGCATGCTAAGTATCTCTTTGACAAGCATCACAACTTTCACCATCCTGTATGCTAACTCTCTTTGGCCACTTCTGATTTGTTGCAGGTGCCATGACACATTGATTTTTTTCCCCTTTTTCATTCTTGGAGTTTGACAACTTTAGTCACATGGCAACAACCTCATGATCATGTTGGTTTTTCACCTTGTAACTCAAACGTATGCCTTTATTCCTTTTACCATTTGGGGGAAATTGACTGTAATTGAAGGCTTGATATCCATCACACTGATACTCTGCATTTTTTTTCCTTTGAGGCAGTGAAGCATTGTTACCTTGGAAAACCCTAGAAGTCACCTTCAACAACCCTTTAAAACTTTTTGCCTACTATTATTATGGAGGCTCCTCATCTTCATTTCACCTACTTTGCCTATCTTTCCAAAACCTTAGGTTTTAGGGCTGTTAGAGAAAAATCATTAGTATTTTCTTCTAAGTTCTCTATAGCCCTTTCAAATTCATTCATTTCTGTCTAGTTCACCTCACATTTTTCCCTTCTTCATTTATAGTTTCTAAAAATCTTCAATTCATGCTTGGTTGTGCTAATGTGCCTCTGTCCTTGTGTTTTTCTACTCTAATCTTTGCTTGGCATACTGCTGGTCCAATCAGTCCTAGAAACCCAAATTTTCCTTGAAAATATGCTGCTTCCTCCTCCATTTGCTTATGTGTATCCTTTAATGAGAAGCAGACCTCTTACCTTACCTATTATCCCGTTGATAGCCACCTTAACACTCCTGTAGAAATGCCAAAATGGACAGCTGTCCTTTTGCAATATTTTTTCCTTGGCAAAGCAGACCTCTTTGAAGTTTTCTTGATCTGATTTGGACAAACAAGTGCATGACCTTTTCTCATTTTGATTCAGCTTATAGCACATGGAAAACAATGATTTAGTACACCAAAGATAACCCTACAACCTATGAAACCCTAGTGACCTAGTGGGAGGCTCTTTGACTGAAAGCATTGGATTATGGTTTCCAAGTATGAAAAACAAAGTTTTTTGACATATAGATGTATTGAGGATCCAAAACCCAAGTACTTGATTTATCTAAAGAGTCTAAAGAGATAGTTTTGAGACCATCAATGCTTGAGGCATTTTATGGAAATGGGAAAGGGTAGGTTTTTTGGCAATCCTAGATGGAAAGTGGGAGGGTTAAGCATAGGAAAAATAGAGTAGTGAGGTCATGGGTGTGAAAATAAGACAAAGATGAGTGGCATGAGTCCATGAGGGGCCTTCTAGGAGTGACAGGATAATCAGGGAATGGCAAAGTATTGAGATGGTGAAAAATTTATCCTAAGGATAATGAAAGTATTGAAATTTCTAAAACTCACAATATGTATGAATTTTGTTTTTAGAAATCAAGGATAAGCATTTAGTCATCTAGAAAATGGAAAAATTACTGATTACTAACATGAGATATTCGAATGCTTCCTTGGGAAGATGTTTAGTAAATATATCAACAACTTGTTCTTTGGAGGGAACATATTCCAATTTAACCTTTTATTCAAGGACTTGTTCACGTAGGAAGTGATACTTGATAGGAATGTGCTTAGTCTCGGAATGCATAACAAGATTATTTGAGATACTAATAGCACTTGTATTATCACATAAAATGGATATGGAAGGTGAATACTTGATTTGAATGTCTTGTAGAGTTTGCATCATCCAAAGGAGTTGAGTGTAGCATGATGTGGCATCCACATATTCCGTTTCTGCTGTAGATAAGGCAATAGAACTTTGTTTCTTGTTGAACCAAGATACTAATCGGGGCCCCATATAGAAAGCACCACCACTAGTGATTTTTCTATCATCAACATTTCCAGCCCAATCCGCATATGTGTAAGCATGAAGAGTGAGATCAACATTATTTGGATAGCATAAACCAAATTCTTGAGTCCCTTGTAGATATTTGAATATTCTTTTTACAGCTTGAAGATGAGACTCTTTTGGATTAGCTTGGAATCGTCCAACAATCCCAACTGCATGCATGATGTCTAGTCTTGTCTCGGTTAGATAAAGCAGACTTCCAATCATGGATCTATATTCTGGTTGATTCATCATGGGAGAGTCATCATGAGAACTGAGGTTACATCCAGTTACCATTGGCGTGCTCACAGGTTTGCAGTATTCCATTCCATACTTCTTCAGAATTTTCTTAAGATATTTTGCTTGTGATAAAAATATGCCATCTGTTGCTTGTTTCACTTGTAAGCCAAGAAAGAATGTTAGTTCCCCAAGTAAAGACATTTCAAATTCTTGCTGCATAATAGAAGCAAATTTATGACTCATGGACTCTTCATTACTTCCAAAAATGATGTCATCAACATATACAACTACAATCAACAGTTTATCATTCTCTATTTTTGTGTATAAATTACTATCAACAGATCCCTTTGTAAAACCTTGTTGATGAAGATATTTGTCAAGACGATAGTACCATGCTCGAGGAGCTTGTTTGAGACCATATAAAGCCTTTTTAAGTCTACAAACAAGTTTTTTATCGTTTCCCATAATGAATCCTTCTGGTTGTTCTATATAAACTTCTTCTTCTAGATCACCATTGAGAAAGGCAGATTTAACATCCATTTGATAAACTTTGATTTGTTGAAAACTTGAAAAAGCAAGAAAAATTCTTGTGGCTTCAAGTCTAGCTACAGGAGAAAATGTTTCTTCAAAGTTTATACCTTCTTGTTGAGCATACCCTTTACAAACAAGTCTAGCTTTGTTTCTAATAACATCTCCATTTTCATTTAACTTGTTTTTGAATATCCATTTTGTTCCAATCACATTTTTATCATGAGGTCTTGGAACCAGTTCCCAAGTATGATTATTTTCAATCTGATCAAGTTCTTCATTCATGGCTTGAATCCAACATTCATCTTTGCTTGCTTGATTGACATTTTGTGGTTCAATAGTGGATAGAAATTCCAGATAGCTAGGAGATCCTACAAGAGTTCTTCTTGTTTGGACACCTGATCCCTTTTCTCCCAAAATTTGAGATTCTAGATGATTCTTTTGAACATACCTGGATGGAACCTTTTTAGATAGATATTCTTCTGGTTCTTCATTAAGTTCACCTTCTATATTGTTTCTATTTGATGCCGGAAGATATACATCATCATCATCTTCATTTGTTGTTGTTATTTCTCGTTTTGGAGCTGAGAGAGACTCATCAATTACAACATCAATGCATTCAACAATCTTCCGAAGTCTTTTATTGTAACATTTATATGGTTTACTTCTAGAAGAGTAACCAAGAAATATTCCTTCATCTTCTCTAGGTTCAAACTTACCAAGTATTTCATCATTTTTCTTGATAAAACATTTTCTTTTGAAAACTCTAAAATGCTTTACGGTGGGAAGATTGCCATACCAGAGTTCATAAGGATTTTTATCACTGTTAACCCGAACATGAGCATTATTTAGAATATTTACCGCAGTATGTGCTGCTTCTCCCCAAAAGGTATCGGGAGTTCCAGATTCATCAAGCATAGCCTGAGCCATTTGTTGAATTGTTCTATTCATCCTTTCTGCCACGCCATTTTTTTGTGGGGTTCCAGGTACATAAAATTGTATTTTTATGCCATGATGTTCACAGAAATCAAATAATCCATCTGATATAATTCTCCTCCTTGGTCAGATCTAAGACATTTGATTTTTAGATCTAATTCATTTTCGACCAAAGCTTTGAAGATGTTAAATTTTTCGAATGCTTCATCTTTATGTTTCAGTAAACTGATCCAACACATTCTAGACAAGTCATCAATAAATAAAATATAACATTGTTCTCCATGAGGTGACTTTTTCCTTACAGGACCACATACATCAGTGTGTATAAGTTCAAGAGGCTTACTTGCTGATCCTTCTTTAGCATTGAATTGCACCCTATTTTTCTTACCAAATTGGCATTATTTGCATATGGTACTTTCAAGTAGAGTGATGCTGGGAAGATAACAAAAAACTTGGAGTCTGCTGGATTTTCTTATTTGAGAGAAGCTCAAATGTCCAAAAATTCTATTCCATAACCAATTTTATGAATATTTACTTAAGTAGCATTGTTCTTGGCCACCTTTCAATACAGACATATTACTTGGAGTTCTAGTTCCTTTTATGACCCTTTTTCCTGTGTCAAGTTCACGTACCACACATTCTTTTGAACTAAAAACAACTTCATTTCCTTGATCACACTTAACAGGTTGTGCTTTAATCCATCCACATACATAACATAAGTTAGCTTTCACCTTTTCCTTTAATGACAGTTGGAGAGTCATTTCCAAAAGTAACATTCTTTTCTTTCTCTAGAGCATTGTATGAAAGGAGTTTATTTCTGTCACCTGTCATGTGTTTTGAGCATCCGCTATCAATGTACCATTGATTTTCCTCCCCTTCTGAAAATAAATCTATGCCACAACTTTCAACTTGTAAGTCTTTATTTCTCCAAACCTTGGAATTTGAAGGTACATGTTCTTTTGGCTGAAGTTTGCTCCTGCATTCAAATTCTTCATGACCAAAGTTATTGCAATGAGTACATTCAATTTCATTTTGAAGAGGAGAAAAGTTGTTATAAGTATTATTCTTTATTCCAGCCTCAATTCTTTGCTTTCTTGCTTCTCTAGTCATGATGGTTTTGTATGCAAAAAATTGAGCAGCCTTATGACCAAAATTATGACATGAGAAACATTGTCCATTAAAGAAAAAATTTCTGCGATCATGAAACCTTCTATTTATGTTTACCTGCTGACTGATATTTCTGTTATTGTTCTTCCTTGTAAAGTGGTCATGCTTTACCTGAATAGTTTCTTTGTTCTTTTGCTGAGAGACAAAATGTTGAAGGCTGACTTTAGCCGCATTTAGATACCTTGGTGCTGAAGACTGAGATGACTCTCCAATATATCCAAGACCTGTCTTTATAAGAGGAGAGCATTGTACCTTGATAATTTCATCTAAGGTTTCTGATCCTTTAGCAAATCTAAGATTTAAGGTTTTCACTTTCTCAATTTCCTTTCTTAGACTCACTATTTCACATTCTAATTTCTCATTGTGCTTCTCCTTTTCCATAAGCTGATTTTTTAGAGTATCTACGGCAATCTTGTTTTCTTCCAAACATATTTTGAGATGATTTATTTCTTCAAGAAAGTCATTTTCTTCTGATGCATCCATAAAAGTATCACTAGAGTCCTTTTCAAAAGCCATGAGTAGTCTAATATCTTGATCAGATTCTCCTTCTTCACTATTTGATAGACCATCACTATCTTCATGAGTATAATAGCTTTTTCTATTGATAAATTTTTTCTTATTTCCTTTAGCAACTTCCTTTCCCTTTTCATGACTATCTTTGTGGGGACATTTAGCAGCATAATGACAAACTCTTCCACAAGGAAAACATTTAAAAGGAAGCTTGCCTCTGAACCTTCCAGTGCCAAGCTGTAGCTTCTTTACAAAATTTCTCTCATCTTCTTCTGAAACATAACCTGATCCTTCTTGTTCTTCTACCTCCTTTCCTTTTGTAGCAACTCTGAAAACAACTTCTTTGACTTCAGATGGACCTCCTTTTCTCATTTCACAAGCAGTTAGAATCCCATGAAGTTGAACAACTGTAAGAGTTTGTAGATCCTGATTCTCTTCAATAGCAAACACTTTTGACTCAAATTTGGGAGTTAGAGATCTTAAAACCTTTTCTACCAGATTAGTGTCAGATATGGTTTCACCCAGATTTCTCATACAATTTACAATATCATATAGACATAAAAAGAAATTGGCAATGCTTTCCTCATTATGCATTCTGAGTTTTTCATATTGAATTATGAGAGTTTAGAGTTTAGCGCTTTTTACCTTGGCATCACCTTCATAGCTTAGAATGATTTTTTCCCATATCTCCTTTGCTGTATTTAACATCATGACTTTGAAAAATTCTAATTCAGTCGAACTTCCCAATAATGCATTGATCGCCTTTGCATTGGTTTCATAGTTCTTTCTTGCTGCTGCATCTGTTGGAACAGAAGTTGGATATTGATAACCTTCTTCAACTATAGCCCATACATCTGCTCCAAGAGACTGAAGATAGGATCTTGTCCTTGTCTTCCAGAAGATTAAGCTATTTCCGTTGAAGAGAGGAGGCCTGATAGATGCTGTCCCATCTTGATTTCTCTTCTTGGCTGATCTTCCTTCTAGCGATTAAGATTCTTCAGAAGGACCTGCTCTAAAACCAATTGTTGGGAAAAATACTGAGCGTGGGGGGGGGGGTGAATATGTATTTAGAGATTACTAATAATTTTAATTTTTTCTTTACTTAATTCCATATGCAACTTTGATGAACGCAACTCGTGTATACACACTTATATGCTTAAATAAACTTGCGTATACTAATATAATTTTATTGTTAGAAAAAATTTCAGAAACAATATTTAACTCAACTTATCAGTCATGCATCTGTTTGTTAATTAGTAAATATGTGCAGTAACAGCAGAATAAATAATCACATAAGAGAAACACACATGAACACCAAGATTTAAGGTGGAAACCAAATTCGGGAGAAAACCACTGCTGCTGTTGTCTCTGTCTTCAATATTTATTATATGGAAAATTGCTTACAATATTGTACTGATGTAGACTCATATCAGTACGCAGGCATCTACCTGCAGAAGGCTGCAACCTTCTCTCGTTTTCCAGCTGCAATTGGAAGGGAGCTACAACCCCCTGATCTCATTTACTAGCCACTACTGGAAGGGAGCTTCAACCCCCTGATTAGAACACCAGCTTCTACTGGCAGGAAGCTTCTACTTACCTACTGAAGGCTTCAACCCTTAGAACCATTGTAGACCATGTTTCATCAATTTTCATACTGGATCACAAAGCTTCAACACAACCATTCATAAAGGTCAACAACAATAAACCATATTTCTTCACTCCACTTCAACAAACATGCGCTAGTTCTCAGATCTAATCATCTCTTCAATGGTTCATGCAAGAACATAGTCATTTCAGGTCTAGATATCTTGATCCATCAATCTATCCAAGGGTGCATCATAACTTCAGATTTATCAATAAAATAGAGTTCATCCTATGCATATATACTTCAAAGAGAAGTACTAGTGATAGCCCTTACACATGCACTCCTTTGCACTATGATCTTCTTCTCCTTATATATATTTAGCCTTTACCAATACCATGAGTCAAAACCACATAGCTGCTGATGGTATTCTTGGACAAAATCAAACGGACGACATGGTGCTCAAACCTGTGGGCTAATACCATGGTAATGCCCCTGGCATTATCCTTTTGGAGTGAAAAAGGCATATGCGAATTGGACTGTTCTTATCTGCGTATATATGCTACTTATCCTGTACAAACCTGTGTATACAATCTTCAATATGAATATTACCAAATATTCCGCTGGCATTACACATTTCTTCTGATGGACTCCTAAGCTTCTACTAAAGACATATACTCCATATTTTACCAGAGAGTTGCCATCAAGGACAACATATTTAAGACATGGGAATTATATTTCCAACAAGATCCAGAGTCCTTTGTATTTAATTTTGATATTTAATGTAGGAGCTATGATTACTCATCTGATGCTCAAAAGTTAAATTTGTTTCCTGCAACTCTCAAGGACACAACATTACGCTGGTTCATGGGACTAGGAGGAAACACTATAGCTTCATGGGAGAAAATGAAGAGAGTTTTCTTGTCAAAATATCAAGAATATTGTAAAAGGAGAGATATTAAAGATGAAATCTTTACAATTATTCATAATGATGATGAGACCTTAGAGGACTACTTAGAGAGATTTTTGTATATCCTCCAAAGGTCAAAGAACAAAATTGATACAAGTACCATTAGGACCTTGTTCTTACGTGGGCTTACTGATGATGTTAGGAATAATTTAAATTTGTTAGTACAAGGGGATATTGCCTAGAAACCTTTTGATCAAATTTGTGACTTGTGCAGGAAATTCTCAAGGAATCAATATAGATCCGGTAAAGGAATTCGAAATAGAAATAAGAAAATCGAATCTACTGATGCTATGATCATTGGATTGGAGAACAAAATGGGCAACATGAAATTTGAAATAATGAATACTGTTAGCAAACAGATGGACACTTTGAAATTTCAGCAAAAAAATGTAGAGCAACAAGAGTCGTTGTCTATTTTTTTTCCAAAATGTAGAAAAAAACATCCTTTAAGAGAATGTCCTCTTGATGTTCAAGGAACTAATAAATACGAAATTCGTGGAGAGAACCATGCCACTGAAAAATGCCCCTCCATACCTGGATTGAAATTTGTACTTGAAGGAGGGAAACCTGAAGCTGAGCCATTGCATTTTATGGCAGCACGAAGAAACTGGCCTTAGGTAAGTGCAGGTATGGCTCCTGAACTCCCACCACTTTTTTTAGTTATAATTCATATCCATATTCCTATCATAACACTAATCACTCTCAACATTAGCAGCATGTGAACTAATATCACTATGGAAAACCCTCCCAATCTTGGCAACAAGGATGGAGAGGGCCAAACCATTCACATCATTCCTATCCTGTAGCTATGCAATCATACCCACCTACATATGCACCTTACCCGATGCCACAATCGTCATTGCCCCAACTGAGTTAGCATATCCCACCATTACCTTTCACTCCATCGTTTTGACCTCCTCAACTGCCTGCCCAACCCATACCAAACCCTAATAAAAAGTGGTGCAAATGATCCATTCCATGAACCTGCTTCCTTCATCTAGTTATCATTCCATGCCAGTTGGACTCAATGATCTCCGATTATATCTGGGAAGGTAGTAACCTCAGAAAATCATAAGTAACTCATGGTGATTATTTAAGATAAAGGTGAGGAGGAAACTCCTGACTATTCTGTGAGAGATGTCACCATTCATCCCATCCCCGTACCTTCAGAGCCTTTTCCATCCTCTTCAAAGCGACCTCCCTATCCAGAGAAGCTAGTTGTGGAGAGGAATGAACCCATTCCTGAGTCTAGTCTAGCTTCTGAGGTTAGGAATATTTTCATAAAAGTACCTTTGCTCCAAGCTATAAAAGAGATCCCCATTTGTATGAAAATCATTAGGGAAATTTGTCTCAAGAAGCCAGGAAGGGGAAGATTCAAACCTCAAACTATTCAATTTGTTGGAAGATCAGCAGAGTTAATGAAGGGGTGTGTGCACATGGAAAAATATAATGTCCCCAGAAACCTTGTTGTCTATGTTTAGATAGGTGATGTCCTTGTCTCTAATGTTCTTATAGACCCACGGGCAGCCATTAATGTTATGACCACACAAACCATGGATCAACATGGGTTGGTCCATATTCGTCTTACTTCCACTGTGCTTGAATTGACAGATAGATATAAAATCAAGTCGCAAGGGGTGTTGGATGATGTGGTTGTTTCATTAGATTCTTGGGAATATCCCGCAGACTTCATTGTGCTTCAGCCGAAGAATCCTGTAGGAGGACATCCCTTGATCTTGGGATGACCATGGCTTGCTACAGTCGATGCCTGCGTTGGATGTCTTTCTGGTGACATGTATATTTCCCATGGAGATTCTAGGAAGAAGGTCACCTTATATCCACCTTCTAGATCCATTCGGGAGCTCTAAGACACTTTATGGCTAGATTACGGTAGTGATGAGGAGACTCATCCTGTCTCTATGCTACATAATTATGCTGAGTCATCTCAGGAGGGTGAAATACAAGACTTCTTGAACAATCTAGATACCATGCCCAATTTTGAGTCATTGAGCCAAATCTTTAGTCTAGATTTTTAGGAAAGTCATGATTCCCAACCTTCCTCACCACCATGTCTAGTAGCGCCTCTGTGTACTCTTGATCCCGATACCAATCCTATTAAGATTAGTCTAGGAAAAAAATTTCATATAAGTTTAGACTTAGATTCATCCCAGCAAGAGCTGCTTGTGATTTTGTTGCAAAACCATCTTGATGCCTTTGCATGGGGTTTCGAAGATATGAAAGGCATCCCTCCTGAAACTTGTACTCACCATATCTATATTCAGGAGGGAGCACGCCATGTCCAACAACCCCAAAGGCATATGAACGCAACTCTAAAAGATGTTGTAAAGGAAGAATTACAAAAACTCTTAGATGCTGATTTTATCTATCCTATTTCTGACAGCTAGTGGGTATCTCCATTGGTATTAGTCTCGAAGAAACATGGGATATGGCGCATTTGAATTGAATACAGAGAGTTTAATAAAGCCACTCTTAAGGATTTCTTCCCCCTTCCTTTTATCTATTAGGTGCTTGATACCCTTGCTGGTAAGAAGTACTTCTCTTTTCTAGATGCCTTTAGTGGTTACAACCAGATACAGATCGCACCCCAGGATCAAGACAAAACAACATTTACATGCCCATGGGGTAATTTTTCTTACCAAGTGCTCCCCTTTAGGCTATTTAATGCATGAAATACCTTTCAAAGGGAATTATTGGCCATTTTTGCTGACCTTGAGTGTGTGGAAATTTATATGGATGACTTTTCTATGTTTGGTGATTCATTTCAGGAGGCCCTCAAAAATCTAGAAAAAGTGCTTCTTCATTGTGAAGAAGCTCATCTTGTCTTGAGTGAAAAAATGTGTAGATTAATGTGCAAGGCAGGAGTAGTTCTTGGCCATCTTATTTCTGACAAAGGTATCCAGGTTGACCCCGCAAATATAGAGATTATTTTGAGTCTTCCTGCACCCAAAACTCAGAGGGAAGTGATAGGTCTCCTAGGACATGTGTCATACTATAGGAGATTCATTGAGAAATATTTAGGATAGCTACACCCCTTTTTCAAAATTTAGCTAAGGGTAGTGAGTTTTCTTGGTCCATAGCTTGCCAACAATATTTTGAGTCATTAAAGGAAAAACTAGTACAGGCACCAGATTTGAGAGGATCAAAATGGTCCCTGCCATTTCACATTTCCTCTAATGCCTTAGATACTGCCATTGGTGCAAATTTAGGACAGGAATAAGACAAACAATCCTATGTTATCAACTTCATCAGAAAAAACTTGTCACCCGCCGAACTAAACTACACAGTCACTGAGAAAGAGTTTTTAGCTGTAATTTTTTCTATTAATAAATTCAGACACTACATTATAGGGTATGAAGTATTTGTGCATACTGATCATTCTGCGATAAAATATTTTATGAATAAACCATTAACTAGAGGTAAAGTGACTAGGTGGTTACTATTATTGCAGGAATTTAATATTACTGTTCTTGATAGACCAGGAAAATCTAATGTTGTAGCAGATTATCTTTCAAGATTAAATAATCCTGGTGAAGCAATTATTGTTGATGATAATTTTCCTGATGAACATATTTTTGCTGTGTCAACATAATCCCCGTGGTTCCCT
This sequence comes from Pinus albicaulis, assembly GCA_034641835.2. Taxonomy (NCBI): domain Eukaryota; kingdom Viridiplantae; phylum Streptophyta; class Pinopsida; order Pinales; family Pinaceae; genus Pinus; species Pinus albicaulis. Next base: position 814,264,402 of record CM076577.1, read on the forward strand.
AACATAGCTAACTATTTAGTTACCAGAAAAACACCACCTCATTTATCTGCTCATGAAAGGCGGAATATTATACAGAAAGTGCTACATATTCTTGGGTTCAAGGAGACCTCTTTTACATTGGGCCAAAACTCATTATCCGTAGGTGTGTGAGAGAGGAAGAAGTGTTTGAAATCTTAAATTTCCTCATGAAGAACCTTGCAAAGGCCACTTCGTTGATAAGCGAAATGAATACAAAATTTTACGAGATGGATATTTCTGGCCTTCCTTATTTAAGGATGCCAAAAAATATGTCAAGCGATGTGATGGCTATCAGCGAATGGGCCAACCCAATAAAACCAATGAAATTCCTTTATGTCGTTAGGTTATCATTGAGCCCTTTGAAAAATGGGATATTGATTTTGTAGTACCAATAAATCTGACATCGTTAAATAAAAAGTATATCTTGGTTTGCACAGATTTCGTTACAAAATGGGTAGAAGCTAAAGCTGTTTCTTTTGCTACTGAAACAATTGTTGTTGATTTTCTTTTTACTGAGATCTTTTCTAGATTTGGTGTTCCTAAAGAGATTGTTTCTGAAAATGGACCACAATTTATTTCTAATATGGTACATGGTGTGATGGATTAGTGCAAAACTTGGCATAGGAAATCTACACCGTATCACCCGCAATAAAATAGTCAGGTGGAGTCCACAAACAAGGTAATTGAGTCCATCCTTGCGAAGGCTGTGAACATGCATATAAAGGATTGGGCTAGCATATTATGGGAAGCCTTGTGGGTATATCGAACCACTTGGAGAAACAACATGGGACACACACCATATGAGCTGGTATACAGGAAGAAAGTCCTTTTGTCGATAGAGTTTAGGATTACGACCTTCAGGATTACAGTTCAGTTGGGACTAGACCTATCAGAAGCACAACAAAATTGTCTCCTACAACTGAATGAGTTAGATGAATTTAGAGGGGATGTTGTTCAAAAAATAACATTGGTTCAATAACAGCACTAGAAATGGCATGACAAGTCTATCCAAAAAAAGCAGTTCCAACGATGTGATTGGGTACTCCTTTATGATTCCAGATTTAAATATTTTAAGGGTAAATTCCATACATGCTGGATGGGACCTTAAGAGGTGGTCAAATTGTTTGAAAATGGAGTGGTAGAAATCAAAACTATTGATGTACGGAATTCATTATTCCTAGTGAATGGGCTTAGATTGAAGGTATATTTTCATCCCCTCACTAAGGAAAGTTTTATGCACCAAGTCAAACAAAAATCCAAAAAGGAGATGGTAGGTGGCAACACCAACCTATTGAAAATCTGATTCTTTCTTTTCTTGGAAAAAAATAAAAATAAAAATAAATAGAAATGACAAAAAAAAACAAAGAAAAAAACTTCTTCCTGTAGTTATGAAAATCAATTTACTGACATGATTGCAGAGGGATCAACCTGAAAACTAGCATGCTGGTAGGAAGATCAAAATTTTAATAAAAAAGGAATGTTGCTTTATTTTTAGATGTGTTGGTTGTCACCAAGAAGAAGCAGGTTCAGATGTAGGAACAAAGCCCTTATCCAAGTTTGGGATAGCTGGCACATTTTTTTTTATTCAAGCAACACTCAATTCCCGCTGCATTTACTTTTTCTAGCACCAGTGTAGGCATATTTTAAAGGTAAAATTTTTCCCTTCTTCTGCTTCCTGTTTCGTAATTTCCTGCTATTTTTCTTATTTTATTCCAGTAATGAACCACCCCCCTTTTCTTCAAAGAAACTATCCCTATCTGATTTCATATATCCCTCTTTCCCCTGAATTTTTTTCCCAAATCCCTTTTTCATTTATCCCTCTTGGTGGTTTCACTCTTGGAATCCCTGTCGTAATATTCCTTCCCATTCTGGAAACTACACATTTCCCACTTCTTTTTTCCCTCACGGATCGACTGAAGAATCTGATGTGAACTTACAAGTGAGATCAGAAGGCATGTTCAACACCAAAGAATGGAGAATAAAAATTTCCTTGTATATTCAAGCATATTTTTTTATCCAGCCTATGAGTTATATTCTATCAGAATTTATGTTGGTTCCTTTTTTCTCTTCGATGCTACAAAAATACTTGGTGCTGGAATGTGTGTTCAGGTGCAGCCATGATCATTGCAGGCATGTTTAAGTGCAGGCATGTTCAGTGGAAGCACCATTGGTGTAGGCATGTTTAGTACAAAGATCCACACTGTTGAGTGCGCCCGAATGTGAAAACAAATGGTACCATTAAAAGAAGGTTTAATATAGTGCAGGAACACCTGGTGCAAATATGCACACTGGAAATTTTATCTTTTATTCATAATTATTTTTTTTCAGCCGGAATGACTGCACCATGATATACCATGGCATCTAATAATATGAATTATGGATAAAAATTTGTTTTATCATTTACTAATTTAGGAAGAAATCATTTAAACACAATATAATTTTGGTTATGAAATCTCATCTTTTTAATGAGTACTGAGTACACCTTATGTGAATCATGAAGCGAATGTGGGATAGCACAATTTACCCGAAACCAAATATTTACCTCTTTTTGAAAAACAATTCAACACCTGTTAATGATCGCTCTACCATCATAAATATCTCGGCAGACCCTTTGAATTCTTGATTGTGATATTTTTCTAAGGTTTAGACAGAGAGTTGGGGTGAATTCAAACATAAATGGTGCTCGTAAGGATCAAACCACTATTTGTGAAGAAAATAGAGAAAACGACCGAGTATAGAAATAGTCTTGCAATATTGCAGGAATTCGGGCTTTTCCCGTTTCTTCAAAAAATTGACGGATTTGATACAACCGTAGCACCGGAATTCGCTAGGAAATTTTATGGAAGTAGAGCCGAGGTAGGCTCACTATAATTTGCGCTCATAGAAGAATCCATATCTCAAGCTACAATCTTAGCAACGGGGGGTGAACAATTGTTTAAGAAGGAGAAGATTGAGAAGAAGTGGTGGCGCCAACTTGTGGTTGACCGAAAGCTAAAGGTGGACTGGAAGAAAGGGCTTCCGCCCAACACTATGCTCAGGAAATGGAAAGACCTCGTTTACATATTGCAAAAGTTTCTTACCTGTGAGGGTCGTTATTCATTGAATTCTTGTATAATATACATTTTCTGTTGCATTTTGAGTCGGGAAAACTCCTCAATTTCCCCTATTATCTTCTCAGGAGCTTGGAGACAATGGAAAAAGGTGTTTAGAGAGGGAATTCAGGTCAAGTTGTATGCAAGTTGTATCATCATGGGTTGATCTCAATTTTTTTTAAGAATGAGATGGAGGTAAAAAACATGGCCTGTAAAGCATTTTTGAAGGAGTTTCAAGGACGAGGTGTAGGGAAGTCGTTTGGAAAAAATAATGAAAGAAAGAAAGGAAAATATCGGTGCAGGAAAAGGTACAATCTATCAAAGAAAATCCATCCTCAGTAAAAATAATGACCAGGATCTTAGCTAAGAAAATTATTGCGTCTTTTGGGGCGGGTCATGTTCAGTCGACCTCCCCGATATTGTTGGACAATTCACCACCTGCTTCACCAGGTGGCCATAACCTCTCGGTTCTCGCTGAGGAAACGACTCATACAGTGGTTAATAAAGGCTATGCCAAGAAGGAGGATGAAATACCCCTGTCGTCCTTCCTTCATAAGATAAAGAAGAGAAAAATTACACTGATTGCAATCAGGGACTCGGTAGAGGGCCAGGTAGATGATGAGGCGCAGCATATTGAAGCCCTCGATAATTTTGAAATGCAGGCTACTGAAACTTCTGGTGAGATGGATGCGTAGGGTACTAAAGCCACTGGTAATATGTTCATGTAGGGCACCGAGACCCTTGGTCACATGGAATTTCTGGGTGCTAAGACCCTTGGCGACATTGAAGCTTTGGGCACTAAAGCCCTTGATGATATTGAAATGTAGGAACTAGGTGGCCAAGATAAATTTGACCCTGGTGATGATGGCACATGTCTAGAATCAATTACATAAAATATTCTTACACCAGAAGAGTTGGAAACAAAAAATTCCACTGTCTATCTAAACCGTCAGAGAGAAGAGCTTGAACAGTGAGTTCATGGCTTGGAAGCATTAAACCAAGCCATGAAGGAGAAGGATAAAGTGTCGAAGCAAGATATTACAGAATTGGAAGACGAAGTCAAGGAGAAGAAAAGACAAGTCTAAATATGGAAGTTATGGGCCTCAAGGTTCTTTAAACGTCTTAAAAAGGTGACCAGTGACTCAAGAAGGCTCAAGGTAAGAAGATGAAGACAGTAAAAGCGGGGATTAGCATATAAGTTCAGGATTGAAGGGAGGCTCCTTGTTTTGAATTTTTGCAGTAGGTAAAGGTTGTGTGAGGACACACGACATCTTAGGGATGGGATAATGTTGGTAGGTTAAAATGATTCATTTTTACCCCCTTCCTACTTCAAAACTACAACCTTAGACCTTTGTTTTATCCTTGCAAACCTCCTTATTCCTGCACAATTCCAAGAATCATGTCTATTCCTGCACTAGATTTATATTTCATATTTAAGGTTTACAAAGCACTTAATTAATCATTTTGATAGATTTTATTCCTTTAATATTTCTTTCATCTAACACTTTCTCCCCTAAAGTATTTGATAGGAAAACATATTAATCGTCTCATTAGCATGGTCGAGTGTAGGTAGATTCTCGCACCGTTGGAATCCTCTCGCTCCTAAAGTGCCATGAAAACTCACTACCTAACATGGGAATATCATTCCAATTTGTCTTGTTTAGTTGTGGTCATCTCAAGTTGGACTTGAAGCGGAGGAAAGTCAGGGATATGTTCAAGATTAGGTCCCTGGACAACAATTAGATTAGCACTTCATTACAACCGAAGGCTTATTTTGTAACACTATTTTTATTTTGTTCCAGCCGAAAGGCTTGGATTGAAACAAATGTATGTAATTTCGTTATGGCCGTGGGCCTAAGGGTTATATAAAATGTAGGTTTCATATAGTAATTAGCAAGAGATAGCAATGCTACTATAACTATGGTGAAATTGTGATTTTGTTTCTATCACCCTCGTTCTGAGCTGGTTTCGATCCCATAATGTACATTTTCTGATTTGAAATTAATACAAAGGAGCTGCGACATGTTATTTTCATCTTGCTTCTTTATTCTGTATTGATGCGTCACTGAGTGCTAAATTTTCAAGTTTTCTAAAACGGGAAATGAGCTGGTTGTCTAGGGCCCAACCAACCCACCTTGTTCTCCCTTTTGCTTTCGTTTCGTCAAAGGTGTGCATTGATTTTATTTAAATACAAAGCATGGATTAAGCTTTTATTTCATTCTTTAAAAAGAGTTCTGGTTCTATTTCATTAATATTCAATGTGTGATGAATCAGTGGTGTGAATTTTAATGAAGTTTGATTTGTCTTAAGTAATATCCTTAAATCTTAGTTTACTTCTGCCTAGATCGTGCAAGCACGTTATTTATGCACTAGTGCATTTACAATTCCGCATCTTGATTTTTTTGGTTCATCACAACAAAGCTTTTTCATTCCCTTAAAGTCACAGAGATTCGATACATTTCTGCAAGTGAGTTTTCATTACCAGATAGCACTATTTTTAACATAAAGAGTTAAAATATTAGGGATTAAAGATGCTTTGGTAATTAAGGAATGAACGTTGTTACAACGCATTGATATGTACCTGCACTTTACACTTTTAAGGAAATGATTGAAACTCATTTTGAATTATTAAAGTGCACCTTTCTGAGTTAAAAATATTAGAAGGCAGATCTAATTTATGTGGGTAATTATTACAGGGATAAATCTTGTTGTCATACTTAGATAATTTCTTTGACTGCATGAAAGAGTTCCTTGATTGAAGAAAGTGTGCTTTGGCTTCTAAATTTGTTTTCTTATTTCGCAGTTCATTTTGTTTGAAGCGTTATTTTGTTTGTGGAAGTTATTTCAAAGTTCTGCTCGCCTTTGCAAATTATTTTCATAGTTAGCACACTCTTTAATTTTTCTTAAAAGTAATTGGAAAAATTGGTGCAAGAACCTTTGTTCCAGTACATGAACCAATATCCTGGTACAGGAATAGAGTGCTCTAGTCCTAAGGTTGGGAGCCACTGCATAAAGACATAAATCTCTAGTATAAGTGTAAAAGATACTTCCAACACATAAGCCTTGTGGCTATACTTGTGCAAGCAAATTGCAAGAGTACAGGAAAACAACTTAATGCAGGAAGGAAAATAATTAAAGAAGGCAGATCTTCTCAAGGCCCAATTGTTAATTTGTCAACAACTATATTGAAGATAAACATAGAATTTAACTTCATAAATTTTTATTGTTCGCAGTAGTTTGAAAGTTCCTTTCATTGGTTTCTTCGCAAAGTACTTTCTTTCAAATTCCAGCACTATAATATCTTTGGTGTAAATTGTTGTGTGATTTTTCTTTTCGATTCTGCAAGATTGAAACTAAAGTAGTAATAGAGATAGGAAAAGTTCATACCATTTATGGCATTTTATATGCTTCGTCTCTAAGTTTACGAAACCCCATTTTTTACAATTAAGTGTTGAAGGAGTTTTCTTAACTACAATTCCTACACCTAAGAAGGTGTAAATGAGTTCAAGCTGCTGGGCCTTTCTAATGGCGTCCTCCTCGGAGATAGTTTTTGTGTCACGACATTTTTGAGATCTCAGATGTGAGATTTTTCAAAATAATTCCAAAAACAGTCTATCGTCGAGTTTGTCTTTACACAAACTATGACGTCGCCGCCATTCGGGGAGATGGTCTGATATATGAACGACTAGTGTTTGCCAAAAAAATTTCAGCAGTTCCATTCTTGAATCATGATGAATGGGTAGCTAAAAATAGGTGAGGAATGCGGTAGCAAGGGTGCTAAAGGTTCCATGAGAAGCATAAGGCTGCTTGACATACCGTTTCGCCGTAGGCCCTGTTAGGGTGCGTTGAAAAAGACTTATTCTAATGGTATTATTAATGATACTATTGGACGAACATCACAGGTGGAAAGTCATAATATGATTTCCTGGGTCCTAAGCTTGATTCCCTTCAAATTTTGGTATATCTGAAGGGAGCTTTGTGGGAATGGGAGGCCAGTTAAGGCCATGATCAAGGGGTTCATTAGTTAAATTTTTTAGATATGGAATATTAAGTGATGCTAAGAAGGGTAACGAGTATTTACTGCCATTATACACTGTGGAAAAATAAGTGTCTGAATGTGATGGTTTAGGGGAGGTTCTTGGGGAATATTACCCTATGGCGTTCCCTGATGAATATTTTGTTGACTCCCCAAAGGGGTAGCTCTCCTCTTCCCTCTATAGGTTGTGGGAGGGGTTGAGTGTGGTGACCTTGCTGGGGTTTCCACTAGTGTGGTGTTGGGTGACCCTTGGGGTTTTCCAATCACAGATGCCCCGATAAAGGATGAATCGATAATGGTGGCAGTGTGTCGTCTTCAACGCATAAATGGCAGGGCACCTGACACTCCTCTCTCTAATGGGGGGAGGTCCAAGAAATGCCTAGATCAACAGGGTCCCGTTGGGTCCATTATGGTGTCGACTAGATTAATCTTGGTGATATTTCTAGTTTTTTGGAGGAAGGAATATTTTTATCAAAGAAAATACGATCACATGCATAAAACAAAGTGAAAAAATAACACGTAATTTTTCTTCTAATTTAACCCTATGTGATCAATCAAGAAAAAAATGTGGTTTTTTTTGTTTTGCGTATGATACTCAAACGACTATATAGACCTATTCATCCTTACAATCTCAATGTATCCGGGACTTGCGAAGATGTCTTCTGATGGGTACTGGGGATAATGTCTTGAAAGAACTGGCGATGCCTTCCAGTAACCGAAGAATTGACCAAGGTAATGGTATGAGTATCAAGTGCTACCTGCATCGTCACCTATAGGGAATGATGCCCTAGTTTTGGCCACTAAAGTACCATCGTCCCACATGAGAATTCGAGTCTTGAGCTTCTTCCTAATAAGCTACCAGTACTGAGCACTGGATGGGTTAGGTATCCCCAAAAACTACTGCACGCACTAGGCCTAAGCTTAACCCCCTCTGAAATGAGTCTCTGGTAGTGCTCAGGTATTCATTCCATGGGTGGATAAACGAATTTCAAGCTCCCTAAAAAGTCTAAATCTATTCTTCAAAATGTATTATGACCACAGTGGCTTATTGGATGCCTACCCACGATGGTCATAACCTGGCCTATAATTTATTTTGTGGCCCATGTGGGGGGAATTTAGTGAGTTCGGTTAATGATTATTTTTAGATTCAATTTTCTTAAGGTGTACCTTGGTGAAGTAATTGTAAGAAGAGGATAAAGTTCCCAACACACTGGGTGCCTTTTGGTCCAATGCTTACCAATGCTTCATTTTTTCTTTGGAGTGTACAATCAAAAGTGTTATGAGATGTGTATATGCATTGATCCTTCACAATCCTTTTCTAATTACCCTATGTGTGATTGTTCCTTGGAAAAACAAATGATGTGCCGATTATGGGCCTCTTACACCTTGCGTATTTAGACTGTGTCTACACTACAGGGAGATTGAAAATTTTCTTACGAAAGCATTCATGTGCATACCCAGGCCCACTGTGAGGTGCAAGAGTGGCAGATATTACTTGCTTTATTTTTCACAATTTGGTCCTAGTCCCAATTCCTAATGCAAAATTGAACTAATCTAATGCAAAAATTGAAAAAGCTCGAATTAGCTAAAGATATATGCTAATTATGCTATGTGTTTTGTATCTTTTACCAAAAAATTGTTTGTTTGGACAACATATGTGGATTGAAGGCCACTTACTTTTTCCTACTTATACTATGTATGATTTGCAAAATTAAAAAACTAAAATTAAAAATACTTAGTTGCTATGCTAAATTCTAGCAAATAAGAGTCCTAATCAGTCATGAAATACAAGAGCACAGTGATGGAAAAATTTTTATGGGTTTCCAAGCACTTTAAAACTGAAAAAATGGAAAAATACAAGAAAAAATGAGCTTGATTCCTACCGCGCAACTTTTCTTCCCACATGCATGGAGCGCACGTCTGTCAAAGAAGAATGCGCGCAGTCGGGTAGAACATAAACATAACTCCTCACTAAGTGTGATTGGAGATGCTGAGAGGATGTAGGGGCGATTTTCAACAAGCTTAGTAGGAATAAGGACCTGCATCAACAACTATTAATTCAAAATAAAGAATCTAGTGGATTCGCCATTCCTGTGGTAGTGTATTCGGTGCATGGGTGGATGAAATAAACTTTTCTTAGTAGGGATGTTGCCTACCTACATAAGAGTCGCAGGTCAAAGGGTTTTTCAAACGTTAGTGGAACAAGTTCAACACATAATAAGCTAAGTCAGAAAGGAAACATAGCATGCTACATAAACAATGAAACAAAAACAAAACAACATGCACAAGATACACGCTCAATAGAGAAAAAAACTAATAACTCAACAATGGAGAGCTTCTCCCTTTATTAGGTGATGGTAGTAGTAGAAGGTAGAATTCTAAATGCCTTGTAGTGGTTCCTTTGAGCTATGGAGCTCCAATATCTAAGACAAGGGGGTCTCTTCCCCTCATGTTTTCAACAAGTCTCTCTTCCCTCTCAAAGGATGGTAGATCGAAGAACATGTGGTGAAATCATCTCTCTTGGACTGAGAATTTGGGTGGCCAACAACTGATTCCTTCCAATCCTCCTACTGCTGGAAAACAAAAGAGGGTTTTATGTGGATCAATTTGGCCAGCATAACAATGTGTCTCCCATTTCTCTTCCCAAGGCTTGATTTTATAGACCATTTTCAAAATTTCCCTCATTCTCTTGGACCAAGATGGATGGGGACACAAGAGTGGGGGTATGATTCCTTTGTGTGTTGCACTAAAGCCACAAGGTGGCTCAAAGACGACTGTACTTGTTTAGGTTGATTGGGAATCCTTTTTACCAAATGTGCCAAGTGGTCCCGGATGGTCACATTCCGTCATCTCAAGGACCAAATGACTATCGAAGGGATATTCGTGTAGTGCGCGACTATCGAAGAAAAAGCAGCACTGCGCACCAAGAGCCAGTGTTTCCTGTGCACGATCCATAAATATTTTTCCTTTGACCTTTGGAAAAATTAAATTTTAGGTTCCTGTAATGTATTTCTTCTCTAGAAACCTTTTATCTGTACCTTCTTCTTGACATTTTTAAAATAATTTTTCCCATACAATTTTCTAGTGTTAATAATGACTACCATAGTGGGGCTTGCGGTTGCCATCTCTCAAGGATGGCCACCGCCCAAAAAATCTTATGTGCTAGTTATTTTTAGACCACCCTATTCCACGATTGCATATAAGCAGTCAAAAAGTGCGAACGATGCCAACGCTTCACTCATAAGGCAAGAGCACCTCTAGCTCCCCTACACCTGATCATTCTAGCGGGCCCCTTTTACAAATGGGGCATCAAATTTATGTCTTGCAACCCTACGTCAAATGGAAACCACAAATACATCATATTATTCATCAACTATTTCACCAAATTGACAGAAGCCATGCCCACATAAGATGAAACTGCAAAAAAATGCAGGTCGGTTTCTCTTCAACCATGTCATCACACGGTTCGGTGTACCTAAGGAGTTAGTCTCCGGCCATGGAAGGCATTTAAAGAGTGCAATATTATAGGAGCTATCCTATCACCTTGGGTTCACGCATGAGTTTTCGCCACCATACTACCCCCATTCCAACGTCCAGGTAGAAGTTGCTAACAAAGTACTCAAAACAATGTTACAATGCATGGTAAACAACCATAAAACCAACTGGCACCACAATGTGTTTTCAGCCTGATGTTCATACCACATAGTAGTCAAATCCTCAACAAGGTTCACGCCTTTTGAGTTGGTATATGAAATATAGGTTGCGCTTCCCATTGAGTGTGAAATCCTCAAATTACACACAACCATCAAACTCCTTACTGATACTCAACCTCTAGAATAATGTTTGGTAAACTAGAGATCATTGATGAAATTTGACGAGAATCTCTCCAACATAATGAGGCTCACAAGGAAAGTGTAAAAGCATCATTCGACTGCAACATCACCCCTCGCTCATTTTCCTAGGGGGATCTAGTCCTCCGCTACGATGTTGCAAAATAATCCTTAGGAGATGGGAAGCTCAAAACATTATGGAAGGGTCCTTACATCATCAAACATTATCTCCTCAAATAAGCATACATTTTTTCTGAGCCCGACAGTACATGCCTAGCCAATCTCATCAAAGGGCTCTACCTCACGAAATTCAATCCATTAGGCGGGAAGCCTCAATACCATAGAGATAAAAGGAATGTAACATATTTTTTTATGGTGATCAAAATCATCATGGAGTTGTTCTAAAAAAAGCACTGTTGTGTCACAAATGGATTTTCCACCCATGTACTATTTTAGATTTTCTGATTGAGCCTCTCGATGGTCACAAAATTTAGCCACAACCTCCTGGGCCATATACTCTCCTGACCCATCACCATTCCTCCCCAACAGAGTATGTATCGGGTCAAATATAGATAATCAAACAGAATATGACGCCATCATTGGGCTATTGAGCGATGCCTCCAAGTAGGGCATTAGTCATATCCATGCATTTCTTGGTTCCCAATTAGTGGTATCGCAGTTAAACCCAGCCTTTCAAATACTAGATTTGAACCTATTTACGAAGTAATTGCATGCATGATTGTTCGTCCACCACTTTGATCACATTACATTTACCGATATACCAAGAGATCAAAATCAGGTAGTCGATCGCATAACTAACCATATCATAGACTGGAATGCATCTCGTATAAACCATCATCCATAAAAAACAAAATCATAAGCATAAAATCCACCATAAGTACATAACATCCATCATAAACATATAAAAACATATAAAAGTAACCATAGATACATCATAATAGCCGTAGAAAATACATCTTGCACATATACATAAAAAAATATGTGTCCCAATATAAAAAAATAGGTCACTGAATATCACGTCAGTAAAAAAATATTCATATCATCAACGCAGGGAAGCATCCTCATAATGGGTGCTTTCCCTTATCATACAAAATCTCTAGGGTTGATACCTGCCTGGTGGATCCTTCAGACCCATGTGAGCACTTGGTGCCAGTACAAGAGTAGTAGCTATGACATCAAGTTCTGCTCTGCCATAATATTCCTAAAATTTAGCTTTTAGCTAAATGGAATATTATAGAATGTTTCATCACTAGGTAGGTGAATAAGTGGGTAGGGAGGCTCATAAATATCCTTAGCCACAATAAAAACACTTCAAGTGTGAAAAGAGACCCTCTAAGAAGCTAAATAAAGCACCTTTGAGTGTGAATAGAGGATGGAACATGTTGAATATGTCAACTTTGACCAAATCAACAGTGCCGTTATAGAGGAGTGGACATTTAATGAGGAATAACGGAGTTTTGGAGGGAGATTGATTGCATGGAGGTAGTGACATAATTGAGTGGGGCCAAGGGCAAGGAAGCTCATAACCTATATAAGGAAGAGGATGGAAGCCATATGCGGGTATGTTTTGGATTATTATTTTGTATGTGGTCTGTTTATAGTCCTTGCATTCTTCAGCTGTTTAGTTGAGATTGCTGTGCTGTTTAGCATCGAGTGTTCCCGAGTGGGAATCCCATCTCTTTCCTTGAGATGCCTCTTGGAGGAGAATTGCACTACATTTCCACAATTAGGCTTAAGGCTAGCTACATCTTTCTTCATCAGCACAGTTTCTGCAGAATATTGTGCTGTGTTGTAGGGTGCAGCAGTGGAGGATTATAGTGGTGTCTTCAGAGCTATTTTTTCAGTGGAGGAAGGTTTCCATCCATTGGGATGCCTACAAAGAATCCCCTTGGCTTTATTGACATATTTGGCATTAGGCCAAGGAGTATTTATCCCCTATAGCGCAGTTTAAGTCCAGATCAGTGTTTTTTTGTGGAGGAGTTGTAGGGATGGTTGCAGTGATTGTTTTGGGAGGTTATTTCTTCAGTGGAGGAACCATTCTTTCATACGGAGGATCTATTGGAGAAGATATGTAGGTTCCTAGATCAAATTCAGCCATATCTTCTCATTTATATTGTTGCAGCATATCTTCAGCCCTAGGGCTGCAACTTACATTGGCACATTGTGTGCATTTTCCGGAAACCCTCTTGGGTTGTCTTGAAAAGATGATCCAGTGCCCAAATCTGTATGTATAGAATCTATTGAGGCCTATATCAGTATTTTTATATCATTGAATCATCTCCATTTGTAGTTATACTTAATATTACTTCGTTGTAGCAGCTCTCTGGCATTTTGTATAGTAGCAACATCTCACTTTTGAGAGTGTTTATGTGTTGGAGGCTTTTGTGATCACATTCTTTGATTTGTGCCTCATTGTCTTGTACTTATTTGCTGCATAAATGATGAATAATATGGATCTATATTGGTCTCATGGTTTCATGTCTTAAATACTTTCTACTTCTTTCATTTTATGCACTATATTTTGCTTTTCCCATTTGGGAATATTACAGTGGTATCGGAGCATAACCTTGGCTCAGCCTGTGCATTCAGCCAATATGTCAGCATAAGGAGAATCTTCTCACAAGGAGAGAAGATGTATAGAAGGGACAAATAAAAGACTCCAACATTTGGAGGAAGAGAGGAAGAGGAGCTCTCAAAGCTTCTTTTTCAAACTATGCAGAGCATCAAGGGAGATATCAAGAAGATGAGAAGGGAGATGTCTAGGGAATATCCAAGCGGGTTTGAATATGAAGCAAGCCCTATATTTTTACATGATGGGTGTGAGCATGAAACCACATAATATGATCCACAACATAGTTTTATGCCCAGATTCACAACAAGAGAGATGGAGGAAGAATATGCACCAAAGGAGGATACTTTGAGTGACTATCTTCAGGAGTACGAATCTCAATCTTGGAGATTCAAGGAGCACTTGAACTTCCAAGGGGTTTTCCAACTCAAAGAGAATAGAAGGCCCAACAATCACAACAGAAGCAGAAGAGGTAGATTATTTCTACCAAATTTTGATGGGTCATATAAATGCACAGCTAAGGATTGGATAGAGTAGCTAGACACATACTTACAGCTACATCAAGTTTCAGAAAAGGAAACCCTTAGGATATCAGCACTCTATCTTAAAGGTAAGGCTTATACTTGGTGGTTTTATGAATCCTCTTCATTTAATCATGCAAATATAGCTACTTATGCAAGATTGACTAATATATTAGTGAAGAGATTTGATGAAAAACAATGTGAAACATCTTTGATTGAGCTAGCCAAACATAAACATTCAAACCCTTCCATGAGTTGGACAGATCCACTATACCAACTCCACTTCAGATTTCTATTGAGGGGGATAAAAAATTGTATGATACCTTTCCCAGGGCAAGATCCCCATTGTAGAAAGAGTTTTCTTCTCAAAAGGAAGACATGGAGATTCCTCCTTCAAGGGAAGACCAAGATCTAGGGTCTCTCATTGTTGATGAGGTATGCTCAAATATTAATGAGGAGGAAGAGCAGAAAGGGAGTAACAATGCTGTCACTTCAGGAGGAGAACCATTACCACATGAGGATGGGCATGGAGCTATTGCTTCAATTAGAGGAGATTTTGCATCTTAACAAAAGGTTCCCAAGGAGCAGCATGTGACAATAGTGATGGGTAGTAAGACCTTGATCAAAGGAGGAGAAAAAATGATGGATCAGAATCAAAGGATGGGGAGCATGCACCCTTTTTTATTTCAAGGGGTTTCTATACAGAAGAAGGAGACTGGTTTGCATAGTGAAAGGAGGGAAAAATTAGTCCACTCACCTATACAGTCTACTTCAAACTTTGATGTCTCATTACATGGGCGCATTCCACCAGGGAGGCCACCAGATCAGGAGATGGGAGACACTTCACCACTCATTGATCCAGGAGGGGTGAGAACCTTGGGAGGATTTGGCATAGCACAAATATTCTTGGGTAGGCTCGAGGAGGAGGGAGACATTCTCCCAATATCATCATTACCCACTCTCATCAGCTATTCTGCGTTGGGAGAATATGTTCTAGGATGGAGGATGGCACCATCATGGTGCAGGGAGACCACTCCATGGCATTGGAGGACAGGAGGATACTTCCACATAGGAAGGAATCTCCCTATTTGGTAGAGGAGGGTGGCCACTCATGCATGCATTGGCTAGAATTAGGAGATTTTGGATGGGTGATAGCTTCCTATGGAAGACTGGCCTCCAAAAGCTTCAACCTTCAATTGAGCATGAGCAGCTATAGGAGGAGCAATAGAAACATGTTAGCAGTATACCGGTGCTTGAATTTGGAATAGGAGATGTCAAGGAAGAAGGCAACCACATGACAGGGGCTACAGAGTATAGATCAGTAGCGCTATCATTAGAGAGTATGAATCCTCATTGCAGATCCCAGCTATTGGTGGAATACTCTAAGGATCTCTTTACATATAGGATACTTGATGACCAATTTTCTGATGGAGGATATATAGTGAGAGATGGGGTCATCTTTTATCAGGAGAGTATCTTCTTGTATAGAGCCTCAAAGCTCAAGGATAAACTAATACATGTAGCCTATGAGATCTTGTTTTCCAATCCCACTGGTTTCATTATAGCATACCATACTATATTGGAGGCATTCATGTGGGAAAACTTCAAAGAGGAGATGCACTATCATATGAGGAAGTGCAAATATTGTTTGGAGGATGAGGAGAGACATAGCTCTTGGGAAGAGTTATCAACACCACCTCCTTACTCATTGGGTGGGAGAGGAATCTCATCCATGAGCTACCTCACTAGCTTGAACCAAGTGTATGGTAAGGATTATATTGATGAGAATCATGATATACTTACTATGTACTTGTATTTTCTTACCACTCATGTGCAGGGCATTACTCCAAGAGGGGGCACTCTTTCTTATTGGCTTCATGGGCTACTTGGGGCCATGAGCAGTGATGATGTTGGCCATTCCCTAAATATTTTGGGGAGATGATGTATTCTTCATGGTGTGCTTCATTGACACCAAAATTCATACACCTTCTCCACGCATGCAAAAAGAACGAGGCAGAAAACAAGTGCTAGGGGAAACACTTGTTCTATCATATTCTATGGTAGTTAGGAACAAAAATGCACTGGTTGCACATGAGGGACAATTTTCCTTCTCCTTTACTACAAATGGAAGCTAGCATGACTTTGATTGTGATTCCATATGTTGATGATGTTCTTATATTTGTTGGGAACATGATTGGAGGGAAGGCACATTGGTTGGATGTGTCCATGGGGAATGAAATTTCCCTCACCTTTTATGCTTCATGCTTCAAGGGGAGCATGGGAGATAATATGGCCACTACAGTAGATCACTTGTTTCTTTATGAGGTGGTCCATATGATTGTTTGGAGCAATTGGGATATGCCTCTCATGAACATTTGGGAGGAACTTTTCTATGAATTACCATGCTGGAAGGTCATTCATTTCATTTGGATGATAACATGGAGATGGGAGTCTCTCGTTGGGAATGAGATTCCCTATGCTTGTCATCACTCCTACCTTGAAGAGGCAATTGGACAACAAGAAGGTTTCCATATAGACCTTCCATTTTCTCATGATGAGAGCCATTTGGTTTATCCACCAAAGGCCAACTTGCACATTTGGGAGGAACCATTGGGAGACAAAATTGTTGTAGAATATTTGGAGAAATGGTGGAGACTATTTGATGAGGAGGCCAAAAGAGGAGGAGGGGAGAATTTTTCTCAATCCTCATAGTTTCTTGAGGACAAGCAACATTTTGGAGGGGAGGACCGTAATATTCCTAAAATTTAGCTTTTAGCTAAATGGAATATTATAGATTGTTTCATCACTAGGTAGGTGAATAAATGGGTAGGGAGGCCCATAAATATCCTTAGCAAAAATTAAAAAACTTCAAGTGTGAAAGGAGACCCTCTAAGCAGCTAAATAAATCACCTTTTAGTGTGAACAGAGGATGGAACATGTTGAATAGGTCAACTTTGACCAAATCAACAACGTTGTTATGGAGGAGTGGAAATTTAATGAGGAATAACACAGTTTTGGAGGGAGATTGATTGCATGGAGGTAGTGACCTAATTGAGTGGGGCCAAGGGAAAGGAAGATCATAACCTATATAAGGAAGAGGATGGCATCTATATGAGGGTATGTTTTGGATTATTATTTTGTATGTGGTATGTTTAAACTCCTAGCATTATTCAATTGTTTAGTTGAGATTGCTATGCTGTTTAGCACCGGGTGTTCCCGAGCAGGAATCCCATCTCTTTCATTGAGAGGCCTCTTAGAGGAGCATTGCACTAAATTTCCATAATCATGCTTAAGGCCAAGCTACATGTTTCTTCATCAACGCAGTTTATGCAGAATATTGTGCTCTGTTACAGGGTGCAGCAGTGGAGGATTATATTGGGTGTCTTCAGAGCTAGTTTTTCAGTGGAGGAAGGTTTCCATCCATTAGGAGGCATATAAAGAAGCCCCTTTGGATTTAATGGCATATTTGGCATCAGGCCAAGGAGTATTTATCCCCTACAGTGCAGTTTCATTCCAGATATGCGTTATTTTAGGGAGGAGTTGCAGGGGTGGTTGCAATGATTGTTTTTGGAGGTGATTTCTTTAATGGAGGAGCCATTCTTTCATCTAGAGGATCTATTGGAGAAGAGTTGTAGGTTCCTACATCAGCTTCAATCATGTATTCTCATTTTTTTTGTTGCAACATATCTTCAGCCCTAGGGCTGCAGCTTACATTGGCACATTGTGTGCATTTTCTGGAAACCCTCTTGGGTTGTCTTCGAAATCTGATCTAGTGCCCAGATTTGTATGTATAGAATCTATTGGGGCCTATATTAGTATTTTTATATAATTGTATCATCTCTAGCTGTAGTTATACTTAATATGATTGCGCTGTAGGAGCTCTCCGGCATTTTGTATAGCAACAACATCTCACTTTTGAGAGTGTTTGTATTGGAGGCTTGTGTGATCACATTCTATGATTTGTGCCTCATTTTCTTGTACTTATTTGCTACATATATGAACAATAATATGGCTCTATATTGGTCTCATGGTTTCATGTGTTAAATACTTGCTGCTGCTTTCATTTTATGCACTAAATTTCTATTTTTCCCATTTGGGAATATTACATTTGTGCAAAGTCAGGTGATGCGCCCTCTCCCAGGCCATCACTATCTCCAACCATACGTCAGCTAGGTCATCGAATCCCCTAGTCGATAAAACCTGAGTTAGCCTCTCTAGATGACTCCATGAATCTTCCAAGTCCACAACCTGAGCATCTGCCGCCTCGGCCCGGGCCACAACAGCTCCCAGTCGACCATCAACATTAGTAACACGGGCCTTTGCTGCCAATACTCCAATATCAGTAGCAACCATAAACTCCTCTAGCATGATCACCTGTGCCTTGGTCACCCCAACACGCGCCAGGAGTTAGGGATCCCTAATAGCAATTGCAGTGTTGCTACCCTCCCCTAAGGGACCCCCAAAACCGACCCGCCCCACAAATTGGGCCTGACCCAACCTAGGCGGATCCCTTTTCCTAGGCTGGTGGCCTACCAAGCAAACAGTAGGACACCTTGATAAACCCACATATACAAAAGAAAACAAAAAATAATATCAGTGTCACCATCAAAGACATATAGATATGTATACAAAAACAAGACTCTCAAAATGCAGAAAACATAAAAGGTCATACCTACCGGTCCCCATACATAGCTGGGAGGGAGACCAATGTCCGGATCCCCCCAAAATTCGATCCCTAAATATGAAAAATTGATGGATACCTACAGTTTCAACTTGAACTGCGCCTCGAAAGTTGCATCCAAGTATTTTTCTACCTCTCCCCCATGACCACGGGGCATCATAGGTGCCCATAGACACATCCAAGGATCCCTATGAGGAGCTAGAGGCATTGCCAGAAAGGATTGTAACATCACAACTTGTTTATAGATGATGCTGCAGATAATTGTTTCATATGTAAAATTCTTGGTAGCAACCCTCTTTTCATTGGCGAGTTGAGTGACCATACCCTAATAGACATAGTGGGCCCAATAGAAAAAGAGACCAGCCTGGAGTCGGTGAAGTACCACAATATGCGGACCTGATACTCGGTGGGTTGTCGTTGACCCATGTAGGCGAACTATCATCTCCAAAGTAGATCACTTAGACAAATATGTGATAGATCTCACTTAGATACAACCTTGAGTGATAGGGTTAGGACTACATTGCCTCTCCTCCTCAGCCCAATGATGGATGTTCATTCCCCCAGGAGGGAGTGAATAGGGAAGTGCCTCCCCCTGAGGCAAGAGTCCCATTAAGAAGTACACATCAGTCTTAGGCTAGATCACTACATCTCTCTGGCACATGACCACAACACGACGTCGCATGTTTCAACATCAAACCAGGTAGCACAAAAACCCATCCTGAGATCTCAGTATGTTGTTCTCCAAGAACTTCATCAAACCATACCGAGCTAGTGTCTTCTGAGCAAGGGGGTTTTAGGCCATGACCGCATGGAGATTAGGCCACTCTCTCTCTCGCCACAACATCCTTCCACTAAGGAAAACAACAAAAGAGTTAGTTTTTGAACAAAAGACATCAATTTTTTTAAAAAAATGACTTCCTCGCGCTTGTTAAAAATCGTTGTGCGTTGGTCATGCACATGTACCAAACATAGGCATGTGGCACAACGCACTATAAGTTCACCACCCATAGGATCTTCTGCAAAAGCAAACCTTTGCACGAGGATCACGCGTACTATCTTCGATCTCCCACACGGTCCCATCCAAAAATGGGCAAAAAATTTGTAAAAATTCACATTTGTATGAACCACCCACACATGAAAATGACAAAAATAAAAAAGCATTATTTTTTTATCCCCTACTTGACACTGAGAGCGCGAATCCCTGGTGCTATGGATGACTCCAATGACAAGAAAATCTCAGGAAAGTAGCTCTGCTCTGACCTCAGACCCTAAAAAACCACAAATGATTTTAAAATGGGCCATATTGGCGTATATATCTCCCTTTTTCCATTTTCAACAACCCATAACTAGAAATCAGAGTACCCAATCACAAAACCATGAGAAACACATTGATCAACACTTCATCATGTTCAATCTAGACCCCATAAATCCAAGTTTCAGAAAAATTCATTTTCAGGCCCAATGCCCACCATACTTCAGTTCAGGTCACCCTCTCTTATCACTTCAAAATTGAAGTTTTATTTTATTTTATTTTATTTTTTATTTTATTTTTTTAATGAAAAATATGCTTTTAATTGGGTTATTCTTTTCAGTATTGTAGACACGCGAAATCACCATATGTCCCAGACAACAAAAGTACAAGAGCAGGTATCATTGTACCCTCAACATGATAGGCTTCCCTAAAATGATTTTCATATCCTCACATCATTTCTTCATAAGAATAAAGCCATAGGTTCCATTCACCTGACCATGTTTAACATCACCCCATCTTGCACATAATAAACACCCTTGCAGGTCAGTAGAGCCTCACCATCCATGGCATCCATCACTCATGTAGACCATATGCCAAAGTATGGATCCATGGCCATAAAATTTAGCTTCTGAACCACTTCATGTTTGTACACCCATCATCAAGAATCAAGTCAAGTTTTACCCATTGCATGTTAAAACCCCTTTCCAGGGTTATTATTCTCTACAATGTAGATCAACAAAAACACATCACCGTGTGTCACATTTTACCTATCACACCCTCATATGCATAACCCATCTCTAGCATTTCATCTGCCTCATCACCCTCACACCGAGACCAACCAATGGGGACCCCACCTAAGAAAAACACACTCATGACATCATTGTGAAATATTATTCATGTTAATGTGGCACCGATATCCGTTCTTCTACATCCAAACCACTTTCATATTCATTTGGCAAGTGTAATTTTTTTTTTTTTAGGAGAAGAATCCCACCCATCAATTTAAATTTCTTACTTGGAAGCAGTCCCTAAATCCCCCTTGGTCGGAGCTGCGCATTCTTTACCACACCCACCCATGACAATCATTGCAAGCATACACCTACC
This sequence comes from Pinus albicaulis, assembly GCA_034641835.2. Lineage (NCBI taxonomy): Eukaryota > Viridiplantae > Streptophyta > Pinopsida > Pinales > Pinaceae > Pinus > Pinus albicaulis. The sequence goes on from CM076577.1 coordinate 814,285,526, forward strand.
CTGGATGTCCTACCGACCCCACGGATTTCTCCATCATAAATTGTTATGACTGATGCCACTCACATTTACAGATCCAACCTCGGGCCACTTAACCTCCATCATCAGTTATAACCATATCTCGTTATCATGTCTTTTTAACCTATCACATTGTATCGCAATACATTAGAAACCCTGATCCCTTGCATCAATACTTGTTTCGATAAGTTTATTATTCCTTCATGTCGACTTCAACAACCATTTTCCAGGAAGTAGGTAGTACCTTGGATAATTCCTAGCACAATGGGGGTATCCTTAGATGGCACAATGGGAATTAAAATTGCCTAATGATGTCATTGATCTGCTTGACATTTGACATCAACACAAGCTTTCATGTAAAGGATGGTATCGTACTTCATAATTATTGCACTCTGTCAGAATTCGTTGAAGACCCGTATATCAGTAGGCATCTCTTTCAACAATGCTTACATAGGAAGGTCCCCAACATTAAAGAATCGATGCATCCATTGAGAACTTTCTCCAAACGTGCCATGCATGTGGGTACCGCATTCAACCTTTTTGGGTTCAAATAAAAAATGCCCTCGAGGGTGTCGGCAATCATCGTCATCAACCAGAAGCAGGTCACAAGCCACAAATGTGACATGAAATTACCTTAACTTTTCAAACATCATGAGCATGGGACATGCCCACCTCGTAGAAATATTTCTTAATTTATCTCTTGCAGGTTTCCTACAAAGCATAGTTTATTTTTTTACTAAAGACAATGTGTCTCCCAACTCAGTTCCAAAGCAAGTTCCTCTCCCTTTCTGTCTCATAAGGATCATACATAAAAGAAAACATAATGTATTTCGGCTATACAATGCTTCCTATACCTCATACATTAGGGGGAAACTGTTAACACCAGAAAATCGTACAGGCAAAAGACATTAAAAATGTAACGCAAAAGGCACAGACAAATATTTTCAAGGAAGGAATACATTAGGAAAGTGAAAAAAATTATTTTCTCTAAGGTTCAGATGATAATTAAGGTACAATGCACTAGCATCAAAGGAAATTTTCGCACCGCACGTCTATTCCTTCGATATCCTAGCGGTCCTGAAGATGGAAAAATGTCACCATCCGGGACTAATTGGCATGCTTGGTTAGGATGATTCTCCACCTAGTACGTTCAAGGACAGCCAGCTTTGAGCCATCTTGAGGATTAAGTGCAACCCACAAAGGAATCCATCCTGCAATCTTGAGTCACTATCAATCTTGGGCCAAGAGAAGGAGGAGCAATTAAAAAAATGTCTATATAAACCAGCCTTTAGAAGAAGAAATGGATACACATTGTTATGATAGCCAATTTTTTTCATAGAAAACCAGCTTGCATATTCCAACAGTAGAGGGATTGGAAGGACTCATATGCTGGCCAACCAACATCTTATTCCAAGAGAGAGAGGTCCACCATTTGATCTTGATCTACCATCCCTTGAGAGAGAGAAGAGACACTTGCAGGAACTCGAGGGAAGGAGACCTCCTTGTTTTGGGTATTTGATCTCCATAGATCAAAGGGCCCACACTTAGATCAAAGGACCCTCTTTAAGTGTTTAACATTGTTGTATATTTTTTCACCATCAACACTTAATAAATGGAGAATTATCCACTTGCCTTATTAGGTTGTTTGTTCCATCGTGCTTTTGTATTTTTCATCTTGTGTTTTATTTTTTTCTTAGTGTTGTATGCTTATTTTTTCCTCAAACTTAGTTTACATTATGTCAAAGATGTTATACTAGTAGTAGACAATCATTTTTCTTTATTACCTTGTGCAGGTAGCATCCAACATTCTAAAGAAGTGTATTTCATACACCCTTGCGCCAAATACACTACCACACTACCCATTTGCCTCTTCTTCCTTTGTTTCCCCTTTATGTCAAAATTTCCTTGAGAGTTGAATTTGGTACATATGAAGTAATTCGACACTGTAAAATGTATGTTCTGAATGCATTCAAGGCTTTACCAAGAGCATAGGTTTGTTTCTCCAAAATATTATACTTAAATTTAGCATCTCTTAACGCTTCACTAAAAAATGAAATTGGATGCTCATTGTTATCTTCATTCTTTTGTAAAAGTACAACTGAAGTTATAGAAGGTGAGGCAAAGGAGAAAACTTCAAAATGTTTTTGATAATTAGGACTTACCAAAATAGGAGCTTCTCCAAAATAATTCTTAATCCCTACAAAATAATCTCTATTTTTTTTAGTCCATCTAACTTTTCATCTCTCTACAAACATATCATTGATCTCCTCTATGATTTCTGCATAATTCAGAATAAACCTCATAAGAAAATTTATTCTTCTTAGGAAAATTTGAATCTCATTTTTATTTCTGGGAAGAGGTATATTATTTATTGCTTCCACATGTTTTGGGTCAATAATAACTCCCTCCTTTGGCAGAATATGTCATAATAATTTTCCTTCCCTATGAGAAAAATGGAACATTTTGGATTTAGAGATAGTAAATATTTTACGGATTTTTCAAAATTTTGTTGTAGGTGATCCAAGAGTTCATCATTACATTTAGAAAAAAATATAGTATCGTTCAAATATATGACCACAAATTTGTCTTTTTCTCCCATAAAGGCTATATCCACATCCCTATGAAAGGTAGCTCCAACATTCATCAAACCAAATGGCATGTTTGCATACAAAAAATTTCCCCATGGTGTTTTGAAATTTGTTTTCTTTTCATAATATAGATGTATTTATATTTTTTCTATCCAGAAAATCCACCAATCATAGAAAACCTTGAATATCTTCTAACTTTATGCAAAATATGATCCATTTTTGGAAGGGGGTAATTTTCCTTTAGTGATGCTTTGTTTAAGTTCTGAAATTCTATACATAATATGATCTCTCATTTTTTTTAATTATAGACACTAAATTTTCCATCCATTCTGAACATGTTAATGGAAGAGTTATTTTTTACTAAAGTAAAATTTTCACTTACTTTTCTATTGAGGGCAACAACAAAGGATTGGTTTATCTCAATTTTTTCTTGTATGGTTTAACCCCTCGCTTAAGTGGGATCTCGTGCTTTATAATGTATTTGTTAAGTTTTAAGGTGTTCATAGGACCATCAAAAGACATTATAATACCTTTTAAACATATTAGTATACCTTTGCTTATAATATTTTGAAATACCCTTCTCCAGTTTCACAAGATCAGGTTGTTGTTCAATTACAGGATTAGAATGTTCAACATGATTCATTCTCCCATATTTCCTTGCTGACATTTACTAAAACATTGTTTGAATAAAAAGATCTCTTCGACCGTACTAGAACCTTACAAAGTACTTTATCTTTCAATTGTACTATTTTTTGGTTTGTAAAATAGTCTTTCTAAGGTAATGCATCTTCACCCCTTCCTCCTCAACATTCTCAACTTCCTCTTCCTGAACAATTTTTGAATTAGAAAACTCCCATACAACCTATAAAAATATTTTAATTTGTTCTTCATCTTTAAATACCTGCCAGTACTTGACATTCTCAGGTATATAAGGCTTGCTTTGGATTTCCACTTCATATATTAACTTTGGATTCTATCTGGGTTTTAAGTTGTTGGATGCTAGTGCAAGTGAATCAACCATTTTTTTACCTTCTCTTGGTAAAAAATTAATGTTGAATGCTGAAAATAAATTATCTACGAGATCCAAAAATTCATTTCAGTAAGCTTAAAGCCTTTAGTAAATTGTTTGACACTGCCATATTATCTGTTTTACCACGAATTCTGAGTCTCCAAAAGCATAATTACATTCAATATTCATGTTATTGGCAGCTTGCACACCAAGAAAAAAAGCTTCATATTTTATTTTATTATTACTAGACTCAAACTCCAATTTATAGAAAAGGGGAATCATTTCACCCTTTGGGGAAATCATAAGAACTGTTGCACCATTACGCTCCTTCAATTAAACTCCATCAAAATATAATTTCACAATGCAATTCTACATTCGTTATGTTTTCTTAATTGTTGTAGGAATATGAACCCGTGTATCCTCAATAATGTCTTCATTAAATTCCAACATAAAACAAGAAAAATATCTCTCGTGACTGTAAATTTTGGAATTGATAGAACTCCCCTCCTTTGTTATTTTTTTAACAAATCTTGACTCCCTATCCAATATTCTTTCTTCTCCACCAAAACTGGGATTATAACATATGTAAAATTGATTTTTAGTACTCCTCCAAGCTTAGACCCCCAAGATCTGGAAAGAAACATTCCAAATCTAGATAGAATGTCTACAAATGCTATGGCCATCACAATACTTCTAGTTGGAATTTGATCCATATAAGCCAAAGATATTTTATGAGACCGATAAATTTCACTCTTTTATAGTCAAATGAATATAGATCCTTGTAAGTTATTGTTATTTGGATATTCAGATGCTCCATCACAAAGAGAGGCATTAAGTTGTGACAATACTATGGGTCAAGCATGCAGTTTTGAAGCATAAGATCATGCACTAAAAGAGAAATGTAAAATGGGGGAGCAGTCAAGTTCCTCCACATAAGGACCAAACATGACCATTGGCCTTTTCTCTTGTAAATTAAGTGTACCCATTGAAACAATTTCTTTAGATAGATTAATAAAATAGGAAATATGATTTATATAAGACTACTTTGCCAAATCATCCAATGGAATTGGAATATTCACTTTCTCCAACTCTTTTTCAATATTAAAAGGATGTATTTTGTTTCCTGCTTTTTTTTTTCTCCTCTTCTCCAGATTTGTCTTTTTGGACTGTTTGTTGGCTTGTATTAGGTTTATTTACTTAATCTTCCTGATTCACTTTGATCTGCTAACCTTTAGAAGTTTATCCTTATTGGACTGAAATTTTTCTAGGTGGTTGCTTCTTCTTATGATTAGCCTTCTAGATAGGGAGTTAGACTCATTGCTTAGGTTTCTCTTCAAATTGATCTAGAGTCCTAGATCTCTTACTTGATTTAAGGTCATATTTTATATGTAGTTTAGATCGCATCATGTCTGAAAATATTCAACAAAATCCATTAATGTATTCCTCACCTAGTATAACTTGTGAATCAAAATCCAAATTTTCATCATATATCTCCTCATCCTCTTCCTCTAATAGAGTGGAGCACCAATTTTCCTGAAATTTGAGAGTTTCCTCCATTACTTATTTTGGTTCATCCTCAAGATAGAGTGGAGGTTGCAGTAGATCTTGGTCCTTCCTTTCCCTCTCCATAATTTGTAAAGGAGGAATTATGAACTGAAGATTAAAATTTATGTTTTGAGCCTACTAAATTTTTCTGGGTGGATTTTTGTTTTCTAGCTCCATCCTTACTAAATTATTGGACACATTTCTAATGAATTTTGTCATTTCATCTAACTTTTGTTATTGTGGGTCCTTATTTTGATTTGAGGGTATTGATACTTCCTTTCCATTCTTCTTCTCCGTATGCTCATATTTTTATTTGATATTTTTAGTTATAGACAATTTGGCTTCAATTTCCAAAGCATCGATTTGGATTTGATCTAGGGTTGGAGACCTTCTTTCTCTCAATGTGAGGCCAAAATATGATTCAAATGCTCCAGAAAAAAATAAGTTTGCACCAACAGGGGGTGTTTTGATCTCTAATGGAATACTATTATAGATCTTATTAAATATTTTAATAAATTCATTAACTTCCTCACTTGGTTTAATTTTAATAACATTGAACTCTGTCAATAAATAACCATGGTCCTGTTTATCTCCCCATCTTTGTATAAATATATTCTCTAATTCTACCAAGGTATTAATCAAATTGGATGGGATAGTTTTGAAATACTTCTTGGCCTCTCCATCCACAGACTGCAGAAACAATCTCATCACCACATCCAAATATTACACATTGATATTTTCTGCAAAAGAACAGAAAGTTTCTACATGTTTTTTAGTTGTGAGTTTATCTTCTCCTATGAATCTTAGCAACAGTTTCAAGAAATATTGAAGCAATGCATTCATGGCTTGGAGAATATTAAGGGGAGAATAGCTTTTTGAAATAAAACATGGAATAACCATGTTTTTATTTCGAGGAAGAGGAAGATTCCCTACTTGAAACACAAAATAAGATGGAGGAATCATAGAAATTGAGACTAGCTGAGAAACTAGGGGAACAATTTGATATGAGGCTGAAAAATCAATTTTTTATTTATTTATTCAACTTATAATATAGATAGGAATGGAAAATAAATATATTCAAATGATTTTTCCTCGAAAGTAGGCTCCGGAAAAGAGGTATAAGGAAGAGGAAAAACCCCTTTAGAGGAATCCAATTTTTTTGCATCTTCTTCTAGGTGATATTCTTTCGTATCTTGAGAAAAAGAACTAGAACCAGGAGTAGATAAAGTGTGACTTGGATTTTTTGGAGATTAATTTTCTCTCAAAACCCTTTTGGAGACCAATATTTCACAATTAGATAGAGTTGGGGTTTTATGCTTGGAAGTATCTAACCTCGTTTGGGGTCTTCTCGAAGCCAAGAACACTACATTTATTCCCACTTGGTGAGAAAACTCAACCAACACACTATCTTTGTTCACTAGACAAATAAATAATTTCTAAAAATCTCAAGGAAAAATACCTTAATTCTTCATTCCCTAGCAAAAACTCCAAAATATGTTGTAACACTATAGAAAACCTATGTCTAAGAAAAAAAAGATAAAAACTATCCAAAAATATAAAAAATTTGTTCTTTTGTCCCATACATGATTACTCAGAGATATTTTATTAAGAAGTAATGCAAGGGGAGAGTATTGGAGGAAAATACATGCTTATAGATGGCCACACTAACTAAGAAAATTATCTTGGAGTTATAGTAAGAAGGAAAAATGAAAAAGTGGAAGATTTAAAATAAACGGTTGAAGTAGCAGAATATTATGTAATAAAACCAAGCAAAAAACATGAAATACTGAGAAGATGAAAACATGAAAATACATAGCATAGTTTAAATTTATTTTAAATTAGAAATCTACAGGTACTATGAGATTTTTCAAGCAAAGTAAATATATATTAATGAAATAACCAACAACTTCTTTACACTTTTTCAAAGGAAGAAAAAAAAATAATGACTTACAGTAGCAAAGAAACACATATCATGTTAAAAAGGAAATTGGAATCATCCAAAAACTTGATTAAATCTCCAAGAAAATGTTGATACATCACAACAATATAGCTCTCTAAGGTCAAAATATGGAACCCCAAAATTGTCCCTCCATGTCTTATTTAAGGAAACATTACATTGAGGATGGTTAGAAAAACTGTTAACTATTAAGAACTGACTTCAAACTACTTTCAAATCTATTATGAGATCTACTAAGTACTTATGAGGACTCAAAAAATAAACTTAGAAATTAAAGTAATTTGACTTGAAATTAAAAGATTTAATATATTTCTCCAAAACAAAATATATGCTTTGTCTTCATTTAGTCACTTGGGATTTATGTGTAGGCTCACTTGAGGAAGCTCCGAGTTCCCCCCCTTTTGCTAGCGATATTAAATCTCAACATTTCTTCCACACTGCCATGTCAAGAGCTAGAAACTTCATCTATCGATCATAGACCATATTCAAATTTGTTATTCTACTGTAAGTTTGATTTTCAGTGAAGAGAGACTTAATTAACCATAATAATTGAAAATATCTCTTCAAGTGATTCACAATTTTTGATCCCTTTATAATTGGTTGTTTTTCATAGGAAGCATTTATTTTACCCTTTTCTTCCACTAATAAAGTTTCATATGTTTGATGTGCCTCCAAATTGGAGATAAATTAAGACCCATATAACCTTTCTTAGGCACATAAAGGCTATATTAAATCTCTACTTCTACATTAATAATGTTTTTTAAGCTTTAATACGTTCTTAGGAAGGTTTAGGTATGATTATATATTTGTGCCTAATATTATTTATTTTTGAAGGATATTGTGAGAATATTGGGTATATTATTTGGAGAAGGGGATAATTTAGGGACATGCTTTGTAATATAATGGGATCAATATTGGAGAATAAATAAATAAAATATATTATGAAATTATTGAGAGATTTTGGAACTCCAATGATTGAGAAAATCTAGGAATGCATTCCCTTTCATTTAATGCAAACTCCTAGTGTCGGGAACTAGATTCACTATTTAATGGATTTTGGAGGCGAAAGCTTCCTCCTTTCAAGGAGAATGCTTCCTCGTTATTTTTTATAAGTATGAATTCGAATTGGCCTCTCTAGTCATGTATTGTTTAGTCTTATTGTGGAGAAAACTTGTTTTTTGTAGCTCTACTTTCATTTCTTGCACGGATGTACTTGGATTAATTCAAATAATTAAGATTAGTGCAACTTTTAGCTTCTAAGGCTTGGTTTCTTCATGTTAGGTCCCTATATTACTAGTGTAGTCCCTTATTATTGTTACTGTAGCCCTATTGTTGGTATTTTTGTATCCATGTAGTCCCCATATTGTTATTATTGTGCCCCATAAAATACTGTTTTTGTTATTGTTGTGCCCTTACATTATTATTGTTAGGTCGGATAGGATTATATTGTGACCCCATGGACTCTTGTATATAGAAAGGAGGATTTGTCATGTGTATCATCCAAGAATTGTTCATTTATGTAATTTAAAGGAGGTTCCCCCTCGAAGAGGTTGATTTCTAAGTCGTTGATCTATCTTTTCTTCTATTTTGTGAGTTAGTTTCATAACATTTGGTATCAAAGCTTTGGATTCTAGGGTTTTGCTACTGTAAATAGGTCATTTTATAATTTTCACAATAATTTTTTTCTACGAAGTTTCAGACACTAAAAAATAACCCATTTGATACATAACCATGAGGAATATCGTTTGAAAATTTTAGATCTTGGTTTTCTATATTTTCAGAGATATGATCTAAGGAAGTTATGGTTTTTGCAGACTCTTGAATTTCATCTCAAAGAGGTGACCTTGGGAAAATCTTCATAAATTTATCTCCGAGCATCGGATTCAAATTCTATAAATTGTGGCCAAAATTGCACGAACTTTAGTTTCTTTTGTATTGATTTTAGAGCTAAAATAAAAAACAGCGACATGTGAAATGCCTACAGGTACGCTATACTAAACTAGTCCATAATTATGTCATTGTATAATTTTGGGCATACCTTTGCCTTGAAGAATCAAAATAAGGTCTGACTTGTGGCATTGGAAAGAAGACTTAAAGGGCTACTATAGGCCTGAAGTTCAAATCTTAGGGATAGAAAATCATACAGATACAACAGGATCAATAGAAAGCTCCTCAAAAGAAATAAAAAGGTGTGTATCATTTTTTAAATTGCATCACGTTTGTTTGAAAAATCAGTTTAAAGTGATTCCAAGGGCATATTTAAGCATATATATATCAGTTTTGGGTTATAAAATGTCTCCCAAAAAGAATTCCATGCCAATTAAGCCCTCTAAAACTTATACTATGATGCATGAAGAGGAATAAGTGCAACATGATGTATCAAAATTATGATACCAAGTCCAACAAATGTCAATGTCGCAAAATTAACCAAAAATGAAATGGAAACAAAAATGGATGTTTTGAAGAAAGGCATGAAAGCTAAGATGAATGGCATGGAAGCAAATATGGATGGTTTGAAGAATGACATGGAAGCTAATATGATTGGTGTGGAAGCTAAGATATATTTTTTGAAGAATGTCATGGAAGCTAATATCGATGGTATAGAAGAAATACTAAAAACATACATGAAAGGTTTGAAGGAAGGTTTGACAAAGCTTCTACAAGAAATGATTCATAATGGAAAAAAGGTAGTAGAGGAAACTCATGATGAGAACAAAATAAATGTTAATAATGATTTCATAAACTCTAACGTTGGATTTAAGACCCACCATATTCTAAAGGTCGATATGAGGAAGTTTGATGGCAAGGATCTCGTAACATGGATATTACAAATGGAGAAATATTTTGATCTCCATAATGTGAAAAACACACAAAAGGTACGTATTGCAACTTTATATTTAGAACACAATACACGTGTATGGTATCGATGGATTTTATCTCATAAAAAAATTATCACGTGGCCAATTTTTACGGAGGAAATGATAGAAAATTATGAGGATACAGAGACCAAATACTTCTTTATCCAATTGATAAATATCAAACAAAAGGGTTCAATGGTGGAGCACATTGAGGACTTCCAAAAATTGAATATAAGGATAACTAATATTCCAAAGGAACACATGATTGATGTCTTCATAGGGACTTTAAATGATAACATCCAACATGAGGTTCGCCTTTGGGAACCTGATTCATTGGAGAAGGCATTCAGGTTGGAAAGAAAAATTGAAAGAAAAATTATGGCGACAAGGAAGGCTACCACTCATAAATATAAAGATGGAAGTGTTGCTACTCCTAGACATCCACAACCTACAATGTTGACACCACAAAAATTGGAAGCAAAAAGAGAAAAAAGGGCTTTTCTACAGTTCTGATAGCAAATACACTAAAGGTTATAAGTGTGCCGAGGAGAAACTATTTTACATAGATTGTGAAGAGGAGGAAGAAAATGAACAAGAAAATTCAAAAGAAGAGGATATACATGAGGAACCAAATATAGAAAAAGAAGAAAAGAATCTGACCATATCCTGTAATACATTGGTAGGAATTACCACTCCTCAAACTCTCAATATAGAAGGACATATCAAGAAGAAATATGTAATATTGTTGATTGATTCAGATAGTACCCATAATTGTATTCATTCTAAGGTAGCCAATGAATTGAATTGCTTCCTTTACCCAGCACCAGAGTGTCAAGTGATGGTTGCAAATGGAGGAATTATAAATTTCTCTAGAAAGTTCCATAATATCAAGAAAACCATTGCATAATATGTATTGAATAGTACAATTATCTCCATTCCAATGGGTGGTGTTGATGTTGTACTAGGGGTACAATGGTTACAATCTTTGCAGATGGTATATTTTAATTTTCAAGAACTTTTCTTGAATTTTTTATTCGGAAGGAAAGGAAGTTGATTTACGGGCTATCTATTGGGTGTGTGTTATATTCTATCCATGAAGAGTTTCACGTGCGGGGGAGTCACAGGGGGGTGATAGCCCCCTTTGTTCATTACATCGGGTGTAGAGGGGGGGGGGGGGGGTCACAGGGGGGCATTAGCCCCCCCTATCCAAGGGTTCGCAAGGGGGCGGGTAGCCCCCTACGTGGGGTCCATGACAGTGCCCCGGGAAATTTTTTTTGGACCCTATTTGAGGTGGGCGGATCGCCTATGGTTTTGTGCATGGGTTTGCACATAGTTTTGGGGCATGATGGCTTTCTACCCCTGGTATTTTCTAGATCTAGTCAAGGGAACTGTGGTTATCTTCTAATACAGGGTTAATGGATTGGGGTTTATGAATGCTTCAACATGTATATATATGATTTGTAACACTAAAATGAATATAATGAAAAATCAATCTCGTAGTCCCGATTTGGGATCGAGGGGTAAAATATCTGTGTATATTTGTTTTATGTTTTATGCTCCCACTATTGTTTATTTTCTGTTTTTAAGAATTCGTTTGCTGGTAATTTATGTGTAGGGTTAAAACCTACATTTGGCATCAGAGTTATTTTGGCTTCAAGGGGACTCCTTTGCTATTGAGGGTTTTTTTTCTTGGGCCTGTGGTAGACCCTGTTCAGTGGGAGATCTGCGGGATCAATTCTTGCGGTGAATGAAGTTGGCGAGCAATGGAAATATAGAGATCGATAAATTTAATGGTCAGAGTTTTGATTTGTGGAAGCTTAAGATGGAGGATCTGCTAGTGGATAAATATCAGTGGATCACCATAGATCCAGGTACTAAACCAACGACAATGTTAGATGAAGACTAGGCGAAGTTGGATTAGAAGGCAAAGAGAAAAATACGGTTGTGTATCTTAGATTCAGTATTGTTGAATGTATTTGGGGAAGTTACAACAAATACTTTTTGGGTCAAGCTAGGGACTTTGTATCAATCTAAGTCTCTAGTGAATAAATTTTTCCTACAGAAATTGATATATAACCTAAGGATGAAGGATGGAGACTCCGTGATAGAGCATCTGAATGACTTCAATAGTATGGTAAGTCATTTGTCATTTGTTGATATTAAAATCTGAGATGAAGACAAGTGCATCAAATTTTTGTGTTCTCTACCAAATTCGTGGGACAATCTGCTTATTGTAATACGTAGCAATACAACTACCTTGAATTTTGATGAAATTGTCTCAGCCTTGATGTCGGAGGAAATAAGACGGAGAAATATGGAGGGCCAGAATGGAGATGACTTATCTGTACGAGGAAGGTCCCAAAATAGAAACAAAAATAAGTTTTTGAGTGGGAGATATAAATCGAGAGGGAGATCTAAATCTCCAGGAAAGCTTTTAAAGGTGTGCTAGAAATGCGGAAAGGAAGGGCACTTCAGATACTACATGGTAATGGTATGGTAGAAGGTATGTCTAATTTATCTCTGGATTTTGATTTCTATGAACATTGTGTATATGGGAAGCAGAATCGGGTGAGTTTTCCTTCTAGTGCTAAGAGGGCGAACAAGATATTAGAGCTTGTGAATAGTGATGTGTTTGGACCTATGTCGGTTCCATCACTGGGTAATTATGTGTACTGTGTTTGATTTGTAGATGACTTCTCAAGGAATACATGGATATATTTCTCAAGGAAGAAATCTGAAGTCTTTGGCAGATTTAAAGAATATAAAGCTCTGGTGGAAAATCAGACAAAGAAGAAGACAAAGGTGTTGAGGACAGATAATGGTGGAGATTTTTGCAAGAAGGAATTTGAAGAGTTCTGTAAGAAGTGTGGTATAGCACGATAGAAGAATACTCCAGACACACCTCAGTAAAATGGAGTTGCAGAAAGAATGAACAGAACGTTGACGGAAAAGGAAAGAAGAATGCTCAATGGTACCGGGTTAGGACACGAATTTTGGGAAGAGAGAGTTGAGACTACATGTTACTTGGTTAATAGATCACCTTCGTGAGCGTTGGAGGATAAGACTCTACATGAGGTATGGACTCGTAAGAAAACCTCTATTTCATGTCTCAAGGTATTTGGATGTGATGCATATGTACATGTTCCAAAGGAGAAAAGGACCAAGTTGGATAATAGATATGAAAGGTGCATCTTTATTGGGCATAAAGATGGTTTAAAAGGTTACAATCTTTGGAACCCAAAAACAAGGAAGGTAGTGTACAATCAAGATGGTGTTTAGAGAGGTGAAAGATGTTGTTAAACATGAATTCCTACCAAAGGAACCTGAGAAGATAGAGTTTGAGCTAAAGGAGGATGAATCAAACTCTACAACAAAACAAGATTAAGAAGAGGAAGAGCCACAAACTCGAGCTATGAGAAGAGTAGTTCAGGAAAGAAGACAACTAGAAAGGTATAGTCCATCTGCTTTCTATTCAAATTTTTCTTTAAATAACACTGATGATGATCCCAGAATTGTCAGTGAGGTTGTGGATTCAAAGGATGGAAAACTCTGGAAGGAGGCCATGGTTGATGAAATGGCATCCTTGCACAAAAATGAGGCATGGGATCTAGTGGAGTTGCTGGCTGGAAATAAACCCATCGGGAGGAAATGGGTGTTTAAGAAGAAAATGAATGTAGAAGGCAAGTTGGAAAAATACAAAGCTCAGTTCGTAGCAAAAGGTTATTCCCAAGTGTTAGGAATTTATTTTGGTGATATTTTTTCTCCTATTGCCCAGGTTACTTCTATTAGATTACTTTTATCTGTTGTTGTTGCATTTGATTTTGAGGTAGAACAGATGGATGCAAAGACAACATTTCTTCACAAGAATCTGGAAAAGGAGATCTACATGAAACAACCTGAAGGCTTTATGGTGAAGGGTAAGAAATAACTGGTATGCAGGTTAAAAAATTCTTTGTATGGGTTAAAACAGTCACCAAGGATGTGGTATCAGAAATTTGATACCTATATACGAGGACTTGGCTTCACTAAAAGCAAAGAGGATCATTGTGTGTATTTTAAATTAATATTGGTGACCGCGTTGTTTATTTGGTATTGTATGTGGATGATATGTTTTTGATTGGAAATCACAAAGAAATTATCGAGGATTTGAAGACCCAACTGTTCTCCAAATTCGACATGAAGGACCTCAGTGTTGCAAACTATATTTTAGGCATGGAAATTAAGAGAGATCAGGCAAAGAGGAAGCTCTGCATTAGGGGAATTCTGAGGTCTAAAATGGTTCTCCTAAGGAAATTATAAAATAATAGTGGAAATAATAAAATAAGATTAGATTACTTCATCAAATTTTATAGGGAAAATGAAAAAAACTACTTTTTAAACTCGTATTTTAAATTATTTCCCAACGTTTTTACTCAAACTTCGAGTGGAAGTACTCATTGGATGAAAAATTTAATTCCTCATCTAAGGAGTACCCATGTTGTATACTTTCGATGGACCTTTCTACACTAAAAATGATAAATACATGAAAAAACATGATTGTAATCACATTTTTCATGTATTTCTCATTTTTTGTGTAGAAGAGTCCATTGAAAGTATGCAACATTTGCATCCAATGAGTACTCCCACTCAAAATTTGAGTAAAAATTTTGGGAGATAAATTTAAAATATGAGTTGAAAAAGTAGGTTTATTATTTTATTATTTTTTTAATGTTTTTACCTTTTTACTTAAAAAATGGTAAATCATCCCCCATGGTTGACATCATCATCTTGAATCCTATTGGTTCTTATAAATTTTATTTTGGTTGTACATTTTTCTTAGGATGCCCATTTTAGACCTCAAAATTACCCTAATGGTTGAACCAGAGGAAGTATGGCGAGACAATATTGCAGAGGTTCGCCAATATTGCAGAGGTTCAATATGCAGGACATGAAACTGGTGAAGGTTCCTATTCCTGTAGGTGTAAATCTATCTTCTGAAAAATGTCCCAAGGCACAAGAAGAGAGGAGGATATGTCTCGTGTTCCATATGAAAGTGTAGTGGGTATCATGATGTATGCAATGGTATGTAATAGACTAGACATTTCACATGCAGTGGGAGTGTTGAGCAGTTTATGTCAAAACTAGGGAAGGAGAATTGGACAAAGGTGAAGCATTTTTTTAGATATTTCCGTGGCACTAGTGATTATGGCTAATGCTACCATGGAAGACCAGGATTGGACAGGATTTTTTACATCCATGGTTTTGTTGATGCATATTGGGATGGAGATATGGACCAAAGAATATCTACAAGTGGGTATGTGTTTAGCCTATTTGGAGGTGCAGTCAGTTGGATGAGTAAAATATACTCTGTAGTGGCTCTTTCAAATACAAAGGTAGAATACATGGTAGCCACTCATGCAAGCAAGGAAGTAGTTTGGTTGCAGAGATTATGTTCAAGTATGGGGTTGGTGCAGTGAGCTATAAAGATCAACAATGATAGCCAAAGTGAAATTTTCTTGGCTAAGAACCCTACTTATCGTTCAAAGTCAAAGCACATTGAAGTTCAATATCGCTTTGTGAGAGATATGTTTGAGGATAAAAAGGTGTTACTGGTAAAGGTGAACACTTTGAATAATGTTGCAGATGCATTGACGAAGTCTGTAAGCACTCAGAAGTTCTCTTGGTGTGGAGAAATAATGGGTGTTGTAGGGCTGCACTAATGACTAAGCTCTGTTGTGGCCCCCTCTAGAAAGAAAATAAAAAGTGGGAGAATGTTGGGTGTGTGTTATATTGTTTCCACGAATAGTCACACATGCGGGGGGGGGGTGGTCACATGGGGGGCTATCTCCCCCCCTATCTAGTGGTTCGTAGGGGGCTGGTAGCCCCCTATATAGGGTTCGGGGTAGTGCCCCGAGAAAATTATTTTTGGACCCTATTTTGGTTTGGTGGACTTGCCTATGGTTTTTTGCATGAGTTTGCACATGGTTTTGGGGCATGATGGTTTTCAACCCCTGGTATTTTGTATATCCAGTCAAGGGAACTACGATTATCTTCTAATCGAGGGTTAATGGATTAGGGTTTATGAATTCTTCGGCATATGTGTGTGTGTGTATGTGTGTGTTGTAGCACTAAAAGGAATATCATGAAAAATCAAGCTGGTAGTCCCGATTTGGGATCCAGGGGAAAAATCTCTATGTATTTATTTTTTATGTTTTATGCTCTCGGTATTGTTTATTTTCTGTTTTTAAGAATTCGTTGACAGTTAATTTATGTATAGGGTTAAAACCTACAATATCACAGGGAAGCTAGGTAAGATAATAAGCTCTAATGTCATGACAAAGTTTCTGAAGAAAGATCAACGAGGCATAATTTCACAATTATGCTCACTAGAATTTCCAACATCAAAATCATCTATTTCTATATATCTCCAAAAAGTCTTGGACAACCATTCCAAGGTTTTTGAAATTCCCAAAGGACTCCCACCTATTCTTGATCATGATAATTCCATTAATTTGATTCTCGGAAGTGTTCCCCAAAACATAAGGTATTACAGATATTCTTATGTCCAAAAGAGCGAAATTGAATGTATAATTGCAGAAATGCTAGAGGATGGTATAATTAAACCTAGTCATCATTCTTTCTCTGCTCCAGTAGTATTGGTGCATGAGAAGGATGGATCATGGCTCATGTGTCTAGATTATAGTGAGCTCAATAAGATCACTATTAAAGATATATTTCCCATTCCCTTGATTGATGAATTATTGGATGAATTGCATGGAGCAATTTATTTCACCATTTTGGATCTTCGTTCAGAATATCATCAAATTAGAATGTAGACTAGAGACATTGCGAAAACATCATTTAGAACTCATGAGGGTCATTATGAATTTTTGGTCATGCCTTTTGGTCGTACCAATGCACCTTCTACATTTCAAGGGTTGATTAATTCCTTTTTCAAACCCTTCCTTACAAAATTTGTGTTAGTATTTTTTGATAATATACTAATATACAACAAGTTGTGGAATGATCATGTTCAACATGTTGATAGGGTGCTCAAAATGTTGGAGGAGAAACAATTATATGCAAAAACCTCCAAATGTTTCTTTGGAGTACAAGAGGTGGAATATCTGGGTTGTATTGTATCTTAGGACGGTGTTAAGGTAGACCCTAAAAAAATTAAAGCCATTAAGAAATGGAAAGTCCCGACAACCATAAAGCAGTTGCGAGGATTTCTCAGGTTAACAAGGTATTATCGAAAGTTTGTTAAGAATTATGGAAGAATAGCAGCACCTCTAACACAATTATTGAAGAAAGATGCATTTTCATGGAATCCTAAAGAAACTAAGGCCTTTGAAGATCTTAAAGAGACAATGTGCCAAGGACTGGTCTTAGCTACACCAGACTTCACAAAAACCATTATTGTGGAATGTGATGCCTCAGGAAATGGAATGGGTGCTACTTTAATGCAAGAAAGAAGACCCATTACTTTTGAAAGTCGTCCAATCAAAGAAAATTATTTACAGAAAGATATTTATGAGAAGGAAATGTTGGCAATACTACATGCACTAATGAAATGTCGAAATTACCTATTGGGAAGACACTTAAAGGTAGAAACTAATCATGATTGTAAATAAATTTTGGAACAAATACTATCTTCAGAAGAGTAGCAAAAATGGATCACAAAGATGTTGGGTTAAGACTTTGAAATCATCTACAATAAAGAGAAGCTAAATGTTGTTGCAGATGCACTCTCAAGAAAGGATGAGGATGTGGAAGCATTGATTTGTGCCATTTCTATTATCCAACCAGATTGGATAATGGAAGCAAGGGAGGAATGGAAGAATCACGAAGAAGTGTGGACACATATTCAAAATTTGCAGCAAGATCCCAGTACATCTGATACATTTAGTTGGAAAAATGATTCCTTATGGTACAAATATCACTTATATCTTTGTAAGAATTCCCAACTAAAAAAAAAGATCATTTTGAAATTGCACACCTCTCCCTTAGGAGGACACTCGTAATTTTTAAAAACTTACCATAGAGTGAAGAAAGAAAATTTTTGGGATGGCCTTAAATATGATATTCAAAATTTTGTGGTGGAATTTTTGGTTTTACAGCAAAATAAGGTTGAGACAATTAGGACCTCGGGTTTGCTACAACCTTTATCCATTCCAAGTCAATGTTGGGATGACGTTTCAATGGATTTTATCATAGGTTTACCTATGTCCAAAGAAAATAGTGTCATGATGGTGGTAGTTGATAGATTTACCAAGTATGCACACTTTTGTGCATTGTCTCATCCATTTAAAGCGAGTACAGTTGCTACTGCATTTATGGAGACAATTCAAAAGCTAGATGGAAACCCAAAGATTATTGTAAGTGTTAGAGATCCCATTTTCACTGGAAATGTTTGATGAAATTATTTTCTTGTTTGAGTACTCAAATATCTTATAGCTCATCTTATCATCCTCAATCCGATGGGAAAAATCATATAGTGAACAAATGCTTGGAAGGATATCTTCAAGTGAAAAAAAACACAATGGTTCAAGTGGTTACCTTTGGATGAATGGTGGTATAACACTTCCTTCGACACTGTAGAAAAAATGGCCCCATTTATGGCACTTTATGGATACCATCCACCGTCCATCACATCATCTTTAAGAGAAAATTCTAAGGTTCAATCAATGGATGATCACATCAAGAATCAACAAAAAGTTCCCCAACTCGTAAAGGATAACCTAAATTTGGCACATAATCGAATGAAACAACAGGCAGATCAACATCGCAGTGAGAGAAGTTTTGATGTAGGCAACTTGGTATTTTTACAGCTACAGCCATACAAATAAATATCCCTCAAGCAATCTAAGAAGGATAATAAATTATCACCAAAGTACTATGGTCCTTACAAGGTGTTGCAAAATAGTGGTACTATGTAATACAAATTGGAGCTTCCTACATCTTTCTGAGTGCACCCATTTTTTCATGTTTCATGCTTAAAGAAGGTTATAGGTGACAAAATTCCAGTTAAAACAATATTGCCAGAACTTGATGAGGAAGGAAAAATCATATTGGAACCTAAAGCAGTCACGGAAAAAGGAATCGGTAGCTACGAAATCGATCAATTTCGGAGTATCACATCAAGTGGAAGAACTTACTCACTGAAGATTCCACATGGGTGGATGAGAATTTTATACATAATCATCCAAAACTAATCAAGCATTGAGAAAAACACATTTTTAAATGAGAGGGGCATGTTAGGTCCATATATTACAAGTGTAGTCCCTTATTATTGTTAGTGTAGCCCCATTATTGTTGTTGTTGTACCCCTATAGTCCCCATATTGTTATTATTGTTCCCCATAAAAGACCACTATTGTTATTCTTGTTCCCTTACATTATTATTGTTAGGTCGGCTAGGATTATATTGTGACCCTATGGACTCCTATATATAGAAAGGAGATTTTTTCATTTGTATCATTCGAGAAATTTTCATTTATCTAATGTAAAGGAGGTTTCACCCTCGAAGAGGTTGATTTCTAAGTCGTTGATCTATCTTTTCTTCTATTTTCACTACAAGGAAAAGACCCTCTAGCGGAGGTTATAAAGTAGGTTTTTAGTGTTATAAAATTGACCAAAATTGTCAAAAAAACATTTGCTACAACATCCGTTTATGGTTACGGAGGTTTTGGCGGAGATTTTAACGGAAATTCAACACAGCGAAAAAAATTTGGCGGCCGAAGGTTATTACGGATGTTTGTTTCATTAGTGTGCTACTAAGGTTTCAATGCACTGGTGCATGTCATTTAGAAGGTGGCCCGGGGCAGTCGAAGGTTCCTGCATCAGGCCATCAAGGTATAAAACCGCACCGAGTGTACTGTTGGTGACACAACACACGACGCCATACCAATTGGTCTTGAGATTTGTGCGGTGCCCATAGGTCGTTTCAACGCACTGGTACGTAGATTTATAGAAACACATTGGTGCGCTGTATCAGACAAACGCACTGATATTTATAATTGGTATTGGTGTTTGTGTGGTGCCCACAAATCGTACAAATGCACTGGTGCGTAGTCTCACATAAAAGCACCGGTGCACAGTATCGCACAAACGCACCACAATTTTTAATTGGTTTTGGTATTTTTGTGGTGCCCATCAGTCGTAGAAACGCTCCAGTGTGCTGAAGCATAAAAATGCACTGGTGTACAGTAACTGACACACACCGGTGTTCATTTTGTATTTTTTAGAAACATCGACCTGTGACAGTGCAATTATTGTGATTTTTCTAAATTCATTATTCATCAAAAGTCGACACATATTATAACAATATTCATATTAATTAAATTTTTATTAATGCATTTGAATGTGATGTTTGGATTGATTTGTTATATCATATCATAATTATTGTGCTTTTTTAAAATTCATTATTCATCAAAAGTCGACACATATATATCTTATAACAATATTCATATGAATTAAATTTTTAGTAGTGCATTTGAGAACGACAATGGAGAACAAAATAGAATAAATTAAAACATATTTTATTATTATATATATATATATATATATATATATATATATATATATATATATATATATATATATATATATATATATATATATATATATATATATATAAGACAACCTTTGTCATACAAAATGGGACAATTATTGGTATCCCTTTGTCTTTCAATTGGGACACTGTGTCTATTACATTAAACAAAATGTCTTATTTCATAGACAAATATTTCAAAAAATACAATGCTTTACTTTGATATCCAAACATAGTGATCATTGTTCTTCGCTTGAACTGCTGTCACTGCTAGAGCTACTTCCATGACTTGGGTTATTTTTAGGAATGTTTTGTTCACGGTGTTGATTGTTTTCTTCTTCTTCACCTTCCATCTACAAACATAAAATTAAACTGAAATGAGTGTATATACATTGGTGAGAATAATGAAAATTGTAATATTAAATAATATACATCAATGTAAATTGAAAAGAAAAATGACGTACCATAGCAACAATTGACTCATAAATTATACATGTTTTTTCAAAACCATGTACCATGCCATCTTTCAAAATTTCATCTATTGGCATAGTTCCATACTTTGTTTCCTACAAGTTTTGTACCCCATAACAAATCATATATTTAATATAAAAGATTTTTTTGTTCTATCAATTATAGACGGAGCTAAGAGCTAATTAAAACCAATGGTGTTATGACCCGACCCAAAACTGAATGCAATCGAATATGATAATGTAATCTTTTCAATTCGATGAATCCTAACTAAAGTAAGGAGAGAGTTTCCATTCACTTCCAACAATGAAAAAAATTGATCACTAAGAGAAAATATAACAAATTCTCTAATGCACTAATTTCATCAATAAAAACTAATGCAAATCAATTCCAAAACAATTTTTTTATTTTTGTGTTTTTAAAACAAGCGTAAAAACATCTAAATTCAAATAAAAGAAAACTGATCTAAATCTACGATTGATTTTTCAGAATGTAAACTATGCAGTTGTAATCTATGCACAATTCACTTGAAAAGTATGCAAATGTAATCTATGCACATTTTTCATTCATATTCTGAAAATGAGAATTCTAATTATGAAAATGTGATCTATGCAAGAGAATTCTCAAACACAAGATGATTCTAATGTAATCTAAGAACCAATCAAGTGCAAGTCAAGAAAATCGGGTGAGAGTTCCAAAGATCAAAAATAAAAATACTCAAAGGCGATTAACACTCATACACAATTTAGCAAAAACAAAAGAAAAAAGATGCAAAATTGTGAAAATACTGAGACAAACCTCCAAGTAATGACCAAAGGAAATCAAATTAAGAATTTCTCAAAAAAGAGACTCAAAACACCCAATTAACTTAACGAAGATGAATGAGATGAAAAATTTGCTGAAAGAAACTCATAAAAAAGGATTTTTGACAAAAAAATACAGATCTGGGTAGATGCTAAGAATCCCAAATCAAATCTAAACTAAACTGAAAGAAGAAATCTAAGTTTTTCAAGACTTTAACAGGGTCTGCAACAATGTGCGGTCCTAGAAAAGTGCAAGAAAAACAAGAAAGACTTCAAAACTTTTCAAAGAAAAGTAAATCTAAGTTACCAAAGCCCGTACAAATCAATTAAAAATAAGAAAAAAGCATTTTATCAAATCAAAACAAAGGAAAATCAAAACAAGTTCTTTCCCCAGCAGATTCGCCAATTTTTTGGCCGGATAAATCGATCTTGCGGACAAGATCGATCTCCCTAGTGTTAAAAGACAATCTAGCAAATTTTTTTATCTTTCTCTAAATATGTTCGTTTTACAAGTAAATGCTACGAAGGTGTTGATCCTACCTTAGATCCAAATGCTTATTTGTAACCGTAGTTCTTCCATCGCAACAAAGTGTCATCTTTCGTCGCAACAAAGTGTCGTCTTTTGTTGCAACAAAGTGTCGTCTTAAAAGACCTGCAATCACAAACAAGCGAATATTAAATAGCACCTGTATAAAAAATAATTATAAAACATACCTATCATAGTGATCAAGGAATCTATGAAATAAACGATCAAACAATAGCTTATTGAAATAAACAATCGAACGACAATTTATTGAGAAAAACAAAACTTGATTGTATTAATCTTAAAATAACAGAATAACCTTACAACCTTAGCCTTGATGTTGAACAGGCCTTCCCGGGGTCCGAAGCAGGAGTCTCCTCTACTTTGATAAGTCTTGCACTCTTCCTCCAGGAGCACATAGTGGTATGTGATCTTTCCTCACAAAAGCTCAGCAGAAAGAAGTCTAAATCTCAATAGCACTTCAACTCAATCACACACTAAAGCTTGAACTCCCCTTGAGGCTACCCAATGCCTCTTTTTATAAATAAGATGAGGAGGTTAGGGTTCCACCTATGAAGGGATAGAATCCTCCTTCAAAGGGATAGGCTCCTCACATCAAGGGGTTAGCTCCTTAAGGTGTGGGATGCATGAACCTTAGTAGAGCGTACTCATCCCAAAAAAATCTCACCCAAAATCTTCTAGAATTGACCAAAAATCAACTTTTTACTTTGCTTTCTCGCCCTTTTGACTTTGAAGGGGGCACGCAGGCATTACATAGAGAAACTGCGTTCTGGAACACATTTTTGCTTCACATTACCAGGTAAGCTTCATGTTACCTGCGTACCCAGGGTTTTGGATCTTTTTAGGGTTTTTTTTCTCCTGTTTTAGGGCTTGCCATGAGGAGTAGAGGTTGTAAGACTTGCAGAGGAGGTAATTATGAGTGAAAATGAGCTCATACAGTCAGCATAATGTCAAGGTGACAGTTTTTAGTGCAACAATATGATACATAGTAAACAATACATATTACTTAAACTTACATATAGTTCAAAAATAATATTTTTTGTAAAGAATTTACAAAGAACTTGCCTTTTTTGCTTTTCTTGATGTGTGATCAGTATTTTTGTTACTTGATCTCTTGTCATTCATTTCTTTATCAATCTAAAACTTGCACCATATCATTCATTAATATATTTATAAATAAATTTTCAACTTTTCAGGTAAAAAATAAATCTCAAGAAACCGGTGCACCTTTCATTATGTACGCACCGATGTCGGTGTGTGGGGGTATAATAAACGCACTGTGAAAACAATACCTTATTTTAGATATGGCACACTGATTTAAAAAAAAATTGTTTTTAAATTTTTTATTACACAATACTTGCGCGGTACGCTGTATAATACAACGCATTGGTGCGCGATGTTACGCAGGGCATGCCAATAAAAAAAATCCATTTTTTTCAAAAATTCACGCAAGGGCCGACATTGATTGGGATTTGACTATGCAAGTCGTTCTGTGGGTTGGATGTCAATCTAAAATGAAAAGCCCTAATTCTGAAATCACAAAACAGGGAGAATAAAGGGCAGAAACAAAAAAAATGAAGAGTTTAGGGTAAAAATGGATATAACTGCAGAAAAAGAAAAAAAACTATAGAAAAAGTAAAAAAAAAAAATCAAATTTAATCACGAGATTGTTTGAAATTCTATGCTATAGGGTTTGAATCACCAGAGGTTTGGATTCTGATTGTCTGAATACTTCTGTTCGAACGTATTTTGTTGGTCCACAGTGCTCTCGTGCTCTCTTGCTCCATGTATGTCTCCTGCAAATCTCTGGCTGAAAATTTTAGCAAAAATAGTGAAATAATAAAAAGTGTTTAGTATTTAAAGAATTGTTTTATGAAATTAGATTTTCGAAAATATTTTTCCGCCCATTTTTCAATTTGTCGCTTTTTTTTTTCACTTAAAGAAAATAGAGTTGTGCTTTTTTTTTTTTTTTTAAATTTTTGGTTATTCGTCACCGGTGCGTCCATTGGTAACACGACACCAGTGCGTAGTAACTAAAACACACTAGTGCGTAGTAACTAGAATGTACCAGTGCGGTTATCTGTACATTAGCATCGATTTACGGTTGAGGCACCGAAATTAATTTTACGTGTGTACACCAAAATTAAACATGTTGGAAATGTACATTTTGCTGTGAAAATATTTGGGCCATTTCTTTTCAAAACTACACCTCTTCTTCTTTCAGAAAAATAAACCTGAACATTTCCATAACCTGCAACAAGAAAATGTGCCCCATGATCTTCTTGCTGACCCATGAACTGCTTGCTCATTTGTAAGTTCCTCCTCCATCTTGGCATCCAATTTTCTCTTTTCTCCTTTGTGCTTTCTATCTTGATCTTAACAAAATTTATACAATCTTTGTTTTATGAGAATTTGACCTTGAATGTTTTGGGAGCAATGACAACGAGTCCTGAATTATGCATTTTCTAGCAGAAGAAGACCGATTTTCGACTAGACAATGCAGTTATTACATGTGGAGGAAATGGTTTCCCGTAGAAAATGAGTATAGGGTTGAGCAGAGGAAAGACATTGCAAAATGGTAGCTGTAGGTACCTATGCTTTTCTTCCCATAGAAATGGTCACTGGATTTCCATTTATAATACATGCAGAATTTTTACTGGTTTCATCCAGAGAGAGCATCATTTTCAATAACAAATGGAACCAGGGAATCCCTAAGTGTATCCCGTTCGCTTTTTGTTCGGCATTTCGTTCTCTGATAAGTGTTAATTCACCTATACTTTCAAAAATTTGGATTTTTGGGTACCTTCCATGTGATATTCCTCGTTATCCACACGACCACAGCTCATACAAGTTGAAGATGCCATTCAGGTTCAATTGAAAGCCAGATATGTGATTTTATGCGACGTCAACTTTGCTGGTAAAATTTTATGTAAGCCAACTGAAGCTCAGACAACACTCCCAGCTTTTATGCGCATTCTGGAGAGAGAAAGTGAACATGGTCATCAAAGCGAACAAGCCCATCTGTTTTATCGTAATGTACACATTTTGCTCTATTTTAGATATGGCGCACTGATTTCTCTGTTGTCCTTAAGTCAATGAGAATCCTTCCCTTCATGGTGCCTCTTGGATTTATCGACTGCCTCGATTGATCTTTCTCTACTGTTCAATCTTTCACTGCCATCCTTGTAAGAATGAGAATAATTACCTTCATGTGATCTCTTAGCTCATTCAATAGACTCATTTGATCTCTCTCTTACATCCCTTAGCGAATAGGGCTCCTTGCTTTTGAAGGACAGTTTCACCTTGCTAATCGCCAGAGAATCGATAGGTATTTCTCTGCCATCAAATCTTCTCTCCCTTTCTCCATCATGGGACCTCTTAACCCCATCGCCGGCCTCAATCGAATGATCTCTCCCATGATCAAGAAAATAATTACCCTCGTGACTAGGCCCCTTAATCCTATCACCAGTCTTAGCCGAGCTTTCTCGACTGCCCTTCTCAGATTTTTCATAAATATTTTCTCCTTTTGTACTCTGTCAAGCTTTGTAGCTGTTTGCATCCCTGTAATTAAGCATCTTTGTCTGTCTTTCTGTTTGAATCACTCATTTTCTCTGCTATAAAATTCTTAGCCGAAATTTGAACTGTCATCTTTTCAAACGCTCATCTCCTAAGAAAAATTCTTGCCCGCGATTTGAACCCTCCGCTGCTCCAATAGCACTTTACAAAATATTTTTTCCTTCTTAGAAAAGATATTTCAATGACATACCTGGTTCACGCGAGATTTTATTTAACCCTGTTCCAGTGCGCTGGGTTTTATAGGCACACCGGTGTGGTTTCATAAGCCAGAGTCTATGTTTTGGCGCTATGTTTTATGACACACCGGTGTGGAAGAGTTGTGAATCACCGGTGCGCTACAATACTAAGACGCATCGGTGCGGGTTATGATGATAAACACACTGGACAAAAAACCATAAATTTTTTTCGTATGTAAGATCATAATAAAATAATGATAATTCTAAAGTACATGAATTTATTTGCATTATTTTTTAAACTTTATTATGTTACAAAAATTCATATTATTCTAGATTTATTATTTTACAATTATTTACAAATTTAAAAATTTAAAAATTTTAATAAAATCATTTCACATTAAAACAATTAAAATTTTACAAATATTTTACATACAATTAGAATTAAAAATAAAAATAAAAATTACAAATACAATTACAATTACAATTACAACTTTACAATTTCACATACAACTATGATTAGAATTACAATTACAATTTTAGAATTTTACATACAATTACAATTACAATTAAAATTTTACAATTGCAATCATTTCACAGTATTACAATTAAAATTTTACAAATATTTTACATACAATTAGAATTAGAATTAGAATTACATTTACAATTACAATTAAAATTACAATTACAATCATTTCACAATAAATTAAATATTACAATTACAATTAAAATTTTACAAATATTTTACATACAATTACGGTTACAAATACAAATACAATTTTACAATTTTACATACAATTAAAATTTCAATTTCAATCACAATCACGACGTAATATTTAATAAATATCATGGTCATTTAATATTAAATTAATTAATAAACATCACGATCATGATAACCATCATACAAACATCATATTCGACTAAAAAACACATTCAAATTCACTAACATCATCGTGATCATGATCATCTAACAAAACACAATTAGTATTTTATAACATCATCACAGCGCAAACATCAAATATACATCTGATCATGTCAAATAACTCATGCTATCACATACACATCTATCTGCAAGCTACACATTAAATGAACATATCTAACATGACCTAACAATATACACATCATGATGATCACCAACATGTAAATTAAGTACAACTCCAACATGAACATGAAATACATTGACCATATATATATATATATATATATATATATATATATATATATATATATATATATATATATATATATATATATATATATATATATATATATATATATATATATATATAATTGAATAATGTTAAAAATATACAATTGTAATATAAATGTCATGGATCAGTTGGTGGTACAACATCAATAGCAGTACTAGTCGAGGCTTGCTCAGTCAATGGTGTAGCCTCGACGGTCGATGGTCCAGCCTGCTCATGATCATGAGTACTGCTGGATGCTGTAGGCTGCTGAATAGACATGGCCGTCGATGGTCCAACCTGATCTCCATGATGACTGCTGCTAGATACCTCCACTAGCATGAGCAACAGTCATCCCCTGGGTAGTTGCTGTAATAGGGCGAGGGTAGACATCTCTCTCCCTCTCTCGTTCCTCCCACAGGCGAACCATGTCATACTGCTCTGCCCGTTGTTGTTGTTGTTCCCCCTCTTCTCTCTGAATGATTGACATATTAAATAATTTTTTTTTATTAAATGAGACATGTATTTAGGAATATACATATATAATTTTTTTTGGAAAAAAAACAAAACAGTCGATGCGACACAAAAAACAGTCATGCACTGGTTTCGATGCATATTTTGTTTGTCGTGCACCAGTTGCGGTGCCCCAGATGACATTCAACAAACCGTAGGCGGTGCACCTGAAAATTTTTAGAGCACCGTTGACTATGTACGGTGTGAGGAGTGCAGTGCGCTGACTAAAATATACGGCCCGATGCGTATAGTTGGGTCAGTGCACCGACCTCTTGACTTCATTACATAGTCAATGATGTGGTCTTTTACTAGGATGCACCATTAACTCTGTCGAAATGCCGAATGCGATGCACCGACAAACATACCACCTCGGGGTGGATATTTCCGTCAACGCATCGCGTTCTCACTATTCCACATGGTCATCGGCGCGGCCAGCTAAATGACTGCACACACACTTTTTTAAAATTTTAAAATAACACGGTGCACCTTTCGGTATCTGCCTTGGAAACAGTGCAGATACCATTAGCACCGGTTGTGGTATGGCCTGTAAATTTTACAAGCAGGATCGCTTACCAATGCGAGCCGAACGGCTCGAGCACACCGCGTGACACATTTTTTTTTTTCTTTTAAATGGTTAATTTTAAGGTTATTTGAAATTATAATCCGCTAAAAAGCTTAATTATGGAAAAACAAGAAAAATACTTGTACATTTGGCCGTCGAGGAGGCATATTGGTTGTAGAATTTGCAAAAGAAAATTTTCCCACTGTTTTGAAAAATGCAAGCTGGAGATTGGTAGGCTATGCACAACAGCAGTGCGTGTAATGGGTGCAATGGGAGCACCGATGTCAGAGCGACTCAAACAAGGATAAATTGCATCGGTGTTTGATAGCTCTAGAGCATTGAGAAAAGTGAAAAATGCGGTTTTTTGGCCGTAATTTTTTTTTTTTTTTTTTAAATTATTTAACCCTGTTCCGGAGCACGGGGTTTTATAGGTGCACCGGTGCGGTTGCTTAATACCGCACCGAGCGGTTTCTGTTTTGGCACGGTGTTTTATGACGCATCGACGCGGTTTCTAAATACCGCACCAGGTGGTTTCTGTTTTGGCGTGGTGTTTTATGACACACTGGTGCAGAAGAGTTGTAAAGCACCGATGCTCTACAGTGATAAGACGCACTGGGTGGGTGTGTACGGAGCGCACAATGTCTAGTGTACCAATGTTTTGTGCGCACCGGTGCTTTATCTTATTGAGCACACCATTGGTGGTTTAGGATGATAAGCGCATCGAGCGAAAAACATCCACAAAAACCTCTGCCTACGAACCTCCTCTAGTAACCTCTGCCAGAAACGGATGTCTGGGGTGTTTTTATAAGGGGTTCCTCAAAAACATCCGCTAGAGGGTATTTTCCTTGTAGTGTTTGTGAGCTGGTTTCATAACACTTATAGAGGAATCTGAGTATCCTTATGCTTAGAAATCCCAAGAGCCTCAGAGCCCTCTTGCACAATTTATTTATGTTCTTTTCGCTCCTTATCACATGTATCTCCTATTTTTGTTTTGCATAATTCTGTATAGGGTATTGTTTTTTTTCTTGCTGTAAGATTGAGTTAAATGATTAAAGTGAGTTCTTTTGAAGGTTGTTTATAGATTCAAAAGAATTATTCATCCTTATAATAACTTGGGAAGGTCATCTTCATCATTAAGCTACTTGTTTTTGGTTAATGGTTAAAAAATATAAGATTTCTAGAAATGCTTTGTAGTGAAATAGTAGTAAATTTTTGTTATTTTTTAGAATAGATTAATGAACTTCATTTGATTTCATTCCACTTGTATTAGGTCGTAAAAACATTCAATTTAATAAAAAAAATTACCTCCATTGAATTTTAAGTTGATTAGTTTAGGCATTTTATAGGTTAACTAGCTCACTAGTTCTTGAATTTCCAATTTTTAGAGTAGTAATTTTCTGTTATTTTTTAGCACCTGAATAGGGGTATTTTGTCGGAATAATGGATCATTTGTGAAATATTAAATAATTAAAGTTTTTGTTTTAATGAAATATTAATGGAGTAATTAGTGGAATTATAGATGATATATTTGTGGATGATTGTTGAGATAATTATGGAGTGATTTGTGAAGTTATTGATTGAGAAATTTGTGGAGATGAAAAATCCAGACACCTCTCTTCATGTATAAATATATATCTATGTTAATGAAATTTGATTATAGTTGTTGTGTGAAAGTTATATTCATTATTAGTAAAATTTTTATACTTTGTAATTTATTTTTACCTATTGTGCTTTTCTTCATTTGGTATGAGAGCCAATTTCCCATAGAATTTGAAAACTGAATGAGAAATTTGATGTGTAAAGCTATAAAGTTTTCTATGATTAATGAGAATAGAGAAACTTTGAGTTTCCATGGAGAAAGTAGCTTTGAGCCTGAGTCATTGAGCTCACATAAACCAATGTCTGTCGAGATAGCTGAAAGTTACATAATAAAGATAATGAAGCACTTTCACTTATAGGAATCACTCTTGAAGAATCTATATTTCCAAGAATCAGTGGTGCAATATCATCTAAAGAAGCATGGGATATCTTAAAGAACACATATGAAGGTGTTTCTGTAACTAAATTGTAAACACTAAGGTGGAATTTTGAAAATGCCAATATGCAAATTAATGAATCCATTCATGATTACATCACAAAAATGCAAGAGCTTGTTAATCATATGAGGTCATTTGGTGAAGATGTTCCAGAACAAAGGCTAATTGAGAAGATTTTAAGAAGTGTTCTTCCTAAGTTTGAGATGGCCACTACCAGTATTATGGTCTCCAAATATTTAAATTCCATGAAAATTGATGAATTAAGTGGATTCTTCTTAAATGTTGAAGAGAATCCACCATATGAGCAAGTAGAACATTCCTTTTCTGCAGAAAATAGAGGAATGGGAAGAAGTAGGGGTAAATATCATAATCAGAATCAAAACAGAAATCAACAAAGTTCACAAGGAAATGCATCACCTTCGACAGTTAGAGGAAGGAATCCTAATAATTTTAGTGGATCTCATGGAAGAGGAAAAGGAAGAGATGGAGGTAGAAACAGAGGAAGGTTTGGAGGACCACAATGTTATTATTTCCAGAAACTTGTCCGTCTTGAAGGAGTTTGTTATGCAAAAATGTGATATATGGAGCGAAAAGGTGTAATACAGTTGTTGAAGAAACTAGGAATGAAAAGTTATTCATCTCAATTTTGATGGAACATAGTGAATAAATTGAAGCATGGTATATTGATTCAGGATTTTCGACTCATATGACATCTCAAGAGGAGTTTCTTACCAAAATTAATGACAATTATTCTAGTAAAGTTGCATTTGGTGATGAGAGAGTTTTTAGGTGAAAGGGAAAGGAACAGTTGCAATAGCATCATTACAAGGAAAAAAGAAGTTAATTGAGGACACTTTGTTGACACCAACATTGAAGAACAATCTACTTTCCGTAGGATAGATGATGGAGCAAAACTACAAGTTAGTATTTCATAATAGAGAATGCTTAATCATGGATAAGTTGAATAAAAATGTAGTTGTAGCAAGAGGTGAAATGATTGAAGACACAATTTTCTTGCTC
This sequence comes from Pinus albicaulis, assembly GCA_034641835.2. Classification (NCBI taxonomy): domain Eukaryota; kingdom Viridiplantae; phylum Streptophyta; class Pinopsida; order Pinales; family Pinaceae; genus Pinus; species Pinus albicaulis. The sequence goes on from CM076577.1 coordinate 814,316,910, forward strand.
CCCTTTTGTTCGAGTAACTCACAAAGTTTGAATACAATAGAAGAAGAAAATAGTAAGCTTTGACATTATAGGATGGGACATCTAAATTTTTGGAGTTTGATGATGATGAGAAAGTAGAACATGGTGATTGGTCTTCCTTATATCAAGTTGGATGATAAAGTATGTGAATGGTGTATTTTTTGGAAACAACACAAGGAAAGTTTCTGAGACAGAACATGGAAGGCTAGGGAATGTCTATCATTGGCGCATTCAGATTTGTGTGGTCTAATGTAGATTGTGTCTTTTGGGAAGGCACGCTATTTTCTCACTTTCATTGATGATTATTCTAAGAAGACGTGGGTGTGTTTTCTACAAGAGAAGTATGAAGTGTTTTATCATTTTCTTGAGTTTAGGGATTTAGTTGAAAACCAAAGTGGTCTAAAAATTCTCACCCTAGGAAGAGATAATGGTGGAGAATACAAGTCAAATGAGTTTTTGAATTATTGCAGGAAGAATGGAATAAAGTGAGAGTTTACCAATTTATATTCTCCCCCACAAAATGGTGTTGCGGAGAGGAAGAATATTACCATAGTTTAAATGGATAGAAGGATGTTAAAAACCAAGTCACATGGAAATGAGTTTTGGGTTGAATAAGTACACACAATAGTATACACCCTTAACCAATGTCCTACAAAGGCAGTGTTGAATTTGATTCTAGAAGAAGCATGGCCAGGATATGTTGGAATCACAATTGTCGTTAGACCAAAACCCGTAGGCATTAGTCTTTGCTACAATCGCCAGAGTTAGGATCCACGAGAGGTGGTTAGTCCATGCCACGAAACACACGGGGAGCGTTGAACCCAATGTCGAACAATCTCCCCCCCAACGCGAGCTGAGTGAGTTTCAAACTCGAGACCTATTTCTATGAAACCACTTGTTGGAATCATGATTGTCGTTAGACCAAAACCCGCAAGCATTAGTCTTTTCTACAATCACCATAGTTAGGATCCACGAGAGGCGGTTAGTCCATGTCGTGAAACACACGGGGAGCGTTGAACCCAATGTCCAACATGATACAAACAAAGTGTTGCACATATGAAATTTTTTGGCTGTACTGCATATGCACATATTCCTAAGGAAAAGAGGAAGAAATTGGATGATAAAAGTGTGAAGTATATCTTTATTGGATATAGTATTGAAACAAGAATTTACAGGTTGTTTTATCCTGAAGCAAAGAAGGTGATAATAAGTGGAGATGTTGTTTTTGAATAAAAGGGAATCTATCATCTAGAACATGTACAATTTGAATTGAAGAAAGATGAAGTGAATATTGGTTATGAATCAAATTAAAAGCTATTAAAATAGAATGAAGATAAGGAGAAGCCTAACTGGGTTGAAAGAGGTCATTCAGAAAATGGTATGTTGGATCTAAATTTTTAAAGAAGGGTTACTATATCTCAAATTTCTCTAGTGAATTATGCACTTATGGGACAAGTGATGAAAATGGATGAACCACATGATTGTTAAGAAGTATCAACAAAGAAATAATGGAATGAATCTATGGAAGTAGATATGAATGCCTTTGTGAAAAATGATACGTGGGTCTCAATCAAATTACCAAAGGGAAAAATGTAATTCGCACTAAGTGGGTTTATAAAACCAAGGATAAATCAGAGGGCACAATTGATAAGTATAGGATTTTTTGTTTGCAAAGGGCTATGCACAAAAATAAGGAATTGATTATACTAAGACATTTTCCCAGTGGAAAATTTGGATACAATCAAGATGGTCCTTGCATTAGCTGCACAACATAAGTGGCCAAGTTTTCAGATGGATGCTAAATCAAATTTTCTAAATGGTTATGTGGATGAAGAAATTTATGTGGAGAAACCTAAGGTTTTGAAATGTCGGGAAAAGAAGATTATGTTTAATAGTTGAAGAAGGCCTTGTATGGTCTAAAGCAAGCTCCAAGGGAATGGTATTCAATAATTGATAAGTATTTTCATGACCATGGCTTAGTGAAAAGTTTATTTGAACCCAATCTCTATATATTTCAATCAGGACATGACATTCTGATAGTTGTCTTATATGTTGATGATTTGATCTCTACAGGGAACAATACAAAATTGTTTCAAAGGCTTAAGTCACATATGATTGTTGAGTTTGAGATGATAGATTTTGGTGAGTTGCATCATTTCTTGGTCATTTATGTTTGCCAGAAGGAAGACGGTATTTTCATGTCACAAGCCAAGTATACTAGGGAAATCTTGAAGAAGTTCAGAATGTTGAGTTTCAAGCCAGTTTCAACTCCTTTAGAAGTTGGGTTGAAGTTATATAGACATTATGACTCCAATTCAATTGATGTTACTTTGAATCGTCAATTGGTTGGAAGTTTGATCTACTTAACTACAACTCAACCAGATATTTCATTTGCAGCTAGTATGGTATCAATATTTATGGAAAAACCCAAGGAATTGCATTGGAAAGCAGTAAAGGGGATTTTAAGGTATCTATGGGGAACAATTGGTTATGGTTTGGTATGAAAGTCTACAGAAGAGTTTAGTTTGATTGGTTATACATATTCATATTGGGCTGTATGCATGGATGACATGAAATGAACTTCAGGGTATTCATTCAGTATGGGTTGAATGACAATTACTTGGATTACTAGTAAGCAACCTACAATTTCTCTCTCCACAACAGAATCAAAGTATAAAGCGGAAGCTACAACAACATGTGAAGCTGTTTGGTTAAGAATAATTCTAGAAGATCTACATGAATAGAAAAAGAAACCCACTTAGTTGATGTGTGAAAATAAAGGTGCTATTCACATGACCAAGAATCCATTTTTTCATAAGAAGACCAAGCATATTGATATTCAGTATCATTTTTTTTGGGATTTGGTTCAGCAAGGAGTGATTGAGATCAAGTGTTGTAGAATAGATGAACATGTAGCTGATATATTCACCAAAGCACTATCTAAGGGAAATTTATACAAATTCAAAGATGGTATTGGAATATTTCTAAATGATCATTATGGGGGAGAAATGTTCAAATAATGGATAATTTGTGAAATATTAAATAATTAAAGTTGTTGGTTTTAGTGAGAGATTTATGGAGAAATTAGTGGAATTATAGATGAGAGATTTGTGGATGATTTTTGAGGCAATTATGGAGTGATTTGTGGAGTTATTGATTGATAAATTTGTGGAGATGAAAATTCCAAACACCTCTCCTCGTGTATAAATGTATATCTATGTTAATGAAATTTGATTAGAGTTGTTGTGTGAGAGCTATGTGCATTATTAGTAGATATTTTTATGCTCTGTAATTTACTTTTACCTGTTATTATTTCCTTCATATTTTAGAGTGATTCCACTTGGAATGGAGACCAAATACATCATACTTAATAACAAAATTTGTCCCATCCCATTTTAATTTTTTTTACTTAGTCATTCAGTGAGTTATCCCCAAAACGTAACTTCCTGTAGAAAAAAAAGGACTTCCTGTAGCACACGTGTAGAACGCGTAAACTCGACCAGATTTCCCCCCAAAGATTCGTTTTTCTCTCTTAGGCTTGAATCATGACCCCTAGGATCTAAATCCATGATTGAGGGAGAATAAACATCACTTAGGACATGCATTTTTACAAAGTAGATTAGGCCTATTTATTTGAATTCATGCTCTCAGGATTTCAATTAAAATTTTTTGTTCTTGCCTAGGATTAATTTATTTCCAAAGAAACAATTCCATTTATGCAATTAGTTTAGGCTTTGATTTCATGACATTCACTCCATTACATCATATCAAAAAAATAAGGACACATTGTATGTTGCACATATAATGCCGATACCTTGTAAGTTTGTACGAACCCTGGGTTCATAATTAAAGTTGGTAGCCTTGGGAGTTGCAACATTATTGTTTCGATATGTAGGCTCATAATTTTTTGGTGTTGTTGTGAGTGAGGTGTCAAAGTATGCCTTGTTTTATTCCCTATTTGATTCGTTTCTTTTATTTTTGTAAAAAAAAAAAAACTTGCATTGGGCATATTTCATTTCAAAAACAAAAAATTTCATTGTTTTAGCATATATATACTTCTCCAACACCAACCCCCCCTCATTTGATCACATGGTGCAGTAAGAACCACACACACACACACACACACACACACACACACACACACACACACACACACACACACACACATATACTTCTCCAACACCAACCCCCCCTCATTTGATCACGTGGTGCAGTAAGAACCACATCATCATCCACTTTGAAGAATAGGTGGTAGAAAAGGTAGAATAAATGGGTGGAGATGATGAGAATGAATTAGATCGTCTTGGATTTCTCATTGAAGATATTGATGTCAGTGTGGATATGAAGTGCATCCCTCCATATTTCCTTCCCAACTTCCATGGTATGAGCTCAAAGGATTGGGAAACCTTTCTCTTTGAATTTGAAATAATTTTTAGATATTATGCCTACCTATCACACACTCAAAAATTGAGATTGTTTCCTACAACATTGAAGGATAAAGTTCTTAAATGGTTAATGAGTTTTAGTACTAATTCAATAATATTATGGAATGATATATTATAGATATTTCTCGAAAAGTATAAAGATCATGATCTTAAGGAAGAAATCTTTAGAATGAATAAAAAAGAAGATGAGAGCCTTGAGGATCTAATAGAAAGGTTCATGTATAATGTTAAGAGGGAAAAATTACATCATTTAGGATTTGACACACTAAAAACCCTCTTACTTAGAACAATTAGGGACGAGTGGATTGATCTCTTTGATCTCATGAGTAGAGGAGATATATACCAATTACAATTTGAAGAAATTTGTGAAACATGAAAGCACATATAAAAACGAAGGGAAATAGTAAGTAAATCGACATCAACATTGGTAAGTCAAGTTGAACTTGGAAATTTGCTTGATAACTTTAAAATATAAATTATTATCAATCTAAATGAACATGTAGAAATGTTAAGAATGAAAAATGAGCAAAAATAAGATGTTGATATTTTTGTTATCCCTGCAAAATCATATGCTACTAAATATTGCCCATCATTACCAAGGTTGAAGGAAATGTACCTTGAAGACAATGGAGAAATCCAATTACCAAAGAATTTATGTTATATAGCTCTAAGAAGACCACGGAAGCCGAGTAAACTTAGTATGATGCAAGAACCTAATTCAGAATTTCAAGGTTATGCACATCCATCTCAAATTAATTGGAACACACCCTTTCCTTGGCAACCTTGGCCATATCAACTCCAAAACCAATCTTGGAAACAAGGTTGGCAAGGACGTTATGCGAGAAATCCACAATATCATCCTCAATATACTCCATACCAAACTCCATGTTATCCCTACCATCCACTTCCACCACAACCACAACCCCAACTACATCCATCTCAAAGATCCACTCCCACTCAACTACTTGTACCACCATTTCCAAACCCACACAATGAAGAATCTCAACCAACTTACAATGTTGAGGAAGAATACTACCAAACATATCCTCTTGATCCAAATGGTATCCAAATTAGATCTGTAAAAGTATTGCAAAAAAGTGATTCTATTTATGTCATTGAAGGGAAACATCCAAAAGAAGAAGATTCAAATCAGGAGACCAAAGAATCATGGGTTACACTTGATGAAGATAAGACATCAAAATCAGAAATTGATAATGTTACATTATGTTCACCATTATATCCTCCATGTGTTCAAGGCCACAATAAGAAAAAAGAGGAATATTTCAATGTCATGGTAGAAGAAGACGCAAAAAGATATCCAAATGTGCAAGTGGACCAGGGGAATCACAACTATATTGAAATATGTTTCCATACATTCATTAAGTTGTACCAACACACTCTTCTTCAACATTACTCGATATCATGTTAGTCAAATAAGTTGGTCTCTCATATTCATTTTCATGTCAAAGCATGTATTTCAAGCCTACACATGATTCTATATGTCATCTTGATGTGTGCATGGCTCCATTGGAAGTATTCCTATATTTTAAAGAGATTTTTTTTTCTCTCAAGTAGAGTAGGACAGAAAAAATAAAAGAGAGAAAAAGAGAAAAAAGAAAAGAATAATATCTCAGGTGAAAACCTCTTTTGAGGCACCTCATATTGACTCAATGTTTGAAAACCTCCATGAGGCGGTCAATGGGTTTCAAAAAAGAGAAAAAAGAGAAAAATAAAAGATCCTAGGTGAAAACCTCCGTTGAGGAACCTAGGCAGACCTACTAGTTGAAAACCTCATTGAGGCACCTAGTAGGCCTAAAAAAAAAAGAAAAAAAAAGAAAAAAAAATGAAAAAATTATCCATGTATCTCTCTCTAATGAATACAGGTGCTCTCCAACCTTTTCAGGCAACAAAAAAAAAGTTGGCACCAAAATAACAAGTTGGTAAAGAATCTAGTCAAAGGAAGTCAAAATTAGACTTCCTCCTCCTTTTCTCAGATGGTCCAAAAGGACCAAGGTCATGCCAATCCATCACCTTGATCCATTTCCAACATCCACCCATCATTTCCAAGATTTTCTCATTCATTTTCCTCATTTTCCTAAACTACTACAGGAAGTCCTATCTTTGTTGGCATTATGATGTACTATGTTGTCCTTGATGACAACCTACTCGATGAGTTTCCTTTTGATAGCAACCTATTTTTTAAAGATATAAAAATGATGTATCTACAGGTGAGTTCAGATGCGAGAGAGAAAGGAATTCCAGTCAGTGACATAGAAATGATAAAGGTAATGTTTCAAAAGGTATATGCAGGTTTGATGAAGGCAACCTGCATATACTCGCAATATTGATGAAGGCAACCCGTGTATACATCCAGAATTAGTGTATACACTATTTTGGTGAAGAAAAGTCGCATATACATGCGGGTACAAAGAAGAAAAGTCATGTATGTACTTATGTACTCAGTTTATGATACCAGGGATCTTTACCATGGTATTATCCCACAATATTGAGTGCATTAACGGTTATTTGATCTGGTCCAAGGATACCATCGACACTTGCATGGTTTTGGCTCATGGTATTGGTAAAGGCTCAAACTATATAAGGAGGTGAAGATCATAGTGCAAAGGTGTGAAAGTGTATTGGTATTTATTGAATACTTCACTATGAAGTATATCTGCATGTAATGGGTTGCAGTTTATTGATAGATCAGAAGTAATGATGCACCTATGAATACCATGATGGATCAGGATCTCTAGACCTGAAATGACTATGTATTTTCTTGATCTGTTTGTGAGATGTTTAGATCTGTGATCTGGTTCATGTTTTCTAAAGTGAAGGGTATGATCTGAGTAAGTTTGTTGATCTGAAGTGTTATGCAGTCCTAAATATACAGATCTATACGGTCGTTCGTCATGGTAAAAACGCGTATACACGTGGGTTCGTGTCAGCAAAAGTGCATATGGAAGTTAGGCTTTTTCTAGAGATTCCTAAAGAAAATTTCTGATCATTTCTACTATATTTCTATTGTCTATCAATGAAGTCTTCATGTAGATCTGGATTGTTTGAATATTGTATATGTTGTTAGTTTATTGTGTATAAATATGGTCAATGACTGGGTGATTGAATATGATGGGTGGTGCTGCCTGAATAAGGGTTTTGTAAATCTAAAAAAGTATGCCTGAATATCTTTGATCTGTTCTGAGTTTGATCAGATTCCTAAATTCAGTATATAAAGATCTATACACAGGTTTGTCCACAGGAAAGAACTTATATACGCATGTTGTAGTAAAGTAAAGTAGCATATACATGTGGTTTTATGAATGATCATGGTTGAAGTTGATTTTTCATGTTATTTCATAAGTCCGAGTTTAATGCTATGATCTGGTTACAATGATATTTTTATTGGTTGATCTATAAATATTGTTGTGTTGAATCTGTTGGATCCAGTGTGAAAAATTATGAAACATGGTCTGCAATGGTTCTGAGGGTTGAAGCCTTCAGTGTGGAAGTCTAATCTTCCTACCATTAGAAGTCAGTGATCAGTTTAGTGGTTTGTAGCTCCTTCAGTAGTGGCTGGTAAACGAGATCAAGGGGTTGGACCTCCATTCCAGTAGTAGTTGGAGAACGAGAGAAGGTTATAGCCTTCTACATGTGGGTGCCTGCGTAATGACATGAGTCTGCATCAGTACAAGATTGTAAGAAGATTTCTTTATAATAAATATTGAAGACAAATATGACATAAGTAGTAGTTTTCTCCCGACTTGGGTTTACACCTTAAATCCTGGTGTTCATATGTGTTGCTCATGTGTGATTCTTTATTCTAGTATTACTACTCATATTTACTGCTTACTAAATGACTGATGAATGAATGATTCACTGACTTAAGTAAATATTTATCTGCATAATAAGATCTCTGGACATACGCAAGTTTCCTTAAAGATAGCCACGTGTATGCACTAGTTGGATTAACCAAAGTCGCATATAGAAATTAGTAAAGAAAAAATAAATATTGTTGTGAGTTTTAAATATTGATTCACCCCACCTCTTAGTATTTTTCCCAATAATTAGTGTCATAGCATGTCCTTCTGAAGAAGCTTAATCTCTAGAAGGAAGATCGTTCAAGATGAGAAATCAAGATGGAACAACATCTATCATACCACCACTCTTCAATGGAAACAATTTAATCTTCTGGAAGACAAGAAAAAGATCGTATATTCAGTCTCTTGGGGCAGATGTTTGGGTAATAGTTGAAGGCGGTTACCAATATCCAGTTGTAGTTCCAACAGATCCTGCAGCAAGGAAGAACTATGAAACCAATGCAAAAGTTGTCGATGCATTATTGGGAAGTATGGTTGAATCGAAATTTGTTAATTTTATGTAGTTAAATACATCAAAGGAGATATGGGAAAAAATCATTCTGAGCTATGAAGGTGATGCCAAGGTAAGAAGTGCTAAACTCCAATCTCTCAGAATTCAATATGAAAAAGTCAGAATGCATAATGATGAAAGTATTTCTAGTTTCTTTTTACGTCTAAATGAGATCGTAAATCGTATGATAAATTTGGGTGAAGACATAAGCAAAACCACTCTAGTAGAGAAAATATTAAGATCTCTAACTCCTAAATTTGAGTCAAAAGTGTCTGCTATTGAAGAGGAGAAGGATCTATAGACTCTTACTGTTGTTCAAATTCATTGGATTTTGATTTCTTTTGAAATGAGAAAAGGAGGTCCATCTGAAGTCAAAGAAGCTGCTTTTAGAGCTACTGCAGAAGGAAAGGACAAGCAAGAATGAAAAGAATCAGGGTATGTGTTAGAAGAAGGTGAGGTAAATTTTGTAAAGAAACTTCAACTTGGCACTCAAAGGTTTAGAGGTAAGCTTCCTTTCAAATGTTTTTCTTGTGAAAGTGTGGGTCATTATGCTGCTAGATGTCCCCATAAAGATAATCATGATAAGGGAAAGGATTTAACAAAAGGTAATAGGAGACAATTTGTCAATAGAAAAACTTACTATACTCATGAAGATAATGATGGCTTGTCAAATAGTGAAGAAGGAGAATCTTATCAAGATATTAGACTTCTCATGGCATTTGAAAAAGACACTAGTGAGGGTAAAGATACTTTTATGGATGCTTTAGAAGAAAATGATTTTCTTAAAGAAATCACTCAACTCAAAATATGTTTGGAAGATAAAAAAAAATCCATCGATACTCTAAAGAATCAATTCATAGAAAAGGAGAAGCACAATGAAAAATTAGAATGTGAAATAGTAAGTCTAAGAAAGGATCTTGATAAAGTAAAAACTCTAAATATTAGATTTGCTAAAGGATTGAAACCTTAGATGAAATTATCATGGTTCAATGCTCTCCTCTAGTGAAGACAGGGATTGGATATATTGGTGAATCTTCTCAGTCTAAAAAATCCTCAGCTACAAGCTATCTAAATGCAACAAAAGCCAGCCAACAAAGCTTCCTCACTCATCAAAAGAACAAATACAATGTCTAGGTAAAGCATGATCATTCAAACTCAAGGATGAACAATAACCGAAATCTTAGTCAAAATATAAACAACACTAGAAGGTTCAATTATCAAAAAAATTTCTTCTTTAATGGAAATGTTTCTCATGTCATAATTTTGGTCACAAACCTACTCGATGTGTTGCATACAAAACCATCATGACTAGAGAAGAAATAAAGCAAATAAATGAGACATGAATAAATAAGAATACTTATAACAATTTTTATCCTCTTCAATATGAAATTGAGTGTTTTTTTTGCAATAATTTTGGACATGAGGAATTTGAATGCAAGCGAAAAATTCAGCCAAAAGAAAAAATATCCACAAGTTTGAAGGTATGGAGAAGGAAGGACTTACATTTTAAAAGTTGCGACATAGCTTTATTTATAGAAGGAGAATAAATCAATGGAACATTGATAGTGGATGTTCAAAACACATGACATGTGATAAAGATAAATTTATTTCATACAATGCATTAGAGAAATAAAATAATGTTACTTTTGGAAATGAATCTCCTGCTATCATTAAGGGTAAAGGATTTGTTTTTCTAAAAGAAAAGGTTAAATCTAACCATGTTATGTATGTTGATGGATTAAAACATAACTTGTTCAGTGTTAGTCAAATGTGTGATCAAGTAAATGAAGTTGTCTTTCGATCAAAAGAATGTGTGGTTCGTGATCTTGACACAGGAAAGACCGTAATAAAAGGAACAAGCACACCAAGAAGTCTGTATATATTGAAAGGTGGCCAAGAACAATGTTATATAGGTAAATCTCTAGAAAAATGGTTATCAAAAAGAATATTGGGACATCTAATATTTTCTCAAATAAACAAATCAAGCAAGCTCAAAGTTGTTTGTGATCTACCCAAAATCACTTTACCTGAAAGTACCATATGAAAATCATGCCAATTTGGTAAGAAAACCAGGGTTCAATTTAATGCCAAAGAAGGATCAACAAGTAAGCCTCTTGAACTTATACATAATGATTTATGTGGACTTGTAAGTAAAAATTCACCTCGTGGATAACAATACTATATCTTATTCATTGATGAATTTTCTAGAATGTGTTGGATCAGTTTATTGAAACATAAAGATGAAGCATTTGTAAAATTTAAGGTCTTCAAAGCTTTAGTTGAAAATGAATTAGATCTAAAAATCAAATGTCTTAGATTTGACCGAGGAGGAGAATACATATCAGACTAATTCTTTGATTTATATGAAAAACATGGCATAAAAAGACAATTTTATGTAGTTGGAACTCCGCAACAAAATGACGTTGCAGAAATAATGAATAGAACGGTTCATCAAATGGCTCATGCTATGCTTGATGAATCTGGGACTCCTGACACCTTTTGGAGTGAAGTTGCTCACACTGCAGTAAATATTCTCAACAAGGTTCATGCTCATGTAAATAGTGATAAAACTCCTTATGAACTCTGGTATGGTAATAATCCCACTATGAAGCACTTTAAAGTTTTTGGAAGAAAATGCTATATAAAAAATAATGACGAAAAACTTGGTAAGTTTAAACAAAGAGCAGATGAAGGAATATTTCTTGGTTACTCTTCTATAAGTAAAGCATACAAATTCTACAATAAGAGACTTCAGAAGATTATTAAATGTATTGATGTTGTGATTGATGAATCTCTCACTGCTCCCAAAAGGGAAAAAACAACAAATGAGGATGATGATGATGAATGTCTTACCTCATCAAATAACAATTATATAAAAGGAGAACCTAATGAAGTACCAGAAGAAGATACATCAGAAAGAGAAAAGGATCCATCTAGGTACGTTCAAAAGAATCATCCAGAATCTCAAATTTTGGGAGAAAAGGAATCAGGGGTACAAACAAGAAGAACTCTTGTAGGATCTCCTAGTTATCTAACATTTTTATCCACCATTGAACCACAAAATGTAAATCAAACTAGTAAATATGAATGTTGGATTCAGGCCATGAATGAAGAAATTGATCAAATTGAAAAGAATAATACTTGGGATTTGGTTCCAAGACCTCATGATAAAAATATTATTGGAACAAAGTGGATATTCAAAAACAAGTTAAATTAAAATGGATATGTAATTAGAAACAAAGCTATACTTGTTTGTAAAGTGTATGATCAACAAGAAGGTATACAATTTGAAGACAAATTTGCACTAGTAGCCAGAACTATATTCTTTCTTTTCCCATTTGGGAATATTACAGTGGTATCGAAGCATAATCTTGGCATAGCCTGTGCATCTTGAAAAGCCAATATGTCATCTAAAGAAGGATATCCTCTTACTGATAGAGAGAAGAGGTATCAAAGAAGAAGACACTGGAAGTTTGATTATACAAATGAAAAAGAAGACAAGGGTAAAAACCCTTTATTTGGAGGAGAAGATGAAGAGAAAGAGTTTCCTAAGATTCTTCTCAAAGCTATGCAAGACATTGCTAGAGAAATAAAGGATATGAGGATGGATCGATACAAGGAATCCCCTAAAGGATTTCATCATGGTGAAGGCTCCAACATTTCTCATCACTGGAGTGATCTACTAGTACAGTAGCAACAATTTTCCCAACACTCTACAATGCCTACATTCTTGGCAGTGGGAAACAAGAATCCCTTGAAGAATATTTCATGGAGTGTGATTCTGAAACTTAGAGATTCAAAGACCACTTGAGTTTTCAAGAATTATTTCAAATCAAGGACAACAAGAGATCCAAGCATCACAATAGAGGTGGAGGATTCATTCAGAATCATGATCAACACCACACTATGGGAAGATTTGTCTTACCCAACTTTGATGGGTCATCTAAGTTCACTACCAAATCATGGGTAGAGAAGCTTGACATCTACTTCCAGTTGAACAAAGTTCCAAATATGGAGGCCATTAAGATAACAATGCTGCACCTTGAGGGTGAAGCACATGATTAGTGGTTCCATGGCTTTTCTACATTGGGTCATTCCACTGTGACTACATATTCAGAGTTCACAAGGAGGTTGGTGGAGAGGTTTGATAGAAGAGATCCTGAAACACCATTCATGGGGCTTGCAAATATTAAACAATCAGGTAATCCAGAAACTTATATTTCTGAATTTTTAAGACTTTGTGTTGTGGTTCCTGATTTATCTGCAGCAAGAAGGGTCTATATGTTCATTGATGGGTTAGATGAACCTCTTCATGGGTTGGTTAAGTCTACCAATCCCACTACCCTTCAATATGCCTTGCCAAAAGAAAAGGCATCTTTTCAGCACAAGCCCTCTTTTCCATCAAAGGGAAAAGATGAGAAGGCTCCTCTTATAAAGGAGAGCCAAAATAAAAAACCTCTTGATGATGATGTCCGAAGAGATTTGAGGAGGAGGAATATTTGCTTCACATGCCAAGAATCTTGGTCACCTGGACATAGATGTGCAACAAGAAAGGCACACTACATAGAGGTCTTCTCAGATGATGAGGAGGAAGAATAAGAAGAACAAGAGAGGGGTCACAATGCTGGAATAGCAGGAGATGATCCACCACCACATGGGGGTGAGGATGGAGCAATGGCTCCAATTAGAGGAACTCTTGCATCATTAAGAGTGGTACCCAACTATCATAAAAATTCCACAGATGAAACAGAGTTGGATTTTCATAGTGGAAGCAGGGACATGATCATCCTACCTATCATGCACATGAGATTGGTCCATGAGACATCACTATCTTGTGGTAAACCACCTAGGAGACCACCTCATCTAGATTTGGTGAGAGATGTCTCACATCATGATTCCACATTCCTAGATCTGGGAGGAATGGGAGAATTAGAAGATCATGATACAATGCTGAGAGTCTTGGGTAGGCTCAAGGAGGAGGGAGACATTCTCCCACTATCATCATTACCCACTCTCACATCTCATAATGCGCTTAGAAGAAATGATGCAGGGTTGGAGGATGACACCATCATGGAGAAAGGAAACCATTCCTTGGACATGGAGACTCAGAAGATATTCTCATTTGAAGAAGAATCTTACTTACATGATAGAAAAGGGTGGCCACACATGCATAATTTGGCTAAACTCAGGAAGTTTTGGATAGATGATAGCCTCCCATGGGGGACTATGATGTAGGGGCATTAGGCGCTAGCCAACAATGTAGGAGTTTTGTCCACATGTTGTGGCTAGGAGGGTTCGAAACCACCAAAATTGTAACAACTAGGTGTCAATACCTCAGCTGACTGTTTTGTTTTAGAGTAGTTAAGAGTTGTAGAAGTTGAATAATTAGTTAGTCTGTCTGTCATGTTTCAGTTAGTTGAATTATTTTAAGAGACTTTTGAATTCTAGAATGGTCCTCTCATAGGAACCGAAGAGTCATATGTGTATATGTATAAATGTATTCTCGGATGTAATTGAAACAGGGGAGAGCGAGAGTGAGAGAAGAGAGATTCTGCAATAAAATTGTGTCCATAATTGCTTCCAATTAAATAGTTTCTGTGTGCATTCACCGTAGGGTAGTTCGAATCCTCAAGAGTGAAGAGATTGTTTAATTGCGAAGTAACGAACTCTGTGTATGGAAAAAATCGAACTCCTGTGAGATTTCCCCTATCTCTGTCGATGGTTTACCTTGATCTATTCGAATAATCCTTGCGCAGTTAACCCCACTCGTAGGCGTGGTTTGTATAGAGGATCCTGGATAATATTGTGAACTTCCCATATAAGGAGATAACTTGGGTTTACTGTTAGTTGAAGTCGGAACCGGGACTAAGCCTGAAGTTAAGACACACAAAGGAGATTAACTCGACGAGAACCGCAGTCAGTTACTGTAGCGAAACCACAATCTTTTTCCGGGTTCTTCCGCACCACTTTTGCGGCGTGAGTGGTATTTTCCGAAACGGAGCGATTCCATATAGGAATCGACACGTGGCTAGGCCACTATTCCAAAACCACTATTTAAATTGCGATTTCGCGCGTTATCCATCGTACCAGGATGACGAGCGGAATGAACGAGATCCGTTGATTTGGGATAGGCGCATCGGATGGCAGGCGCTTCACAAAGGTGCGCGAGGTTTAATAAAGGAGCACACGGTTTATTGTAAGCGATTTACATAAGGCACGTGGAAGTGGGTCCCAGGACCGGTACTGTTATAAAGTTCATTTATAAAGTGTTGGCTATTGATATAAAATTCTGGAGATAAATTTAATCAATAGTATGGGTTTATGAATTAATGTTCCGAAGGGTGGAGAGTTATATAACGTTGGAAGGTGTAATATTGTGATAATATATATGGCGGGAATATAATACAACATCCAAGTCACGACTATATCTATTTGTAAATTCCGTTTGTCAATTGATAAATAAAACAAGAAAATGCAAGTCGACCACGTGGAGCAAAAGAACGAGTGTAAATAGGAGGAGAGTCGACTTTCAGCTGTGTGACTGCGTTAGACTAACTTCCAAAAGCTTCAACCTTTATTTGAGCATGAGCATATGCAAGAAGAGAAGCAAGGAGGGGATATTAGCAACCTTACAACATACACCTTTGACATGGGAGATGTTAGGGAGAAGAGAAATCATATGATAGATGTTCTTTGTGATATATTATCAGTGCTATCACTATGGAAGATTGATCCATATTGGAAATCCTAGCTGTTGGTGGATTATTATAAGGATATTTTCATGTGCATGATACTTGATGACCAGATACATGAAGAGGGCTATTTAGTCCAAGAAGAAGTCATCTATTATCATGGTAGGATCTTCTTATCTAGAGCCTCCAAGCTCAAGGAGAAGTTGCTACAAAGGGCTTATGAAGATTTCCTTTTCAGCCATACTTATTCCATCATGAGGGCCTACAACACTATCATGGAGAGATATACTTGGGAATTCTATGAAGAGGAACTATAAAAACATTTTCAAAGATGCATGAACCATGTGGAGTTGGAAGAGAGACATAGCTCAATGAAGGAGTTATCAAAGCCACCTCTCTCCTCTTTTGGAATGAGAGGGGATCTATCTATGGACCACTCCATTTGTATGAACATAAATTTTGGTAAAGAACATGCTCATGTACATAATGTTTCATTTGATGAATATTTGCATTCCTTTACCATGTGTATGCAGGAAATAGCTCTAAGGAGGAGAATTATTACATATAAAATTCATGGCCAACTTTGGGCCATAAACATTTTTGAACATGGCCACTCCCTTGGAGGAAATAGGAAGATTTTGTATAATTGTGGGTGCACTCCAAAAGCACCAAACATTTCTCACATTTTCAGCCATGGTGAGGAGACTTGGGCAGCGAGTAAGTGGTGGGGAAACCACTTACCACATCATTATCTGATGCAGTCAGGAGATATCCTATGCTAGTTCCACATGTGGGACTATGACCCACCTCCATTTATGCAAATTTATATTTTTATGTACTTAAATTTGATCCCATACATTGATGATGTACTTATTCTTTTTATGGGAATGATTGGAGGAAGGATGGGAGGAATGTATGTGCCCTATGGGAGAGAGATTATCCATGTTCATTATGCTACACGTTTTATGGAGAACCTTGGGCAAACCATGTTTGTTTGATTTGAACTATTGTCTCCTTGTGGGATGAATTATTTGCATCTCATAAGAACTTTGGAGGAGAAATTCATGGAGGGATGGATTGGTAGACATTTAGCTTATGAGGGAAGCTTATCACATGATGGTGTCACCAACGATGGAGGATATGAGTTGCGGCACTCACCTTGTCAGTTTCTTGAGGACAAGCAACATTTGGAAAGGGAGGACTGTAATATTCCCAATTAGCCATGAGCTAGTTGGAATATTAAATTTTGTTTTGCTGCTTTGTTTTATGAATAAGAGGACAATGGAGGTCCATAATACTCCTTAAATATGAATAAATCAATGCAAATATGAAAAGGATAGATCTTGGTAGCTTAATTGAGCACCCTTAGGTGTGAAAATGGGCTGGAACACCTTGACTGGGTCAACCTTAACCAAATCAACAACGTTGTCATGGAGGAGTGGTCATCAATGAAAGACAACGCAGTTTTAGATGGAGATGATTTGCATGTAATTAGTGCTATTATTGGATGGGGCTTAGGGTTTGAAAGCTCATATATTATTTAAGGAAGAGGATGGCAGCCATATGGATGATGCTGATGTATATGAATTTTCTGAATATATGGTCTGTTTAGACATATATCTTTCTCTTGCAGTTTAGATAAGATTGAGTGTTGTTTAGCATTGGTTTTTATTGATCAGGAATCCCACCTCTTCCATTGAGAAGCCCTTGGAGGAGTCTTGTACTACATTGTCCACTATCAGGCTTAAGGCCAAGCTTCATCTTTCATTTACAGCGCAAATCCTGTTGAGGGTTAAGTTGTTTTGCAAGTTGCAGCAGTGGAGACTAGATTTGGGTTATTTCATTGCTTATTTTCAGTGGAGAAGGCTTCCTTTCCATTGGGAGGATAGTAAGGAAGGACCTTGTGCATATTTTCAGATCTTGGCATCACGCTAACCATTTATTTATCCCTACATCGCATTTTACTTCCAGATATGTGTTATTTCTGTAGGAGGAGTTGCAGGGTGGTTTGGCACACCATTTGGAGAGCTGGTTTTCTAGTGAAAGGGATCTACCTTTCATTTAGAGGATCTACTGGAGGAGGCTATTATATTGTTCATATTAGATCAACCACACTTTCCAGATCTATATTTTGCAGTGGATATTCAGCCTTAGGGCCTAGATCCCCATCTTGTATATGGTGCTTTGCTGAAAACCCTTAAGGGGTTCTTCAAAGGAGGTTGTATAGTGCTCATATCTGTATTGGATCTATATTTTGAGGCACATATCAGCCCTAGATTTGTTGTATATTAATTTTTTGTAGCAGTGGCTTCTAAATAGCACTGTAGTAGTCTTCCAGTTTCTTATATATAGTAGCAACACCTCTTTTGAGGGATTTTGTCCATTGGAGGCTTGTTCTTTATTATTGTACATCTCATGGACCATTTATTATGCATATTTTTCTGTTGTTATAACATATGAAAGGTCTCCATATTTGCCTCTTGAATTTATATGATGATTTACACTATTTTTCAAGCATTTTTAACTATATTCTTGCTTTTCCCATTTATGAATATTACACCATGAGTTAGAAATTTTCTGCTGTTATGCAACAAGAATTTTAAATTTATTTACTTGGGGAATTAACATATTTTCTTGGCTTACAAGTGCAACAAGAAAAATATGGCATCTTTCTCTTACAAGAAAAACATCTCAAGCATATCCTAAAGAAGTATGGTATGGAAGACAACAAACCCGTGATAACTCCAATGGTGACCGGATGTAACCTCAGTTATCATGATGATTCTCCCATGTTAAACCAACCAGAGTATAGATCTATGATTGGAAGTCTTATTTATCTAACAGGGACTAGGCCATATATCATGCATGCGGTTGGGATTTTTGGATGATTCCAAGCCAATTTAAAGGAGTCACAACTTCAAGCCGTAAAAAGAATATTCAAATATCTACAAGGAACTCAATATTTTGGTCTATGGTATCCAAATAATGTTGATCTTACTCTTCATGCTTGCATAGATACAGACTGGGCTGGAAATGTTGATGATGTGAAAAGCACTAGTGGTGGTGCATTTTATATGGGGCCCCGATTAGTATCCTGGTTCAGCAAGAAACAAAGTTCTATTGCCTTATCTACAACAAAAGCAGAATATGTGTTTGTTGCATCATGTTGCACACAACTTCTTTGGATTATGCATACATTACATGATATTCAAATTAAATGTTATGCTCTCATCTCCATCCTATGTGATAATACAAGTTCCATCAGTATCTCAAAAAATCCTGTTATGCATTCAAAAACCAAACACATTCCTATCAAGCATCAATTTTTAAGAGAACAAGTGCTTGAACAAAAGGTTAAGTTGGAGTATGTTCCTTCCAAAGAAAAAGTTGATGACATATTTAATAAACCTCTTCCCAGAGAAGCATTTGAATATCTCAGACTGAAGCTGGGAATTGTCTCCACCTCACTGATCTGATCTGTTTCATTTCAGAAGATTAAATTTGGTACGTAGGTTTCATGAAGCATAGTCGCGTATGGATCCTTCTGTCATAAAATCTGTGGGTCAGCCTTTAGGAAAGTCTTCGCCATGTTGCTAACATATTTGGCGTTGCTCTATTGCTCAGGTGTTGATGGGTACAGTCTACGGTTCTCGTGTTCAACTTACATTTCGTTTCCTTGATATTTATGCTTTAATGAATTGGTTATTGAAATTTTTTAGGATTCACAGGTTTAGGGGGAGCATTAGCCTTACTGAGAATAATGCATTATTGGCATTATGTTAGTTGCTGAGTTATGATATCTCTCTTGAGGTCCTTTGGTATTGGTTATAAAATTCATATCTGCAATTTGATGTAAGGGTCATGTTGAGACCTATGATATATACATTTTCATATTCAGTCATGTATGGAATTTTTCAAAATTATAAACCCACTTGGTTGGGTATTTGATTCAAATTTGTAACCCCACTAGGTTGGGTAATTGATGTATGTATGTGTCCTTGGTGATAAGAAAGGTTATAGAGTCTTGCAAATAGGTTTTGAAGCTTCACCATGTGTTCAGGGGGAGTATGGTCCATATAATGCAGCTCAGATCTTGGAATTATTGTATTGGTATGCTCTTTGTGATTGATGTCACAGGGGGAGAGTAGCTTGGTGTTTGAACAATGCTTATGTTTGATGTGTCTATCTACAAGTTGCGGTGATCAAACACCAACATGGTTGCCATCAATTCCAAAGGGGGATATTGTTGGCATTATGATGTAATATGTTGTCCTTGATGGCAACCTACTCAATACGTTTCCTTTTGATAGAAACCTATTTATTAAAGATGTAAAAATGATGTATCTATAGGTCAATTCAGATGTGACAGAGAAAGGCATTCCAGTTAGTGACAGATAATTAATAAAGGTAATGATTCAAAATGTATATGCAGGTTTGATGAAAGCAACCCACATATACTCGCAGGTTTGATGAAGGCAACCCATGTATACATCCAGAATTAGTGTATACGTTGTTTTGGTGAAGAAACATTGCGTATACATGCGGGTACAAAGAAGCAAAGTCATGTATGTAATTACGCACTCAGTTTATGATAAAAAGGGTCTTTACCATGGTATTAGTTCACAATATTGAGTGCATTAATGGTTATTTGATCCCATCCAAGAATATCATCAACACTTGTATGGTTTTGGCTCATGGTATTGGTAAAGGATAAAACTATATAAGGAGGTGAAGATCATAGTGCAAAGGTGTGTAAGTGTATTTGTATTGATTGAATACTTCACTCTAAAGTGTATCTGCATGGAATGGGTTAGTGTTTATTGATAGATTTTAAATATTGATGCACCTATGAATACAATGATGGATCAGGATCTCTAGACCTGAAATGAATATGTATTTTCTTGATCTTTTTGTGAGATTTTTAGATTTGGTACATGTTTTCTAAAATGAAGGGAATGATTTGAGTAGTTTTTTTGATCTATAATTATGCAAAAGGAATTACTGACATCTATGTGAACTTGCTTATGTTAAATTATGCAATAGATCGAAAAGATTGCAATTAACATAAACGACATAAGCCATTAAAGACACATTTTAAACATATAAACACAACAAAATTTAATAAGGAGTTCACCAGAATTCCTGGCTATGTCTCTTAGTCCTTTAGCTTCCAATGCTGACCTTTATATTATGTCTTCAAATGATTTACAAATAGGAGCTCAAAAAGTGAGACTCAAATGATGAAATAGACCTCACCATGATGACCGGCTCAGAATTCTAGTCAAAATGAGTATAAAATTGCCTATGTTTGGCCACTGTAACTTTCAGACCCCCTGGAAAGTCAAAAACCACTCTGTATTTATGCCAAACCACATCTTTCTGCAAGAAAACCACATTTCTGCAACTAAAACTGCTTTTGGAAAAACCGCGCTGGTTATAGCTTCGGCACCTGCAAGTTTATATATAAATTTGGATCCTGACTTATCAAACCTCTTTATATAGCGCAATTGGTCCTCTCAGACTTGTGATGTCGTTGGTTTAAATAGTTTTTGGAGGGTCGGTGGTTCAAACCTCAGCCCAACCTCTCCGTTGTAAACTTCGCGCAATACCTTGCAATACCTGAAGTCGGTTTCACGCGTCGTTCACACCGTTGGAAAGATGTCGACGATCACTTCAACTTGATTCCATTTTCAACTGCATTTGAAGACTCAGATCTGGAGCCAAAACTGAATCCATTTCGGATCATTTGTTGATCTAAAGTGTTACACAGACCTAAATATTTATAGATTTATACGTTGGTTCATCATGGTAAAAGTGCGTATACATGCGGGTTCGTGTCAGTAAAAGTGTGTATGGAAGTTAGGGTTTTTATGGAGATTGCTGAAGAAAATTTCTGATCATTTACGATGTCTGTCAATGAAGTCTTCATGTAGATCTGGATTTTTTGAATATTGTATATGCTGCTAGTTTATTGTGTATAAATATAATCAGTGATTGGGTGATTGAGTATGACAAATGTTGCTGAATTAATAAGGGTTCTATAAATCTGACAAAGTATGCCTCAATGTCTCTGATTTGTTCTGAGTCTGATCAGATTCCTAAATTCATTATATAAATATCTATACGTAGGTTCGTCCATAGGAAAGCACGTATATACGTAGGTTGTGGTAAATTGAAGTAGTTTATACATGTGGTTTTATGAATGATCAAGGTTGAAGTTGATTTTGCATGTTTATTCATAAGTCTGGGTTTAATGATGTGATCTGGTTACAATAATTTGTTTATTGGTTGATCTACAAATAGTGTTGCATTGAAGCTGTTGGATACAATGTGAAAATTTATGAAACATGGTCTGCAGTGGTTCTGAGGATTGAAGCCTTCAGTGTGGAAGTTGAAGCTTCCTGCTAGTAAAAGTTGGTGATTAGTTTAGGGGGTTGTAGCTCCCTTCCAATAGTGGCTAGTAAATAAGATCAGGGGGTTGGAGCTCCCTTATAGTACTAGTTGGGTAAGAAGAGAAGGTTGTAGCCTTCTACAGGTGGGTGCCTGCATGCTGACATGATTCTGCATCATTACAATATTGTAAGAAATTTAATTTATAATAAATATTGAAGACAGAGACGAAAACATTGGTGGTTTTCTCCCGACTTGGATTCCACCTTAAATGTAATATTCCTGATTATCTTCCAACTATTTGGAATATTAAAATTTTCTCTAGATAGACGAATAAGAGGGTAGGGAGACCCATAAATCTCCTTAGTACGAATAAAACCACTTCCCATGTGAATGTGAATCATTGTAGTAGTTAAATAAAGTACCGTTAGGTATGAGCAGAGGCTAAAGCATATGGACAGGGTCAATTTTGACCAAATCAACAACACTGTCGTGGAGGTAGTTGAGCATTAAAGGAGGACATCGCAGTTATGATGGAGGAATCTATGCATGAGAGTAGCACCTTTAATGAGTGGGACCCAAGGTGAGAAATCTCACCAAGCATATAAGGAAGAGGATGGAAGCCATATAAGGCATTTTGAATATTTTTTATGTTTGGTATTTTATGACTTTTTGCATGCTTCAGTCATTTAGCAGAGTTTGTTGTGTTGTTTAAAACAAGGGTGTTTCCGAGCGGAAATCCTGCCCTCATCCTCGGGAGAATTTGAGTGCCCACTAAGGAGAGGTTCCTTTGAGCTTCTTTCCACTATTTGACATCAGGCCAAGCTTTATCCATCATCATCAGCACAATCTCCTTCAGGAACTGCATTATTTTGCAGGGCAGTTGTAGTGGAGAGTCAAGTACCCAAGTTTTTGATCTTTTTTTCCAGTGAGGGGAGTAGTCCTTCATCCAAAGGATCAATAGGGAGGAGTATCAACCATTTTCACATCATATCAGCCACCTCCCGATAGTTACTTAGTTTTAGTGTGTTATTCAACCCTAGGGATGCATTTTTGATCTTGAGTATTTCAAGAAACCCTTTGTGGGTTATCTTGGAATTGTGCTAGAGAGCCTAGATCTCTGATCCCGTCATTTTCTGAGCACTATATCAGAAGACCTATGTATTCTTAGTTTCCAATTGAATTTATTCTCAATAATAATGCACAGTCATGCCCTTCAGGCATTTTCTATAGCAGCAGTGTTTCATGTATTGATGTATTGGGTCATTTCAGGCTTGTTTGCCTAGCTTGAGTGTATTTTTCCTCAAGATATTGTAGTTCATTTATGCTATTATCTATAATAAAATGGGTCAATTATCTACCCATGTTTTGATCTATTTATATTTACTGCAATTTCCAAATTTATTTTGAATATTCTGGTTTTTCAAGTTTTGGAATATTACAGTGGTATCAAAGCATAATCTTGTCCCAGCCTGTGTATTTCAACCATTATGTCATCAGAAGAAGGAGAGCCTCTCACATAAATGGAGAAGACTTATCTCAATAGAAACCAAATATATTATTATAAAAACAATAAATAATACACAGGAAAAACTACAATATCAGGAGAGGTGGATGATAAAAAGTTTCCCAATCTTTTTCTCCAGACCATTCAAGATATTGCAAAAGAAATCAAGGAGATGAGGATGGAGAGACATAAATAATCTCCTAGAGTGTTTTTACATGGATAAATATCCGGCATTTCACATCATTGGTATGAAAAACCAGTGAGGAAACAAGTTTCCCAATGCTCTACTATGCCTATATTCTTAGCAATGGGAAATTGAGGTGGAAGACCTCAAGAACATGAAACTCTTGAAGATTATTTTCAAGAATATGAGTCTCAATCTCAAAGATTCAAATATAATCTAAACTTTCAAGAGTTTTTTCATATCAAGGACAACAAGATACCCCAACATAATAATAAAAGTGGAGGGTTCATACAGAACAATCATC
Organism: Pinus albicaulis; assembly: GCA_034641835.2. Lineage (NCBI taxonomy): Eukaryota > Viridiplantae > Streptophyta > Pinopsida > Pinales > Pinaceae > Pinus > Pinus albicaulis. The sequence goes on from CM076577.1 coordinate 814,340,818, forward strand.
TACAATGGACCATGGGTAGATTCTTTTTTTCCCTCTTTTGATGCGTCATCCAAGTGCACAACCAAGTCTTGGGTGGAGAAGCTAGACCTCTACTTCCAGTTGAACCAAGTATCGAAGATGGAATCCATCCAAATAGTAGTGCTGCACCTTGAGGGTGAGGCACATGATTGGTGGTTTCATGGTATTTCTACATTGGGGCATGCCAATGTGACTGCATATGCGGAGTTCACTAGGAGGTTAGTGGAAATATTTGATCGAAAAGATTCAGAGGCACCTTTTGTTAAGCTAGCCAAGCTCAAGTAGCCATGTAATTTGGAGACCTATATGACTAAATTTATAAAACTTTATGTTATGGTTCCAGATTTAACTACAGTTATGAGAGTTTATATGTTTATCGATGGGCTAACAGAGCCTATGCATGGGTTGGTTAAGTCTACTAAACCAACTACACTCCAAGATGCCATTGAGAGGGCTAGGGACCTACAATATGATTTGCCAAGGGAAATAGCTCCATTTCAGTAAAAGCCCACTTTTCCATCAAAGGGGAAAGATGTGAAAGTTATTCCTCCAAAGGAGAACCAGAACAAAGGACCTCTTAGTGATGATGCCTAAAGGGACTTGAGGAGGAGGAAGCTTTGCTTCACATGTCAAGAACCATGGGCACCAGGGCATCGGTGTACTGCAGGAAAGGCCCACTATATAGAGGTATTATCTGATAGTGAGGATTAGGAGGAAGAGGAACCAGAAGGACACAACAACGTTGTGATAGCACGTGAGGATCCACCACCACCAGGAGGTGGGAATGGGGAATATTATCCAATTGGAGGGGCCCTTTCATCTTTGCAGGGAGTACCGAATTATCTGACTTTGAGATTCCAGGGTACCATTCAGGGGCAGAGGGTATTAGTATTGATAGACAATGGGGCCACCCAAAATTTCATTGATGCTCAGCTAGTGCAGAGGAGGACTATACCCATTGATGATTGGGAGGGATTTTCAGTTTTGGTTCTAGGAGATAGAACCATGTAGTGCATGAAGTATGTTCCAGAATTATATGTCACCATGGGAGCATACACTTTGACTAAGCACTTCTTTGTGGTTGATATTCCTGACACCAATGTGATATTGGGTGTGCGGTGGTTGATTTATTTGGGGAAGGTCACCACAGATTGGGAGACTTTGTAGATGGAGTGGGTACATAAGAAGAGTGCCAAACATTAGGTGGTTAGGGGCATGCACACCTATCCATCCTAGGAAGTCTCTGCACACATTATGGAGACTGATTTGCACCATGGAAGTAAGGACAAATCAATCCAATTAGATATACAGTCTACTCTAGATTATGATGTTTCATTATAGTGAGGCATTACACCAGGAAGGCCTCCAGACTAGAATATGGTCAAGGATTTCTCACAACAAGTTGCACCATTTATAGATCTGGCTGAGGAGGGAGCCTTGGGCAAGACTAGAACAACATGGAGGTATTTTGATTGGCTCAAGGAGGAGGTGAGAACTTTTCCAGTATCAGTATTTCCATCTCTCACCTAGCCTCTTGTGCTGATGCATGATGTTTCTGAAATGCAGGATGACATTGTTATAGGTCAATTTGGGCACCATTCCCAATGACCTGGTTAACTGGACATCATCTCCAGGACCAATGAATAGGGTCTATCATCCCCTATCATTTCAGTTGTTATATGCCCTAAGACAAAGAACAAGACAAATCATTCAAGACTTTCATATGCAAAGGTTTACAAGATTTGAAGTTTATAATATATCATATGAGAGCTCATCAACGTTGCCTCTAAAGGGACTAAGTGCATTGCATATGCAGGTAGCCCCATGCAAGGCTACTTTGCAAAGCACTTCCTGACATCCAAGGGTGCGTTGGTCACATTGGGAGCGAAATTATCATTGTTCCAGAATCTCCACTTGGCCAGTGCCTTCTAGAAGAGTTCACATGTGTCAAAATTCGAATCCATGTGTCCATTTGAAATCTACAAGATTGGGAGCATGTATTTCCTATTATTGGAAAGTCATTGACTATAAAACTACCTTAAGCTCCTTTATAAATTGAGCACTGATCTTAGTGTTTGAGGAGGAAGAAATTGTGTAGAGAAATGTTGGTGGAATTTCAATTGAGGATATTGATTTGAGTGACATATTGCTGGAGATAAATGCATTGTGATGAGGCTGGGATCCTGCTAGAGATGGTGACACTAAATCAATCACTGGGTTGTAACCTCCCCTTCTATCGTTAATAAAGGTTACTGCTTATTTTTCCCTATATGCATCTGTATAAGCTTTGATTTTCCATATCATGATTTCTTATTTGATGTATATGGTTTATGCTTTATTGATTTAGCTAAATAAATTGAATAGACATATGTATTATTTATATCTCTTGTTGTTTAGTGTTCATTCTTGCAGGAAATATTTTGCACAGCCGGCTGGAATTTGAAGCTACAACAAAATCAACAGAAGGAGACTTTGGAAGCGCTTGGATCCCAAGTAAGCTTCTTATTTCATTATGTGTGTTTGTTTACAGTTAGGAAAGATAGTCGTAAAGTCTTTGACCTGTTGTTCTAGATTAGCACCTATCTAGGGAAGAATGATTTATTTGTAATTCATAATTTCGCATAACAAATTGGCGACTCCGTTGGGGAGATTACTCTTTATTCTAGGTGTTTTAGCCTCTGATTTTCTCTGTTTATTCACCCAGTAGTTGTTACTCACAAAGATTAGGCTTTTTGAAATCCAAATTTGCATTAGAAGTGTGTTAGATAGCTGTCTTTTTCATTGTAAATTGTGCCCAATGCACTCTTGGACAAGACATAGTGCTTTGCATAGCATTGTCTCCCTTTCAGGCCTGCGTTGCAAAGCACTGTCTCTCTTTAGAGACTACGTTGCCTCATGAAACCATCCAAATTCCTTTGAATTTTTCATTGCAATTTGTTTCAGTTAGTTTTCTGTTGTGTTTTGAAAAGCCCGAGCCTCATATTGACCAGTGAACTTATCTACCTCTTCCTCCTTTGAAAGAAAAATTTGTTCAATGTTTGTTTAAAGCATTTTTCTTTATCATTGACGAATTTATTTCAAAGTATTTTCATTGTCGCATTAGATCCATTTGCTTTTGAAAAATGAAATTGTTGTAAATTCTTCATTTCCTGATAGGAGAAATTGTTGTTTAATTCCTCATTTTCCCTTCAAAAGAGAAATTGTTGTTTATATTCCTCATTTCTCAAAAAGTAAAAGGCATTTGTTTTTTTGATTTAGTGCACTTAGTTTCTTTTCTGCATTCATAACATTAATGGAATTGAAAATGAAAATATGTGTTTTCATGTAGTGGTTTGTGTGTTTTGCAAAAGCAACAATTAGGAAATCTTCATTTGGTTTGTGTTCATTGATTTGTTTGCTCTCAAATTTATTGCTCTTTCCCTCTAGTAGCTAGGATTTTCTTTGAAAAACTAAAAGTGAAAGATTGATTATCATTCTTAGTTTTCATTTTAGGAATTTCCAATACATCATCGCAGTGAAAATTTGAAAGGAAAATTATTAAACAAGATCAACATAAAATTTATCTCAATTTACCTAACAAAGCATTAGAACCATAACGATAACATTTAGAAGGTATAGGCTAGAGACGTGTTCCGATGTCGTAAAACATAGCAGCTGTTGTTAACTTGTCTGCAATACATTCTGAGTGTGATACCTCACTCCACGTACATAAGTATATCGTAGCTCGTCCACGTACTTTCGAGTATATCGGGCGGTGTTACAATATGAAAAGTATAAAGGGGTGCTCTCACTGTGCGGTTTCACATCAGACAACGCTAATACGGACTTGGGCCTACACATACCTTCGGGTATATTTGGGAGGACAACTTTTAGGTGCTATCCATCCATAGTGAATTGAGTTGGCCACCTTGTAAATTGTGATACACCGAACACAACATTTGGGGAGATTGCCTACCCGTACTTCTTGGTTCGCCAGTAGGTATTCTGCAGTTCACAGTTTCTTGGTAAACATTTTTGCCTAGCATTACCCTTTTATTTTATTTATTTATTTTTGGTTAAAATAAATCAGTAATCGTGGAATAACAAAATCCTTTCCCCCGTTGTTCATGTAGACTAGCATTAAAACCACCTTTACCACCAGAAGTTACTTTTGGTAGACGAAGGCGATCACGCTATGCTGAATCAAGTACAATTCGTACCTCTCGTGAAACATCATCTTCCCATAAACCAGAGTTAGCTCAGGTTGTTTCTACACATACCGGTTCATCTAATGTTGTTGAAACGAAATATTCACAGCTACCTGTGGTCATGATCCATCCAATCAGTGAGACCATACCTCTTGGACCCGATGTTGTTCAACCATAAATTGATCCAAATCCTATCTCCTGTTTTCCAGAAAATTTGAATCTTGAAGTCATTCAACCGGAATTTGTTCCTGCCTTGGTCATCCCACAAATATTTGTAGCCATTGAGTCTCCCATATCACATAGTCAACCACCTGAAATATACTTTGGGCCTGACGGTGAAATAATTCCACCTGGTTTAATTGCGATTGAAGAAATCCCACAAGATGAGACACCTTTAACTCCAACCCATTTTGGGGAGGACCTTTACCTTTACGAGTGTTTTCCTCAGTCAACACCATCTGATTTTGTTGATCTTGTTCCTATTCAAACTCTCATCGATTCAAAAGGGTATACATTTGGTAAAGTAACCATGCCTGAACCAACATCTTCGGTTGGGCCATCTGTTCCATTTACGTCAGATCCTGCCCTCGCTACCCCGTCGATGTTCACAAATTCACCAGAATCATATTTTCATGGTGGCCCTATGGTCCCATCAGGTTACAAATCATTATTTGGAATTTTCTCTGGTGCATCTTCAAACCCATGGACTTTACCATTGTCATCATCTGGTATTCTAATTGGTAATCCTATAGTAAGTACTTAATGGTTTGATTCTTTATATACATCATTAGGACAATATCAAGCCGGTCCTTCTGGGTCTATTCATTTAAGTACCATATCAACTGGACTCCTAGCATTTGGAGAGCAATATTTTCCATCGTATTATCCTCCTTATGCTGGGGAAAACCTTTGGTCACCTAATATGATAGTACTCCATCATTTTTTGGTCAACCTAATGTTGAAATGAATGTGTGTCAATGGTAGCCCACTCTGCCTATCCAACCACAAATGGTTGTACACTTGTATCAACCAGTTAAACCTGTTACACCCACATCATTTCCACTTGTCAATACATCTTTACCCCTGTTACAGAATCAAAATGTTGTACAACAACCTTATCAAGTGGGTCCTTCAACTCAATATCCTCAAATATTGGGTCCACAAACTCCAAATCTTTCGATTAATTTACAATAGCCTGTATCCGGAATCATTTAGTCACAAGCCAGTTTACCATTTTATGGGATGTCACAACTGCAACCTGGTTATACTTATCAACAAAATCCAAGTTATCCTAATTTGGGTTATAACATTGGTGGACAGACCCCTTGGCAGCCTCAGGTGCAAATGCCTTAAACTTCATTTCAACAAGTATCATATCTAGGTTTTGGTCAACATAATCCTCAAGCGTTTGCCTTTCAAAACAACCCCTATCTGGGTTACCAGCAACAGATTCCTTATGCTGGTGCTCAAAGGCCTATTTCTCAAGAAATTCCATCTTACCCTGGCTATGCTCAACCTTACCTTAACAGACAATTGCTTTTTGTTGCAACTTTAGAGTTATCAGATTTAAATCAGCTAACTAATGATCCAATTAACTATGCTCCTTGGTGGCCGGTGATACCTCACAAATTACCCTTGGATATTCCTAAGTTCAGTGGAAACCCTGGAGAATATCCGTCGACTCACGTCATGACTTATCATTTATGGTGTTCATCAAATTCCCTAAATGATGATTTTGTCTGTTTACGTCTTTTCCAGCGTACACTCATAGGTCCAGCTGCAAAATGGTATATTGAGTTACCTAGAGATTCTTTTGATAATTTCACTGTCCTGGCTACTGTATTTTTGACTCATTTCCAGTTACCAATTAGATATGAAACTGGAACGAAACTCTTGACCAATTTCAAACAGACTAATGCTACTCACATTTATGATCATATTCATGAGTGGCGTCGTCGTTGTAGAATGGTTAAGACATTTGTTCTGGAATAGCTTCTTGCTGAATGGTTCATTAAGTCCCTGTTACCATATATAACTGAGGATGTGGCTAAGGGTGGCGTTGTCACAGAAGAGCAAGATATCGATCGTGCCCAATATTTAGACTTGATCTACACTCAGAATGGCACACTCTATGAAAAAATTCCTAACGCGCTGAGATCTAATTTTACTGTTCCTCCTCAATTAAAGGAATCTCATGTCAGAGATGGCTTGATTGGCATTGCAAGAACACATCACACTACTGCATCTGATCCTACACCTTCTTCCGAAATTAAGGCCATGTCGTTTGACAAAGGCAAAAGTGACAAGGAACCCAGAAGTAAGAAAAAGGGGAAATATAAGAAAAATTAAACTTCTAACCCGCAGGAAAGATCATCTGATCAATCGTCTGGACCTAGGAAACCTCGTTATCCATGCATAATTTGTAATGAGGAACACTTTGTTAGGGATTTTCCTCACTGCGCTGAAGTCTCAAAAATCATCAAGACTTCCCATGCATTAGCTGTGTTGACAAACCCATTTCCAAATCCGCACACAAACATGGTTGCTACGGATCCAGCTCCTAGTTCCCAAGCATTAATGTTATCTATCACAAAACCTTCAATAGATATTTTGGTGTCAACGCGTAATAAATATTATGGTAGCCAGGTCACTGATCAACCTACTACCTCGACAACGAATCTGTCTACGGAATCAGTACCACCTACTGCTATTCCTGAATTGACAATCAAGCCACCAAAGGGAGTAATTCACAAATCGACATATAATCCTAGAGCAAGAGATGCTAAAAATTATAATATAGTTGAAGGTTTGGCTCAATCCCCTTCCGCTATGTCTACTCTTGAGGTATTACAAAATTTTCCCTCCAAAAACAGGCTTTATTTTCGGCTATTGGTGGAATTGATCCGACTGATTCTAATCTTGTTGTCTTTAATCATACGGGCTATGTGCCACAACTACCAGTAGAATTGGCATTCTCCATATAAGTAAATTTTCTCAATCACCTTGTTCATCACACTATTATTGATGAGGGAGCATTTACATGCATTATGTCTCTAAATTGTTGGAAATCACTTGGCTCATCGCGCTTATCACAATCATCAACCACGTTGAAGGCTTTTGATGGATGTGCATATAAACCTTGTGGTATCATTAATAACCTGCATGTTGAACTAGGGGGAAAAACAATGAATGTTGATGTCGAGGTTGTTGACGAAACCCTTGACTATAATATTCTACTTAGAAGGCCATGGGTGTATTCAATGACTGCAATTGTTTCTAAATATTTTAGAATGATCACCTTTCCATATAAACGTGCTATCACAATCATCAATCAACTATCCTCCTTTTCCTCCGATTCACAGGTAACTGGAAGTGTTCCGTTCTTTCACATACCCCAAATAGAACTTCAGAACATTGGTGTAGGAGTCTTAAAGGATTCCACTCTCATGGGAACCTTTGCATTACCGCTGCCTACGACGTCGACAGAAATTACAAGTATAGAGATCTACTACATGATCTCTTCCACTCTATCTGGCTTAAGGGAGAGTACAGATGATTCTGAAATTCTATGTTGGATGAGTTTCTGCCGCCCAGCCCTATTGAGCCGGTATAAAAATCAATCTATCTGGCTTGGGCGATGAATCCAAAATCAGCATTATGGAGTGTTTGCGTTGATCATTACTTAGATTTTGGTACTCCCTCTGATCCTTTTTCCTCAATGTTCTTGACAGATGAGAATATTTTAGAAGCCATGATGTCAGAAGGAGAACCATGGGAAGACCATCATCATCGTTCCCATCTTCCTAATTATGAAGAAAATTATCTTAGTGAATTGTATCACCCATCAATCAAAAATTTCTTTTCGAATTCTTTACCTATTAATGCAATCGATTCTGAGCAAAATTTGTCAAATATTTAAGAAACCACTCCTATTGATATTTTGACCAAACCTGGCATTGTAGAAAATATTTATGTTGGTGTATCTTGTTCTCCATTAGAACTCAAATCATATCACTCTCTATTTCATGAATTTTGTGATGTATTTGCTTGTTCTTATGAGGAAATTCCGGGCATAGATACTAGTGTTGTTGAACACACTATTAATATGTATCCTGATGTCAAACCGGTGCATCAACAGCTTCATCCTATTCATCCAAAGAAAGCCGCTGCCATCAAAGCAGAAGTTGAAAACCTTTTGCGTGCTGGTTTCATATACCTTGTTATGCTAACTAAGTGGGTTTCCAATATCGTTCCTGTCATGAAAAATCAAGGAACCATTAGAGTGTGCATCGATTATCGGGATGTCAATCTTGCTTGTCCAAAAGACAACTATCCTACTCCCTTTATTGACCAGATTATTGACGATTTTGCTGGATGCAAAATATTTTCATTCATGGATGGATTTTTCGGCTACAATCAAATCAATATCCACCTAGAGGATCAACATAAGACAACATTCATCTGTCCCTGGGGCACATTTGCTTATAGGAAACTACCATTTGGTTTAAAGAACGTCAGGGAAACCTTTCAGAGAGCAATGGACTATGATTTCAATGACATCAAGCACATTTTTCAACCTTATCTAGATGATTTACCAGCGCATTCACAAAATGGGATTGATCACTCGATGCACTTGAGAGCCATTTTCTTACGCTGCCGACACTACAAAATACACATCAATCCACATAAATGTGTGTTTTACGTTGGTTCTGGTCATTTTCTTGGATTCGTAGTCTCAAAAGAAATAATTTGAATCGACCCATTGAAGGTTCAGGCCATTCTTGATTTGCCTGCGCCATAAAATTTACTTCAGATACTGAAACTTCAAGGAAAGGCTAACTTCCTAAGAAGGTTCATTCCAAAATATGTCGAAATGGCTAAAGGATTTACTCGACTCTTGAAAAAGGGGTTCCCTTCCATTGGGACCAAGTTGCGCAAGGTTCTTTTGATTCTTTCAAGGATACCCTTATCCGAGCGTCATTAATGTACCCCCCTAATTATCAAAATTATTATTTCCTGTATATCGCCACAGTTGAAACAAACATTGCTATGATTTTGGTCCAAGTAGAATATGGAATTGAAAATCCGATCTATTATTTGAGTCATAATCTCAATGATACAGAAGTTAAGTATTCATACATAGAAAAGCTTGCCTTGGCAGCAATTCAAGCTATCCAAAGATTTCGCCATTATATCCTGCTACGAAAAACTACTATCATTTCGGATTGCAACCCCATGACTTATATCTTATCATGTCAATTGCTGGGGGGAAAATCTTCAAAATGGATTTCATTTTGCAGGAATTTTATTTGGAATTCATCAAATCCAAGTCAAAGAAATATTTGGTTTTAACTGAGCTTCTCTGTGACCTTCCCTTTGATAGTACTGCAACTACGTCAGAACCATCAATTCTTGATGAGTCTCTGTTTCTGATTGGATCATATGATCCTTGGTATGGGGATTTCATCATTTATCTCCAAACTCAAACTTTTCGACCTGATACCTATCTCTCTAAACAACGACGTATTTGATACCAAGCCAAATATTATATGATCGTTGGCAATGCAGTTTATCGTCATGGTGTCGATACCATTTCAAGGAGGTGCCTCACTCATGAGGAGGCCGAAAAAGTGTTAAATGATTGTCATGTTGAGGCTTGTGGTGGAAATTTAGCTGGATATGCTACCGCGCAGAAGATACTCCACGCCGGTTAATTTTTGCTTATTATTTTTTGAGATTGCATCCTTGCGGTCAGAAGTTGTCATGTGTGCCATATTTTTTATCGTAAAATCTGCAAACCGCCAGTGCCAATGCATCCTGTTGTCTCTGTGGGACCATTTTCGAAATGGGGTATTGACTTCATGACATGTAACCCTCGTTCGTCTGGGGGGCATGGTTATATTATTGTCGCAGTCAAATATTTTACCTAATGGGCTGAAGCGATGCCTACATTCCACTACAGAAAACTACATTGTTTTTCTTTAATCATGTTATTGAATGGTTTGGAGTCCCACAGGGTATAGTTACAGATCATGGGAAGCATTTTCGCAATCACATGATGGCTGAATTGACTGCCATGTTAGGATTGTCACATGATAATTCTATTCCTTATTATCCATAATCAAATGGAAAAGTTTAAGCTATCAACAAGATTCTTAAACGTATGCTTCAATGAATGATAGGAGTTCGTAAAAGAAATTGGAATTTGATCCCGCACTCTGCCTTGTGGGTGTATCAAACCTCGGTGAGAAACGCAACTAGATTTACTCCTTTTCAATTGGTGTATGGTCTGGAAGCTATCTTACCAATCCAATGTGAAATTCCATTGTTAAAAATCACAATCAACTTGTTACCTGACACCTCAGAAGAAGAAGCACGTCTCCTTAACCTAATCCATCTTGATGAAACACGTCGTGAAGCCCAATTGGCCAACGAAGCACACAAGAGACCTATAAAGGCGCAATATGACAAAAATGTCTAGCCTTGCATTTTCTCAGAGGGCGATTCGGTCCTTCTTTATGATCAAGAAGCTGATGTAATAGGTACATGAAAGTTTGAGCCACTATGGCATGGCCCCTATATTTTTAAAAGAGTTCTTGCTAAGGGTGCCTATGAGTTGGTTGATTATGATGGAATTCCATTGGCGCAGCCTAGAAATGTGTTGTATTTGAAACGTTACTATGCTTAATCATGAGCGTAATAATTTTTTTATATTATATTGTATATATATGCTGTTGATTTGCATTCACTATCTTAATTTGTTTTAAGAGTTTTCTTAACGTTAGTAATCCACTTTACATTTCATCGCATATGTATGAATCTTAGGAACCCTTTGTTGTATATGCTGATGGTGCTAGTCGTAGTACGCAGAATATATCCTCTCCAGTGTGGGCCATTTTCGCTCTGAACGGTGAGTTAGTGAGTTTTCAAGGGATTTGTATTGGTAGATTGACGAACAATATAGCTGAGTATACTGTGTTGATCGAACTTCTCTCTGATGCCATTTCATTTGGTATTAACCGTATAATCATAAGGTTAGACTCGCAACTTGTGGTATTACAACTTACTAGTGTTTATACTGTTAGACATCCAACATTGCATAGATTGTTCCTAAGAGTTTGAATTTTGGAAAGACACTTTGATTTTATTCAATATCAACACATTTCTAGAAATTTGAACACATTGATTGATTCTTTAGCTAATAAAGTTTTAGACAGACATTTGCAACATATGTAAAGAAAATATTCACATCATTGAATAGGATTGCATAATAAACATAGGAAAACGCTGAAATCATATAGATAAATAGTTATAGGTTTTTACAAAATTTGTGCCCAAGACACATTGGTCATCTGACCTCAAAATGTATGCAAAATTTCAAAAGTAAATTAGTGGTGCTCGTGGTAACATGCTATAGATCTAGCTATCCTATGTAGTAACCACATCCAGTGGTTAGAAACCCCAATAGTGTGTCGCTGCAGTCGCATGGGTAACTCTTTGATCCGACAATCCAGAATCCCAAAGGTCAAGCCCTCTATGTGCTGCTGAAGCTCAACTAGAGTCTCAGCCATATGATCAAGATCCTGAAGGACTACTCTCCTGACAACCCTCTCTGCTGGCACATCTGCTTCATGCTTTGGTTCCTCTAATGGTTGAACACGACCAACATCTGCATTACATCAAAAAATTAGTTTAGTCTTGGGAAAACATAAAAAATACAAAAACATTGTATAAACCTTAGGAAAATAAAAAAACATGGTAAAAAACATTCTTACCCACTGCACCCCATTAAGCACCTTCTGGTAATGCTAAATCTGGATCTCCTCGAAAATCTATGGCTACGTATGCATACTCATCAATGGCGACAATCTGTCACTGGAACCAGGCAAAAAACGCAGTCGAGAACACAATGGTAGATTGGCCTCCATGCCTACCCATGATTTCTACCCATCTATGCATCTGTGGATCTCTAGGATTAGATATATCTAGTGTCACATGTTGTGGATGAATTAGTGGAATCTGTTCCAAAGCAAAGGATATAAGGATAGAACCATAACTGAAATTCTTCTTCCTTCCTCCCTTTGCTTTGTTCAGTTGTTCCATTATCTAAGAAATAACAACTTCAGAACAATTGAAGACTGCTGGCTCCATGCACTCTAGTGCATACTGCATATATGATCTATTCGCTACATGTAGTGTAACAGTGCCAACAAGTTTTGCGATCGTGAAAAGGATAGTTCTCAAAGGAAAATATCTAACATCCCGGATGCTTATCTTTTCCATATTTGCTTGGCTCTGCTCGTGGATGATAATGTTTCTAAACATAATCTCTCACTGTTTCTCTTCCAACAATAGACCCTGAGAGCGAAATAGGTAAGCCTCTCCTCGACAAATCTATAAGAAAGTATACATCCTCAACTATTATGGGAACCACTTGGTTCTTAATATGAAATTCCTTGATAGCTGGATCCCATGCTCGAACTAAGAACTCCAAAAGTTCTATTTGTTGCCTCATCCCCGACAACCTGAAGTACTTAAGAAATCCACAATCTCTTAGGGCTCTTACTGTACCCAGATCATTTAAGGCAATCATATCCTGTTCTTCATGTTCTCTTTCCCTCCATGTAATCATCATTGTAATCTGATGGAAACCTGAAATACAACCATAAGAACCATTAGATTCCATTCATTGCAAAAAATTGGGCAAATTTTGGGCATAATGCAAAAACCAAAAATCTAGATTACGCCCAATGCACTCCCTAACAAGAGACATCGCATTGTGTATTCAAGTAGCCTTCAATATTCTTGCTATGCAACGCAGGTTTCGACATCCAAGGGTGTGTTTCCCTCTTTTTGGGAAGAATTTACCCTAGGGACCCCAAAACCCTAAAAATTTGCAAAAATTGGAAATGAAAGGATTACTGAAAGAAAGATGAGGTTCATATCACTAGCTTGGATCAAACGGCAACGAAATCCTTCCATAGAAATGATCGCAATCAGCGGTTGAAGTTCGGGGGAAAAATCATGTTCAGAGCTCCAAAATGAAAATGGTAACTATGGAATGGTAAGAATGAATAGTAAAACTACTTTTAATAGTCATTTAATTATTTGAAAATTAAATTTATTTCTATGACTATGGTTTTATTATGTTTTTTATCATCAAAAAGGTATTTTTAATCCATTTGATGTTGTTCTGAACAGGTCTTACAACTAATGAACAGATTAGTCGTGCAAATTTATTTCAAGAATGATTTGACCACAAAGCATACTTTTTCTCCTTATTTTTCGAGCTTTGTTAAAAATGAAAAAGGATTTGAAGTGCACTTTTCTCTCTTTTTCGAGCTTCGATAACAACAAAAAAGGAACCCCTGGAGTCTTCTTTTAGCTCTTTTCAAACTTCGATAATGTGAAAAGATTGCCAAGCACTTGTCTTTTCGAGCTTGTAAAAGTAAATGAATTGATATCTACTCAGTATAAGTTTAACACTTTTCCAGACTGAGATATATTATTTACGAAAAAGGAATACCTTGGTCGAACATGACTAAAGAGGTTCTCTTAGATATTATTTTACACTTTTTCGGATCTGAGCGACAACTTTACGAAAAAGTACTTATGGAGTTTTCTTTCTTCCTCTTTTTCAAACTCTCTAAATATGAAAAAGGACCGGGCTATCACTATCATTAAGCTCGTTAAAGCATAAAATAGCGACAGGCTTGTTGATCATGGCAAGAATCGAGTTTCATTCATCGCTAGACTCGTTAAATTATTAAATAGTGATACTTTATTCGCCCAAAGGGTTGAATTATAGATCAAGAAAATGTTATCCTCCTCAAGCTTGTTAAAAAATAAAGAGGTACTGGTCGACAAATGACCGTGGAAAATTTGGGAAAAGTGAGCAGACTTATTTATGGTAGCAAGTCGCTCTTGAACATGACACTTCACTCCATGTCCGTGACTATTTGGGTTGGGTAATATCCTTAACGGTTCATTCATACCTATGGTTCATCATACCTTCACTTCGGTTTTGGGTCAATGTTGCCTACTCATCTCAGTGTCACCGATATGTTCAAGAGAACTCATCCAGTGAATACTCATCCTTCTGCAATACTCATAAACCTTCATTCTCATGACCGTCATCCCTAAAAATTGCTATATCAAGTCATACCTTTGTCTCTGAAATTAGTAACTCCCATTTCACAATAAGGTGGCTTCTTGTAGAGGAAAAATCATTATCTAGGAAGTTCACTTAGAAACATCAGATTTTAGTACCATGACACTTGTTACAAGATTGAGAAGATCCTCACTTCTGTACTTTTGACTGAAAGATTTTGTTTGGCGTTCGACATCAAATCATCTATTCAAGCCTTACGAAATGTACTGCAGTACCTAGAAGGCCATTGACATCAATGGTGGTTCTCTCGCATTTGTTAAACAACTCACATCATTGGCTGGTAATCAAATGATATATTTCCATGTTCGACTGTAAATCATATATTCGCATGGCTAGACTTGTACCCGAATGATCGAGTGAACGAGATAAGAAGACCCCGGATCTAGTTTCAGCCATCCGGGCTGCGATTTTAGGATTTTTGTACACATGATATGTATGATGACCTTACATACAGATCATCATCTAAAAATGGGCCTATATCTGTATTGGGAAACATTCCAATATAGAAATTTTTTTGAATTATGTACATGTTATTAGATTATTTATGTGCTGAAGATGGGAATGCCTACCCTCAAAAATTATGATTAAGAGGATATATCATGATGTAATGTATTGTAATATTGATGCAGGTTTCCACTTCACTTCATCTCCAGCCCATCACAGTGTAAATCATCTCAATCAAAATATTGTTATTATTATTCTGACTTCATGCTTTAGGGGGAAATTGTTATAGGTAAATTTGGGCACCATTCCCAATGACCTGGTTAACTGGAAATCATCTACAGGACCAATGAATAGGGTCTATCATCCCCTATAATTTTAGTTGTTATATGCCCCAAGACAAATAACAAGACAAATCATTCAAAACTTTCATCTGCAAAGGTTTCCAAGATTTGAAGTTTATAATATATCATATGAGAGCTCATCAACGTTGCCTCTAAAGGGGCTAAGTGCGTTGCATATGTAGGTAGCCCCATGCGAGGCTGCTCTGCAAAGAACTTTCTGACATCCAAGGGTGCGTTGGTCACATTGGGAGCGAAATTCTCATTGTTTCGGAATCTCCACTTGGCCAGTGCCTTCTAGAAGAGTCCACATGTGTCAAACTTCGAATCCATGTGTCCATTTGACATCTACAATATTGGGAACATGTCTTGCCTATTATTGGAAAGTCATTGATTATAAAACTACCTTAAGTTCCTCTATAAATTGAGCACAGATCTTAATGTTTGAGGAGGAAGAATTTTTGTAGAGAAAAGCTGGTGGAATTTCAATTGAGGAGATTGATTTGAGTGACATATTGCTAGAGATATCTGTATTGTGATGAGGTTGGGATCTTGCTGGAGATGGTGACACTAAATCAATCACTGGGTTGTAACCTCCCCTTCTATCATTAATAAATATTACTGCTTATTTTTTCTTATATGCATCTGTATAAGCTTTGATTTTCCATATCATGATTTCTTATTTGATGTATATGGTTTATGCTTTATTGATTTAGCTAAATAACTTGAATAGACATCTGTATTATTGCTATATCTTGTTGTTTAGTGTTCATTCTCACAGGAAATATTTTGCACAACCAGTTGGAATTTGAAGCTACAGAAAAAGTGACAGAAGGAGACTTTGGAAGTGCTTGGATCCCAAGTAAGCTTCTTATTTAATTATGTGTGTCTGTTTACAGTTAGGATAGATAGTCGTAAATTCTTTGACCTGTTGTTCTCGATTAGCACCTATCTAGGGAAGAATGATTTATACGTAATTCATAATTCTGCATAACAGGAAAAATCATGGTGCAAAGGGGTTACTCCATAGCATTTTAGGGTCAGAAGATACTTCCACAAAGGAATGTGTTTTCCATATATAGCAGAGGTTTGTTTGCATTCATGTATGCTTTGGCCAAATTTGAGAATTTTTGGAGGGGCGATGGCTTTGATGTCCATAAACTTCAATATTTTACTAAAAAAAAGTAGTTGTAAGGAAGGCAACAAAAGTGGGAGAGCAATATTCAGGCAGGGCTTTGGCATTGAGCATGTCAAAGAGGGGAGCTATGAGATGACAGGTACATTATCACAGAAGTTAGCAGCGCTGTCATTGAGGAGTACACATCCATATTGGGAGTCCCAACAATTGGTGGAGTATTTCAAGGATCATTTCACATGTGAGGTGCTTGAAGGGAAAGTATAAGATGAGAGGTATAGAGTGGTGGATGGAGTCATCTATTACCAGGATCGGGTCTTCTTGACTAGAGACACCAAGCTCAAGGATAATATTCTACATGCAGCACATGAAGCACTCCTTTTGGGTCTCATAGATTTCATGGGGACATATCAGACCATTATGGAGGGATTCTCAGGGGAGGGTCTCAAAGGGGATTTTCTCTAGCATATCGAGAGGTATGTAGTTTTCTTGATGAATGAGGATGGGAACAACCATCCTGCAAGGTTGTTACAACCACTTAATTTTCCGGTAGAGAGATGGGAGAGCTCATCTATTGATCTCATCACCGGCTTACCAACAATACATGCTAAGAGTTGTTTTTTTTTACTTATTTATCATCTAACAAAGTATTTGCATTCTCTTTCCATTTATATACAATGTATTTCTACACAATAGGGTAAGCCTCTCCTTGGACTTCATGGTCTCCTTGGGACCAGTCAATGATGGGAATGGCCACTTCCTAGAGGGCTTTGGGAAAGTATTGTTCTGTGTGGGGTGTGATCAGTTGACACCAAATTCCCTCTACTACTTCCAGGCATGTGAGAGGATATTGGCAAAAAACAAGTGGTTGGAAAGCCACTTATCACATCATTTTTTGAGGTAGCTAGGAGTAGAACTGTGTTGGTTCCACTTGAGGGGCTATTATCACCCTCTGGTATTTCATATGGCAGTAAGTGTATCTCTAATTTTGATTCCATATGTTGATGATGTTTTATTAATTATTGTTGGAATGGTTGGAGGAATGGCACATGGATTGGAGTTGTTCATTGGGAGTGAGATATCCAACATTTTTCATGTCCCGTGATTTAGTGAGAACATTGGACGGTATGTATTTGCCACCATGGATCTCTTACTTCCTTATTATGTGAGCCATTTGGTTAACTTGGACAATTGGGAGGAGAAACTAAGGGGCAGATTGATTAGATAACATCTGATTCAGTGGAGGAGCTTATAGGATGTGAGTGCCACCAGGGAAGGAGAAGAGGTTTTGTAGCATTCATCTTTACAGTTTCTTAAGGAAAAACAAAATTTGGGAGAGGAGAACTGTAATTTTCGTAATTAGCTTCCAGCTAGTTGGAATATTAATTTTTTATTTTATCATTTAGATAGATGAATAAGAGGGTAGGGAGACCCATAAATCTCTTTAGTAGGAATAAAAACACTTCCCATGTGAATGTGGATCATTGTATCAGTTAAATAAAGCACCTTTAGGTATGAACAGGGGCTAAAGCATATGTACAGGGTTAATTTTGACCAAATCAACAATGATTTCATGGAGGTAGTGGAGCATTAAAGGAGGACAACACAGTTATGATGGAGGAGTGTATGCATGTGAGTAACACCTTTAATGAGTGGGACCCAGGGTGAGGAAGCACACCAATCATATTAGGAAGAGGATGGTAGCCATAGAAGGAGTTTTTAATATTTCTTATGTTTGGTCTTTTATGAATTTTTATACGCTTCAGTTGTTTAGCGGAGTCTGTTGTGATGTTTAGCACAAGGGTATTTCCGATCAGAAATCCCACCCTGATCCTCAGGGGAATTCGAGTTCCCACTCAGGAGAGGTTCCTTTGAGCTTCATTCCACTATCTAGCATCAGGCCAAGCTTCAACCATCATCAGCAGCTCAGTCTCCTTCAGGAACTACGCTATTTTGCAGGGTATTTGCAGTGGAGGGTCAAGTACTCAATTTTTTGAGCTTGTTTTCCAGTGAGGAGAGTGGCCCTTCATCCAGAGGATTGGTAGGGAGGAGTATCAACCATTTTCACATCATATCAACCACCTCTCGGTAGTTACTCAATTGCAGTGCATTATTTAGCCCTAGGCTACATTTTTCATCTTGAGTATTTCAAGAAACTGTTTCTGGGTTATCTTGGAATTGTGATAAAGAGCCTAGATCTCTGATCCCAACATTTTATGAGAACTATATCAATAGATCCATGTATTCTTAGTTTCCATATATTTTGTGTAGCAGCAGTGTTTCATGTATTGATGTATTGGGTCATTTCAGGATTGTTTGCCTAGCTTGAGTGTCTTTTTCCTCAAGATATTGTACTTCATTTATGATATTATCTATAATAAAATGGCTCAATGGTTTTCTCATGTTATGATGTATTGATATTTACTGCAATTTCCAGATTTATGTTCAATATTCTTATTTTTCAAGTTTTGTAATATTACATTAAATCCTGGTGTTCATATGTGTTGCTTATGTGTGATGCTTTATTCTATTATTACTGCACATATTTACTATTTACTAAATTACTGATGAATTAATGATGAACCAATCTAAGTAAATATTTATCTGCATAATAATATCTCTGGACATATGCAAGTTTCCTTAAATATAGACGCGTGTATACACTAGTTGTATTAACCAAATTTGCGTATATAAATCAGTAAAGAAAAAGTCAATATTATTGTGAGTTTTAAATACTGATTCAACACCCCCCCACTTTGAGTATTTTTCACAACAATTTTTGATACAGGAAGTCTTGTTTTTTAGCAGAAAATTGTTTTTATTATATATTGAAAACCCTGCATCCATTTTTTGAGTTGTTTCATGGGGATATTCATATGGATTATGGTAACATGCTCAATAAATTTCAGCAAATTTTGGTGCAGAGTTTTTGAGATGTCAACCTCCATCACCTACAACCATTTTTTTTCTCAAGATTCATGCTTCCAATGGCTGAGATTGTTTTATGGGTAGGTGAATAAGGATGATGGTAACATGCTCAAACAATTTTAGGTCAATCCAGCCTACCATTTGAGAGTTATGGATAAAATAATCATGATACAAGGAGGTTCTCTTGAAATGCTATAGGAAGTTTTGTGATTTCTACAGGACAAAAAAAAATCACCAAGGGCTTTAAGATGTAAAAAATTCAATGAGGAGAGTCTTCCCATCATTTTCTTCCACCTTCTCATCACTCATCCATCATAAACACAAGGTTTATTCTTTCTACCCTTCACTCTGTCCCATTTGTAAAAAAAAAAAAAAAATCTGAAAAAACATAGATTTCCTTCACATCATTATTGCAAGACCACACTACTCCTTAATCCTATCACTATCCTAAAGCCTTAAGACACTCTCCCTCATCACCCCATGCATATTGGAATTCAGACAAATACAAATCAGGGTTGCTACAAGAAGGAAACATGTTCCTCTAACAAATGTGTGTAACCACCATAAAGCACTATAATTGGTTTTATCGTTCATCTAAGAAGACATTAAAATTTTTGAGGTGAATATGAAGAGGCTATGACACTCCCATAAGGCATTTCACCAACAAAAACAACCTATACATCAAAGAGGCACCTACAAACATACAACAAAGTTACCAGTAAAGGTATAATCAAATTATTAAGACATGCACCAGGAACAAAAAAGAGTCAACTCCCTCTGATATCATGGCCAAGCTCCAGCATGCAAGCATCAAGTCAATCATCAACTGAAATACTCACATCATGAGCATCTCAATAGAAAATTTTTAGCCAGTGATGTGAAGTAGCAGCAATAACAACAACAACAACAAAACCTAGAAGACCTCCAGATTCAAGGCTCTCAACAAGACCTCCAGTAGATGATCACATGCAACTTCAAGATCATTAGTAGTAGCTTCATAACCACCAAATGAAACCTTGACAGTCATATCAGCAACCTCATTATCACCTACAAAAACACACCGAGAGGTAAGGCTCAGGTATGAAATTTTCTAATCTCACCATTCGAATATATTCTAGCTTAAGAAAACATTAAAACTGTGAGAAGGAAAGGTTTTTTTATAGCCAAAATCAGTAGCAGAGAAACCTCAACCTTATCTAGCAGTTAGCTTCACTTTTCCACCAAGACACATCGACCTACGGGAGAGGAAAAAGAAAAAAGTGAATATGAGATGATAAAGTGGGTGGTAATCATTTAGTTCTGATGGAGGACAAAGAGTGTCAAGGGGTAACTGAGAGAAAAGTCGGTTAACAAAAAAAAACACTCCGACTTTATTTTCCATGCAATGAAAAAAGTGAAAAAAATGAAAAAATAGGAAAATAAAATAAAATATAAAAGGTGGACCCACCGCCTCTTGGCATGCAAACAATCATTGCTATAAGCGAAATAGAGTTCCTACAAGAAGTTGCTACAGGAAATAGAGCTGCTATAGGAAGTTGCTACAGGAAAAACAGGTTTGCTATAGGATCACATATGAGATAATTTTGAGGGTTTCATAGGTGTCCAAATGATGGAAAAAGGTAGCAGGATGTTAGAAGAGTATGTGGAAGAACTTTCCAACTGAAAAAGCTTCAATAACCAATATTTCACAAGGAAAAAAAGGCAGGATAATGGTCTCTATAAAGACTGTGATTTTTCGATACACAAAGATATTTGGAAAAAATAAGTGAAAATGGAACGTGAATGCAATGGACCTACAAGCCAACAGAGTTCACTTTCAAAGAGGAAAGTTTTGTTTTTGTGCTTGAAATATTGCTAAACAATCTTTAAAAGAACTACTACATTTTTGTGTGTGTCCTTGTAGAATCTACAACCAAGCTTCTAAAGAGAAAACACTAAGGAATGTACAAAAGAGAGGCCACAAGGGCCATGAAGGAGGCATATTTAGGTCACTAAGTTTCTCATAGGATGAGAAACACTTTAGGTAGGGGGTATGATGGGCCTAAAAAATAGACATAAATTAAGGTCCATATAAACTTTCTAAAACACATAAAGGCTATATTAAATCTCTCCTTCTACACTTAATAATGTTTTATAAGATTTAATATGATGTTAGGAAGGTTTAGAGATAATTTTGTATTTGTGCCTAATATTGTTTTTTTTAAAGGATGTTGTGAGAATATTGGGTATATTATGAATATTTGGAGAAGGAGATAATTTGGGGACTTGCTACATACTATAGGAGGATAAATATTGGAGGATAAATGAACAAAATATCATGAAATTATTGAGATATTCTGGAACTCTAATGATTGAGAAAATATAGGAATGTGTTCCCTGACATTTAATGCAAACTCCTAGTGTTAGGAAGCTATTGAGGCCTCGGAATTCCGTTGCCACAACATGGGGGAAAACCACCCAGTCTGGACCTTAGAGCAAGTCCTTTTCCATTTGGTATAGTGGCTCTGACTGGGGATAAAGGGATCAGTTTCCCAATAAGGATGATTTGGGGTGTGTTTTGTTTACATAACATGAAATAGGAAATTATTCTAATCTATCACATGCATTTATCTAACACTTAATCTATTCTACTATATACCCGAGTTGTTTCTTCCTTTATGCGATCTAAAGAAATATCCTTCAATTATTAGTAATGAAGATTATTTAACAATTGAAATTGATGAAAATTATGTAAAGATTATTCTCTTAACAAAATAGTTTGCTTAAAAGAATTGTGAAAAGTATATCTCATTCATATGTGTGATTATATATCAGATAAGAAATCATAGAAAAATATTAATACAAAAGTTTATTTAACATTCATTTATGATGACGTTTCAAATATATAATGCAATAAAAAAATAATTGTCAATCTAGAAAGCTAAACTTAATACAAGTGAATAGAAGTACCATATGTACGAAGTCCTACTCATGTGAAACAGCCTTTTGCTCCTCTTCACTTTCAAGCATTTTAAAGAGTAAAATAGTGCAACATCAGTTAAACCGCTTGAAATTTCAAAAGATAACATACTGTGTTCCATTAATTCATCAAAGCATCTACAAACTTACAAAAGTGCATTATTTGCCAATGTTTTTGACAAATTTCTGGACCCTTATCTAAATGCATTAGAGGGGTTTAAATACTAAACTAAATATGTTTAAAAATAGATTATTACATAAAAATAGAAGAGGTTTCAAACAACCATCCTCATAAGACAAACTTTAACTACAATCTAGGAAAATAAAGTAACAACATAACTATGAATTCTGATCTTTCATCTGGATTTGATCTCGAAGTTGAAAAATATCTAACATGGGTTTGAGCTAAGCTGGCTATGAAATTCTTGATCTGACCTATCCCTTGAATACTACATTTGAGAGTTATGGCTACAATATTTTTGTTGAATCAATTAAAGACTGCAGGGTCTAGTACTAATGATAAGGTTTGATAAGAAAATTCCAATAATTTTCTTGATCAAATTTATTTACATTTTTAATCATTTCTTTTTGTATTCCCGTCCTTTGTTTCCACTACATTTCCAATTGCTTGATTTCTGAGAGCACTTCAAATGTGCACTCTTTGATAAGTTCTAATTTCAAAATTTGTTCACATACAGATTCAAAAATTTCCTTCGTTAACCTTGATGCTTTTGCTGCTACTTTGTCTTCTTGCCTTATCTATGCTTCCCAATCCTTAAATAATATTTCCTTGTGCAATTTATCTACCTGGGGTAGATCAAATTCCTTGCCTGAGTTTGAGGCTTGTCATTGAATGTGTTCATTGATTTTCTTCTCAATCTTCTCACACTCAAGTTTCTGGATAGCCACTTCCTCGATCAGTATTTCCCTTGAATCAAAATAATAGTTAGTGATACAAACTTGTTTGCAAAATACTTCTTGTTGTTGCTTTAGCTTAATATTCACATCCAATGCTTCCTTTATGAATTTCTCTAGCTATGGCTGGATTTGTACTTTTTTTTATTGTTGGTTCCAGTTGTTTTTGTTTTTTAGTGAGTTGTACCTAATACAACAAATTTAATCTTTCAAAATCCTTTTGAAACTGGGACATTTTCAATTCCATTTTCTTGTTGGAGTTAGAATTTTATTGCTCTAATAGTTTCTCTAAATCTTGTATTTTATCTTCTCTCTGCTTCAATAACATTTGAAATTCAGTGGCAGTATCATATGCCCCTGAAAACTGTGATAGCTGGGTTAAATGTTCAGTAGGATCAACTAGAGGATCCTTCCATAAAATGTCAACAGATTCATTTGTAAGACATGAGACTGTATCATCCATTCTTCTTATTTTTCTCCTCTTGACTACATCCTTATGAATAGGACTCTAGAAGACATCTAGTGAAGGGATTTCCTCAATTTGTAAAACTATCTTCTCTGTAGGGTAAGCCGGAATGATCTCTCGATCATGAGTTTTAGGAACTTGTTGTAGTGGAGTAATAGTTTGAGAACTTTTCAATACCTTGAAAGAAATCATCAAATATATCTATCTCTTTCAAAAAAGGATTTACTTTGAGCTTTTTGATGAAGTTATTAATCATATCATTGGGGTCATATGGCCACTTCGTCATTACAACCAAATTCAACAAATTAACATTTGAAACTTCCTTGTAGGGATGACCAATATCAAAAAGTGAAAAAGTACCGCACTGTAAAGGAAAATTAGGCCAAATGGCCTTCTTAGCATCTTTAAGCTGCTTTCAAATACCATTTACAATAATATGGTAGGCAATCTCTCTAGCAAGTAGCTTGTCAGGAACATAATATGGCAGAACGTGAGGAGAAGCATAACTCCCAAAAACTCTGACATAGGTGAAACTTTCTTCGGAAAATCATCTAGCAACATGCAACATGTCTGTACTAGCCACTTTGGAAATCCTAGGGGATTTTTCATTGAATATAATCTGGTACATAGGCAGTATGACTCAATGGATTTTTTTTTTTTAAATGTAGATAAAAATACGATTCCCAAAGGACTCGGTGGTAAATGTGAATTGGATTAGGGTCTTGGGTCATCCATTTCCATCCCATGGTAGGAAAACTTTAAGAAAAGAAAATTGCGTCCATGACATAGGCAATCATATAAAAGGGGGGCATTTCTCTAGATGAAACACTTATTTTACCCCTATACTCCATGATATTTCTGGCTAAATTATCATATAGGATATTTTCCCAATTCAGGATTAGGGAATTGACGATTGTGTCAATTAATGGGACCCAATATATAGAAAACCTAGTAGTATCAGTTTTTGAAAATAATCTACACTACCAACAACATAGCAATAAGGGGAAGGAATTTGTGATATTGGGTATGCACTGAGTTTATCTTTTTTAAGCTTGCCTTGGTCATCCTTCCATTCCTTTATGACATTCATCGGGTCTGGATTTTTTGTTTTAAAGCTTTGAACAAAAGCTTTTTCATAATTCTGCTGCGGGACTGGTAAGTGGTACATTATCCTCAAATCCTCTGCCTTGAATGAACCAATATTCTCACCCTTTGAATCCTTAAATGTTCTATCTTCTATGTTCAATTGGTCAATTACCCACTTAACCATGTATATATAGGGGAGAATGTTTTGCCTTGATATTACCTTATGAATGAATGAGCATGCAATGTCAAAATAGGTCAGGTCTGTAGAAATTGACGCATCTGTTGTAGCAAATTTTCTTATTACCCTTGGCTTTTCATTCTCGAAGAAATGATACATTTCCTCGCACGAGGAACTTTCGAAATCCTTGTTGCAGGTGGTATATGAGAATATGGGAGACATATCTGAGCCTTCAGTAGATGATGCTTGGGAAATTTCTATGCCTTTCCTGCTCATTTCTATAATCCTTGCTCCTTCAAGCAGTTTCCTGATTTCAATAAAACAGAGCAAACTTTAAAAATAAAGAGAATAGAGAGGTGGATGGAATTAAAATTTGGCGTTCAATCATTTCAAACATGCTCAAAATAGATATGAATATTTCAAACCTTACTCCTATTAAATGCTATTAATCACCGATAATCCTTTTAATCAAATTTCTTACACATCTTCACGTGAAATGTCTATCGATCAATTTAAGACGTTAGATCTTATATTCAGTTGATTAGACATGAATAATTTTTCACACTTTAGCAAATAACTATCATTTATCACATATCACAACTTATAACTATTTATGTTAGTTATGTTACCAATAAATATCATGAAATGAGATCTGCACAAATCACACCTTGCAATTTCTATATGGTAATGAAACTTGCTTTTAGTTATTTCCTGCAAAATGCGAACTGCGCTTTAAAGAATCATGCCGATGCACTTTATCAGACACTTGGAGTTTTATATTTGGTGCTTTATTGATTCGTCGGGTCCATTTAATCGCAACTCTTACCGAATTGTTATAAGTTTGATCATTTTACAAGGTGCGATTCGATTTTCTTTTATAACGATGCTTAAAGATTTTGCAATAAAAGTTTTATATAACTTCAGAAAGGGTTTAGCGCATATCGTAACTCGCATGACTTAATATGTTTTAGGTTGTTTAAGCTCGTAAGATATGCAATTTGCGATGCACGCTAAGGAATGAAAGCGGAAAGGAAAAGAACTTTATTTCCTAAAGTTGTTTGACTTAGGCTAAAAAATTAAACAAAATAAATATCCTATTTATTTTTAAAGGGTCCCCATTTAGCAAAAATAAATGGGGGTTGTTCTATAGCACAACAAAACCAGATCCACTATTTGAGGGATTTTGGAGGGGAAATATTCCTCCTTTAAAGGAGAATTCTTCATCATCATTTTGTATAAGTACCAATTTGAATTAGCCTCTAGGGACATGTGTTGTTTAGTCTTATTGTGGGGAAAAATTATTTTTTGGAGCTCCACTTTCATTTATTGCAGGGATGTACTTGTATAAATTCAAATAATGAACATTTGTGTCATTTTTAGCTTCCAAGGCTTGGTTTATTCCATAGGACTCCAAGTATCCTTAGGCGTGGCCATCCCAGGAGCCTCAGAGCCCTCTTGCACAATTTATTTATGTTCTTTTCACTTCTTATTTACATTCATATCCTATTTCTGTTTTTCATATTTCTGTATTTAGTATTGTTTCTCTTCTTGCTGTAGGATTGAGATAAATGATTGAAGTGAAATTTTATGTAGTTTGTTTAGAAATTCAGAAGCATCATTCATCCTTACAATAAATTTTGAAGTTCATATTCATCATTAAGCTGCTTGGATTTGGTTACTAGTTCACGAATATAAGATTTCTAGAAATGCTTTGTAGCGAAATAGTAGTAAATTTATGATATTTTTTAGAACGAGTTAATGAGATTTATTTGATTCGATTCCACTTCGATTTGGTCATAAAAAAATTCAATTTAATAAAACAATTCACCCCATTGAATTTTCACTTGATTAGGTTAGGAAATTTATAGGTTAACTAGCTCACTAGTTCTTGAATTTCAAGTTTTCAGAGTTGTAATTTTCTATTATTTTTTAGTATGTGTGAAAAAGGGTATTTTGGAGTGATTCCACTTGGAATGGAGACCTAATAAATCATATTTAATAATAAAATTTTTCTTATCCCATTTTCATTTGATTTAATTATTCATTCGGTTAGTTATCTCCAAAACACAACTTCCTGTAGCAAAAACAGAACTTCATGTAGCACTCTTGTAGAACGTGTAAACTCGACCATATTTTCTCCCAAAGCTTGGATTTTGTCTCTTAGGCTTGAATAATGACCCCTAGGATATAAATCCATGATTGACGAAGAATAAACACCAATTAGGACATGAAATTTTATAAAGTATATTTGGCCTATTTACTTGAATTAATTCTCTCAGGATTTCAATTACAAATTGTTGTTCTCACCTAGGATTAATTTATTTTCAAAGCAAAAATTCCATTTCTACAGTTATTTTAGGATTTTATTTCATGAAATTCGCTCCATTAAATCATTTTAATAAAATAAGGACACAGTTTATGCTGCACATATAGTGCCGATACCTCTTAAGTTTGTACAAACCCTAGGTTGATAATTAAAGTTGGTAGCCTAGGGAGTTGCAACATTCTTGTTGCAATACTGAGGCCTATCAATTTTTCCCATGGAATAATATTTCCTTGTTTATCCCAACATGATGGTAGTCATGCTCAGAATCTATTGTCAAATTTTTAATTAAAGGCCAACACTGATTCCTTGATCTCTCCCAATCTGGTTTCTGCATTCTTCCTTTACATATTATTCTCCACCATCTTATTTATTTCTAAAATAATGGATGTTTTGTCTTCAATATCCATTATTGTCACCTCCATAGAAGACTTATCATTCATAAATCAGTCATGCTTTTTTCCAATTGTGCACTTTGTTGTGACTTGCCTTTATTGGAGTAAAAAATCATTTATCGATCTCTTACCATTGTTTTCTCCTCTGTCATGACCAACATATGATGCCAGATTTCATTTATTTGTTGGATGATATTGATCCAAATTATTTCCTTTTCTTGGATAAGAGACATGTTATCTTTTAGTTTTTATTTTAATTCTTTAAGTGTTTGATAATTCTTAAGGTGTTGTGTTCCATTTTCTCTAGAAATTTCAACTGTATATCCTTACGTTTGAATTGTTATTTAGTATCGTCCATATTTTTCTTTATTTTCCTCAAATCATCCTATGAAATATTTGATTTAGTCATCACCCTAGGGAGTTTATCGGTAGGTTCTTCAAAGTCTTCTTGCACAAACATTGTGTAGACATGTGCATCTATCCTCTTTTTCAATTTGCATTGAGTTTCTTCAAACTTGCCATGTCATTATTCCTCTCCAGTAGTTCATCAGTTAGAATTTTCTTCTCCTTTTAAATTTGAGCTACTTCTGGAGCCAAGACATGTTCGATTGCAGGAAATTTCAACTTTCTTATTAATAATTGGATCTCATATTCTGCACCTTGTATTAGTTTTTGGACAACTGTTGTTTCATCTGGATTCACCCCAAGCTTAATAATTTTATTCTTAAAATATTCACTTTAAGTTTGCAGAGCTTGAGAGTTAGCATTTTTTATTTTCAACTAAACAAATCCCTTTCCCAACAAGGATTTTGTATTACTTGTTTCTAATGAAGTTTTACTGGGATCATTATAAATTAACTCTTTAATTTTACAATGAAAACTTATCTTCTCAGGAAAAGGAATATATTTTGTATATATTTATAATCCAACAGTACTAAAATCAGATCCATAAGCAATTGAATATGAGAAAGGTGTTTAAATGAGAGTTTCAAATGACTCGTATCCATATCAATGATTGAAACGAGTTTGGTTTTAAAACAAGGAACAAATTGTGCCTCCAACTTGGTAGAAACATTACACTTGTTGTCCTATGAATCTTTCAAAACATTTAAATATACATGTTCTTTTTCTCGAGGAATGGGGGATAAGGTTTCACATTTAGCTCCTCCTATTTGTAATTGAAATCCAATTTCGGTTGAAGGATGTTCCCAGAAATATTCAACTTTTTTTCCTCCTCTCTACACCTTCTTACTCTTGCTTCTTTGAGATATTTCTCCTTCTAAATAAAAAAATCTAGCCCTATTTTCAACCCATTTTTAGAAGGAGACGAGTTTCAACTTCCATACTATTTTAAGTTTGAACCACACCTCCATTTTCCAATTTCTTTCATATAGGCTTTGGTTCATGCGCATAAGGATCATAAGAATTTTATATTCTCTTGTTGGAAATGATATAATGCGGATCATAAGACCACTTCTCTCCCAAATGGAAATTTATACCGTGTAAAATTTTTTCTACCTCCTTCGATTCTTTCCTATTATTAACAATGAAAGGACCAACAGTCTTGGGTAGCTTGAACCAATATGGCTTCTCGGAGAGGAAAAAATGCACTTTATCAACATGTAATCTCTACTTAATAAATTCCAATTCAAATACCCTCATAGGCATAAACACTGGTAACCTATATGGAGGGACATCTACACCATATAATATTATCTTTATGTAATCCTCAAATGGAAAAAAATATCTAACCTTTAAATCTCTACTCATTTGCAACACAAATTAAGCTTTTGGAAAATTTCTAGGAGGGGAAACATTGTTAACAAATTTGTAAGCAATTGACATGAAAGAAGAAAGAAAATAGGAGAAACCTTCATTATTTGGTTGGGATCTGACAACATCGATCCAATTCATAATTTTTTTCTTATTGTTATTGAAATCTGAAACATTCAATCCTAGGTCCATGAACTACTCAAAAATTACATATAGAAAGAGATATACTAATAGAGAGTTAAATCTAGAACAACCAATTATATTGAAGTTAAGGATTTGAGCATTAATGGTTTACTCCCAAAATGGAAGAATATCTTGCACCACAGTTGGTTGCATCACCAAATGAAACAATCCTATGTATTGAACATCTATCATTGATGCATCATATCTTCCAAGAATCCTCATGATTACTTGAAAATAGGATCCAACACCTTCAAAAAATTAAGATACAGGGAACTGGGAAGAATCTAAATGTAAAACAATGTTTGGAAGCAAAATGGAGGCATACAATTTCCTAGAATCTTCTGTTGAAAAGTTATGGAAATTTTAAAGAAGGGTTTCATCGGAAAATGGAAAATACTGGGTAGAATTTAGAAAAAATAGGGCCTAATGAATTAACAATGAAGAAAATTAGAAAATATTCTCCTTTAGGGAATTCATGAGAAAACATCGTTGAGGGTACAAATACAAGGTTATCCAGGTGATTAATTTTGGAAATTGATAAGTTTGAGGGATAATTGTAGAGAACATACCAGAATTCACCATTATATCATACATTTTGGACTTATTTTGTTTAACCATGGTGTTTTGATGATATTCCATTAAATTCACAGGGAAAATTGGATTAAAAATGTCATGTTCGGTTTCCATGAGGGGAATATGAGGGGAGGAGCCCAAAAGGATAAATTTATTTGAAATTTTAAAATTCTTTTTGAAAATTCACAAAGTGGAAAATGTGTCTAAATACCTGGTATAATTATTGTTCTAGGATGGAAGTTTTTCATTGCTGGAGGGAGCCATTGTCACCGAGAAAAAACAATGAAGATGATTAAATTAGGGGATAATGGAATTTTATTGGTGAAGTGGGGGTAATAGGGAATTGATGTAGAAAAAATAGTAAAAACACATGATGTGGAAGATGACGTTGGATGGTGACATGGTAATATGGGTGAGGTGGTGGGATCGAGGGGTGATACAAATGTGATGTGGACATACCTGATGCGCTCACCTAGAAATCACGCGCTCTTGCCGTAGAACAAACTAAAAACCATTTACCACTGATGGGGCCACTCATATTGGAAAATAATACCACCCTAAAGTGATGTTGGGGATGATACCAATCATCGATCTCCCGATAAGGGGTTCCCACTAGACCACTTATAAGGGAACTCACTAGCACAAAGTTCGTTCAGTTTTTGGTATCGAGTTCCCTCTGTGTGTGGGACCCAATGTAACTGACAACATCATGCTTGAGAATTGTGAACCCTTTAAAATTCATCTTACCCACCACAAGAATATGACCCAGTACCATATAAAATATTTAAAAAATGACCTTGCATCACCACCTTGGGCCAAATATTAGAGTCCTTTTTTATATATCAAATACATAGGAAAATCCCAATGAATTATTTTTCGAATATCTTTGCATTATTTTTTTACTTTTTTTTTCTTTCATATATGATTATTTGTAATTTTCCCAAATTTTAGCCTCAAGCTAAAAGGGACATTATAGCTAGCAGTATTTTATTTAGTTAAATAAAATGGGTAAGGAGGCCCCATAATCCTTGAGAAGGAAGAATAAACACTCCTCATGTGAAAGGAGGAAGAATAAAGCAGCTGATTTGAGCACCACATGGTGTGAACATGATTGGATCATGCTTGATCTAGTCATTTTGACCAAAGTCAACTAAGATGTCTAGATACATTGAACCTTCTTGGACAACGTAGTTTTAGAGGATGCTTTACTTGCATGAGCTAGGTGGCAAGTGTGAATGGGACCCATGGTGAGAGGAGTTAATTTGCTTTATAAGGAGGAGATGGCATCCCATTTTTCATTATGCATTAGCTTATTATTTTCATTGGGTCTGCAAAGACTTGCATCCCTGGGCTGTTTAGCAGGGTTGTAGTGTTATTAAACCCAAGGGTGTTCTTGGTCGGGAATCCCTACCTCATCCTCAGGAAGGAGAGGTTTTGAGCTCCATTTCCTCATTCCGGCATTTGGCCAAAGCTAACTCCTTTAGTACAACATTTTCTTGTAGGGCAGAGGACGTTGTGTTGCTGGGTGCAACAAGAGAGGAAATCATAGAGTCATTCTTTGGCTTGTTCTTCGATGGAGATCTTGCATATTATTTGGAGGAGTGGGTGAAATCCTGAATTTGGGAAACACTTTTTGGCGGACGACTAGAATTTGGGAGAAATTTTTAATTTCTCGTCCGAGAAAATAGTCAACTCTATTTCTCGACCGAGAGTTTTAAAAACTCTCGTCTGAGAGTTTTATTGGGTTTAACCGGAGTTAAAAATCTCTCGGACGAGAGTTATGCATTTTCTCGTCCGAGAGTTTTATTGACGGAAACTCTCGGGAAGACTTTCGAACGAGAGTTAAAAAAACTCTCGGATGAGAGTTTTAAAAACTCTCGGATGAGAGTTTACAAAACTCTCATCCTAGAGTTTTTTCAACTCTCGTTCGAGAGTTTTATTCCTATAATAAAACGCCAAAATTATTAAGTTGTTAAAATTGGTACTTTATTTTATATAAAACTCCCGGTACTTTAGAATTGGTACTTTATATAATTTTAATAATACTTTATTAAAATTAAAAAATGATAAAAAATAATAAAATTATAATTTTGTTTTAAATTATTTTATTATTATTAATGATAAAAAATACATAAAGATTTAATTAAATAAAATTTGTTACAATATTTTGTAATATCAATATTATATAAAAAACTAAAAATAGTTTATATAAACTAGTTGATATATTAATATAAATAAAATAAAATTCTAAAACATATATCAAAATAAAAACAACTATATATATATATAATAATTTTTTTGAAATTAATGAATAAATTTAAATTTAAAAAACAATTGACTAAATGCAATGAGGTGATAAAGGAGACAATGCATAGCACCTTAATATCGTTATAAATTCTTGGAAATCTTGAGAACTTTTTGAAGTGAGATGAGCTTCTTGGAATGGGTCACTTTATCTTCCACTTCAGTTTCACACGATTAACTTGAAAGGAAGTCTATTTTCCTAGGTATGGATGTAAGGGGATAAACAATATTATTTGAACATTGAGTGAGATGCCCTTCTTGGAATGGGCCCTCTTATCTTCCACTTTAGTTTCACAAGATTAAATTGAAATGAAGTTTATTTTCCTAGGTATGGATGTAAGGGGATAAAGAATATTATCCGAAAAGGAAATGAATGTTAAGTGGGACATTCCAAGCAGAAGTGTATGGGATTGGAGAATTACGTTATTGCAGAAAACTAACCCTTGACCCCTTAAACCCTAATTCCTAACCCCTAAACCCTTAACTCCCTAAACCCTAAACCTCTAAACCCTTAACCCCTAACCCATTTACCCCCACTAAACCTCTAAATCCCTAACCCATTTAACCCCTAAATGCTAAACCTCTAAACCCTTAACCCCTACCCCTAACACGTTAACCCCTAACCCATTTAAGCACCTAAACCCCAAAACCCCTAACTCCTAAACCCTAAAATCCTTAACTGCTAAATCCCCTAACCCCCTAAACCTCTAAACCAATCCTAACCCATTTAACCCCCTAAACCCTAAAACCCTAACCCCTTAAACACTAATTCCCAACCCATAACCCTTGACCCCTTAACCCTTGACCCCTTAAACCCTATTTACTAACCCCTAAACCCTTAAACCCTAACCCCTTAAACCCTAATTCCCAACCCCTAACCAATTCAACACCCTAAACCCCTAAGAACCTAACCCATTTAAGTGTGGATTCCATTTAACCCCCAAAACCCTAACCCCTAACCCCTAAAATCCTTCACTGCTAAATCCCCTAACCCCCTAAACCTCTAAAATTGTAACCCATTTAACCCTGTAAACCCTAAACCTCTAAACACTTAACCCCTAACCCCTTAAACCCTAATTCCAAACCCCTAACCAATTCATCACCCTAAACCCCTAAAAACCTAACCCATTTAACCCCATTAACCCCTAACTTCTAACCCCTAAAATCCTTAACTGCTAAATCCCCTAACCCCCTAAACCTCTAAACCAACCTTAACCCATTTAACCCCCTAAACCCTAAACCTATAACCCCTTAAACCCTAATTCCCAACCCATAACCCATTCAACCCCTTAAACACCTAAAGCTCTAACTCCTTAACCCTTGACCCCTTAAACCCTAATTCCTAACCCCTTACCCATTTAAACCCTAAACCTCTAAACCCTTAACCCCTAACCCATTTACCCCCACTAAACCTCTAAACCCCTAACCCATTTAACCCCTAAACCCTAAACCTTTAAACCCTTAACCCCTACCCCAAACCCCGTTAACCGTAACCCATTTAAGCCCCTAAACCCCAAAACCCCTAACCAGTCAACACCCTAATCCCACTAAAACCTAACCCATTTAAGATTGGATTCCATTTAAACCCCAAAACCCTAACCTCTAACCCCTAAAATCCTTCACTGCTAAATCCCCTAACCCCCTAAACCTCTAAACCCATAACCCATTTAATCCCCCAAACCCTAAACCTCTAAACCCTTAACCCTTAACCCCTTAAACCCTAATTCCCAACCCATAACCCTTGATCCCTTAAACCTAATTCCTAACCCCTAAACCCTTAACCCCACTAAACTCTAAACCTCATCCTTAACCCCTAACCTATTTACCCCACTAAACCTCTAAACCCTTAACACATTTAACCCTAAACCCTAAACCTCTAAACCCTTAACCCCTACCCCTAACCCGTTAATCACTAACCCATTTAAGCCCCTAAACCCCAAAACCCCTAACCAATTCAACACCCTAAACCCCTAAAAATGAAACTCATTTAAGTGTGGATTCCATTCAACCCCCAAAACCCTAACCTCTAACCCCTAAAATCATTCACTGCTAAATCCCCTAACCCCCTAAACCTCTAAACCTATAACCCATTTAAGCCCCTAAACCCAAAAAACCCTAACCAATTCAACACCCTAAACCCCTAAAAACCTAACCCATTTAAGTGTGGATTCCATTTAACCCCCAAAACCCTAACCCCTAACCCCTAAAATCCTTCGCTGCTAAATCCTGTAACCCCCTAAACCTCTAAACCTATACCCCATTTAACCCCCTAAACCCTAAACCTCTAAACCCTTAACCCCTAACCCCTTAAACCATAATTCCCAACCCATAACCCTTGACCCCTTAAACCCTAATTCCTAACCCCTAAACCCTTAACCCCATAAACCCTAAACCTCTAAACCCTTAACCCCTAACCCATTTACCCCTACTAAACCTCTAAACCCCTAACCCATTTTACCCCTAAACCCTAAACCTCTAAACCCTTAACCCCTACCCCTAACCCGTTAACCCTTACCCCATTTAAGCCCCTAAACCCCAAAACCCCTAACCCCTTAAACCCTAATTACCAACCCATAAACCTTGACCCCTTAACCATTGACACCTTAAACCCTAATTCCTAACCCCTAAACCCTTAACCCCTAACCCCTTAAACCCTAATTCCCAACCCCTAACCAATTCAACACCCTAAACCCCTAAAAACCTAACCCATTTAAGTGTGGATTCCATTTAACCCCCAAAACCTTAACCCCTAACCCCTAAAATCCTTCACTGCTAAATCCCCTAACCCCCTAAACCTCTAAACCTGTAACCCATTTAACCCCCTAAACCCTAAACCTCTAAACCCTTAACCCCTAACCCCTTAAACCCTAATTCCCAACCCCTAACCAATTTAACACCCTAAAACCCTAAAATCCTAACCCATTTAAGTGTGGATTCCATTTAACCCCCAAAACCCTAACCCCTAACCCCTAAAATCCTTCACTGCTAAATCCCCTAACCCCCTAAACCTCTAAACCTGTAACCCATTTAACCCCTAAACCCTAAACCTCTAAACCCTTAACCCCTAACCCCTTAAACCCTAATTCCCAACCCCTAACCAATTCAACACTCTAAACCCTTAAAAACCTAACCAATTTAACCCCATTAACCCCTAACTTCTAACCCCTAAAATCCTTAACTACTAAATCCCCTAACCCCCTAAACCTCTAAACCAACCCTAACCCATTTAACCCCCTAAACCCTAAACCTATAACCCCTTAAACCCTAATTCCCAACCCATAACCCATTCAACCCCTTAAACACCTAAACCTCTAACCCCTTAACCCTTGACCCCTTAAACCTTAATTCCTAACGCCTAACCCATTTAACCCCCTAAACCCTAAACCTCTAAACCCTTAACCCCACCCCTAACCTCGTTAACCCCTAAAATCATGGCCTTGCTAAATCCCCCAACCCCCAAACCTCTAAACCAACCCTAACCCATTTAACCCCCTAAACCCTAAACCTATAACCCCTTAAACCCTAATTCCCAACCCATAACCCATTCAACCCTTTAAACACCTAAACCTCCTAACCCCTTAACCCTTGACCCCTTAAACCCTAATTCCTAACCCCTAACCCATTTAACCCCCTACACCCTAAACCTCTAAACCCTTAACCCCTAACCCATTTACCCCCACTAAACCTCTAAACCCCTAAACCTTAAACCTCTAAACCCTTAACCCCTACCCCTAACCCGTTAACCCTTAACCCATTTAAGCCCCAAAACCCCAAAACCCCAAAACCCCTAACCAATTCAACACCCTAAACCCCTAAAAACGTAACCCATTTAAGCGTGGATTCCATTTAACCCCCAAAACTCTAACCCCCAACCCCTAAAATCCTTCACTGCTAAATCCCCTAACCCCCTAAACCTCTAAACCTGTAACCCATATAACCCCCTAAACCCTAAACCTCTAAACCCTTAACCCCTAACCACTTAAACCCTAATTCCCAACCCATAACCCTTGACCCCTTAAACCCTAATTCCTAACACCTAAACCCTTAACCCCCTAAACCCTAAACCCTTAACCCCTAACCCATTTACCCCCACTAAACCTCTAAACCGCTAACCCATTTAACCCCTAAACCCTTAACCCCTACCCCTAACTCGTTAACCCCTAACCCATTTAAGCCCCTAAACCCCGAAACCCCTAACCAATTCAACACCCTAAACCCCTAAAAACCTAACCCATTTGAGTGTGGATTCCATTTAACCCCCAAAACCCTAACCCCTAACCCCTAAAATCCTTCACTGCTAAATCCCCTGACCCCCTAAACCTCTAAACCTGTAACCCATTTAAGCCCCTAAACCCCAAAACCCCTAACCAATTCAACACCCTAAACCCCTAAAAACCTAACCCATTTAAGTGTAGTTTCCATTTAACCCCCAAAACCCTAACACCTAACCCCTAAAATCCTTCGCTGCTAAATCCCCTAACCCCCTAAACCTCTAAACCTATAACCCATTTAACCCCCTAAACGCTAAACCTCTAAACCCTTAACCCCTAACCCCTTAAACCATAATTCCCAACCCATAACCCTTGACCCCTTAAACCCTAATTCCTAACCCCTAAACCCTTAACCCCTTAAACCCTAAACCTCTAAACCCTTAACCCCTAACCCATTTACCCCTACTAAAACTCTAAACCCCTAACCCATTTAACCCCTAAACCTTAAAACTCTAAACCCTTAACCCCTACCCCTAACCCATTAACCCTTAACCCATTTAAGCCCCAAAACCCCAAAACCCCTAACCCCTTAAACCCTAATTCCCAACCCATAACCCTTGACCCCTTAAACCCTAATTCCTAACCCCTCAACCCTTAACCCCTAATCCCTTAAACCCTAATTCCCAACCCCTAACCAATTCAACACCCTAAACCCCTAAAACCTAACCCATTTAAGTGTGGATTCAATTTAACCCCCAAAACCCTAACCCCTAACCCCTAAAATCCTTCACTGCTAAATCCCCTAAACCCCTAAACCTCTAAACCTGTAACCCATTTAACCCCTAAACCCTAAACATCTAAAACCTTAACCCCGAACCCCTTAAACCCTAATTCCCAACCCATAACCAATTCAACACCCTAAACTAAAACCTAACCCATTTAAGTGTGGATTCCATTTAACCCCAAAACCCAACCCTAACCCCAAAATCACTCACTTGCTAAAATCTTATTCTATTCTAAGCATAGAAATTTGAATAGCAAGATATTATGCTAGGAATTCTACGATCACACACTATTTTAGCTTCATGCATAATACATAATCTCTTCTACCATTGATCATTAATTGCGAAAATAAAATCAATTGCATGCACACATTAAAACCACAAACAATCACACATATGAACAAAGTATTTAATGGAAAAGCTTAAAGCTGAAAACCCAACTATCTGTATATTATATGTCATGGATATCATGTAACAATCATAGTACAAAGCTCCTCACAAGCTCTCATGCACACCCTCAATTGTTGCACACTATCAAGCTAGATCTAGCAAAACACATGCTCAAATATTTTGCCACTTGATAGCCATCCTCTATTGCATTTTTTTAATGCTATGGGATGGATTCATTAAATAGATAAACCACCTGGCTTGTACTGCGCAATCCTCATGGGCTTCTCCACCTATATGTGTGTTGCAAATAGCAACACTATAGTCACAACTGATAGTTAACCCGCTCTTTCACCTATTTCACACCTTTGGTCTCCAGCTGTCCATGCAGGATAAGCGATGCATTCTTTAGTTGATTTATGAGTTTATAATTAGTGAATTAATTAATAATTAATTCACACCACTCTCACTAATTGTATCAATTAGTTAAGCTGAACTCTAAATAGCTCAACTATGTTTAGATTAGTTAAATTGAATACAACTCCACTAACTTCCTCAATCAACTCCACCAAACTCTGTCACCTGAGTTCTAACCTAAGTCTCCATGCAATAGCTTCACTAAACCCTCAGGAATAGTGTAATTCCTTTTGTCAGCTACATGTGCCACATCTGTGCACTTCACTGAAGCACTCCAAGAGGATAAGATAATGTTTAAAGTCCAAATATTATTAAGAGCTAATAATATTCGACATATCTATTTTTAGACTAGCAATCTAAAAATAGATTCCGCGTAGTATGTCTAAAAATACAAGTCCATCTATTTTTTCCGACTTGACCAACCATCCACAAATAGCATCATGTAACTCATAGAACATGATCCATATGTCTAAAAATAGACATAGTCTAAAAATAGACTTTGTGCCAAAAATATCCTGCGGACCCACTTAGTGAAGGCGACTTCTTTCTACTAAGCTCATCATCTTGTTGCAATCTCAACACTCCCTCTCAACAAGATAAGGATTATCTGCCACCCCTATCTTGCCTCTGTGGTATTCAAATTTTCTCCTGGTGAGCGCCTTCGTTAAGATAGCAACATCCTGATCCTCCGTGGGAATGTATGAAAGTAACATGATCTTTCGCTACACACAATCTCTGATATGATGATACCGGATGTCAATGTGTTTAGATATATCATGAAATACTAGATTAACCAAGAGTTTGATGCAACTCTGATTATCACAATATATCACAGTAGGATCTAAGTGTGAACCGAACAACCCGACCAGGATCTTCCTCATCCATATAGCCTCGCATGCATCCAAACTCGCTGCCATATATTCGACCTGCAGCAGGCGAGTGCCACGGATCTACGCTTCCTGCTGGTACCCAGCTGGCGGCGACCCGATGCGAAAATCCCCTCCAGATGTCTCTTTCTATCTGTTCTGTCTGTTGGGCTCTGCCCAATCCGCTCAGGTGAAGCCACATAGCTTCACCTCATCCGATTGTTTGTACCACAATCCATATCCCGATGTGCCTCTGAGATATCTCAATACATGCTTGCCTGCCTTCCAGAAGAGCTTGGTTGGCTTAACCATAGCTTGTGAAAGCTGGTTAACAGCATAGCATATGTCGGGTCGTGTATTGACCAGATACATAAGCGACCCCACCAACTATCGATAAGCAGTGGCATCCACTACCTCCGCCGAAGTAGCATCCTCCTTCCTCCAACCTCCAGGAAGAGGAGTATCAACAGGCTTGCAGCCATGCATGTTGAACTTCTCCAGTATCTCCTGGGCATACTTGCCTTGAGAAACAAACAGTCCATGCTTATTTGTAAATTTCCAATCCCGGGAAATAATGAAGGAGGCCCAAGTCCTTCATCTCAAACTCCTTTGCAAGATCCTCATTGCACCCCAGTATCAACTGACTCATCCTACTAAAATCAAATCATCTACATAAAGTACAATGATCGGCAACTTACCCTCCACCCACAATGCGAGGTATAGGTTCGGATCCGCCTCACTCTTGGAGAATCCAAGTCCGGTGAAATAACTGTCTATCCATGTGTACCAAGCACGAGGTGCTTGCTTCAACCCGTATAGTGCTCTCTTGAGTCTGCACACATGCGACTCACTGCTGAAGATCTCGAAACCTTCAGGCTGCTCTATGTACACCTCCTCCTCAATGACTCCGTTGAGGAACGCAATCTTCACATCCATCTAATGGATGTGCCACCCCATCTGCGCTGAGAGAGCTAGGATCGTCTGTATGGAAGAGTGCCTTGCGACGGGTGCAAAGGTCTCCTCATAATCGATCCCCTCAATCTGTGAGAAGCCACGGGCAAAAAATCTTGCCTTATACTTCTCCACACTCCCGTCAACCGGCTGCTTCACTTTGTAGATCCATCGCGAACCCACCACTGATTTCCCCTCCAGTCACGGGACAATCTCCCATGCACTGTTTCTGACAATCGAATCATACTCTTCCACCATGGCATCTACCCATGCAGGGTCCTCCACAGCTTCCTCGAAAGAGGATGGCTCTGTCATGACACATTTGCTCACAAGAGCCATGTATCTAGTGTACCGGTCCGGTGATTGTCTCTATCTGCGCTGTGATGTAGGTGGTCCTACAACCTTCTCTGCATCTTGAGCCAGTCGCTCAGCTTCTGTAGTGCGCTTGCGCCCTCTGATGGTTGGCACTGCATGAGTGGTCTCTTCCACTCCATGAACCTCATCTTGTGGTTGATCCACATCCTGAGACTCATCCTTAGGAGCTAACAGCTCCTCATATGCATGCAAGTGTGGCTCCCTCTCAAGCGAACACTGCATGGCTTTCTCCTCCTGAAATTTGATATCCCGTCGCACAACAGTCTTGCGACTGTCTGGAAAATACACACGATAGTTGTGGGGTGTATCAGTGTACCCAAAAAATATCCCAACCTCTGCGGTCGGCTCTAGCTTCTTCCTGGCATCCTTTGTTACATGCACGTAAACAGGTGAACCAAAAATCCTCAAATGGGAAATATCAGGCCTCTTACCAAAAAACGCCTCCTCGGGTGTACTCATGCCAAGTATCTTGTGAGGACAACGGTTCTGCACATATACTGCAATATTGCATGCCTCTGCCCACAAGTGAATAGGTAGGCCCTGATCATGCAACATCGCCGGTGCATCACCCACGATCGTTTTGTTCTTCCGCTCAGCAACCCCGTTTTGCTGTGGGTTATGAGGTGCTATGAGCTCTCTTCGAATTCCTTCTGCGCTGCAAAAGTCCTTGAATTCGCCAGAGATGAATTCACCACCATTGTCGCTCCTAAGAGCCTTCACCTACTTCCACGATTCTTTCACAACCAGTGCCTTGAACTCACATAACTTTGAGTATTTATTGCTCTTCTTCTGCATGAAGAAGATCCAGCACTTCTGAGAAAAATCATCAAAAAATATCACATAGTACCTGTGCTTTGTTGTCGAAGCTACTGAGGAAGGTCCACACATGCGTGTGGTCTCTCTGATATTTCAATGGCGCGACTATCCTTCTCGTGAAAGGTGGATTTCATAAATTTTCCCAAGGTACATCCCATACAACGATATGACTGCGCAAGAGTGCCTTTAGGAAGCCCGGTAAGAAATGCAACACGATATCTTCAAATCTCCATGGTGAAGGTGGCCCACTCTTCGGTGCCACAACTCGCCATCATCCCGACTCACCACTCCTTTTGCTTTGCCTACCATTGCTACACAGCCATCTACCTGCAATTGATAAGGTTCTTAACTCGAACCCCTATCCTCCGGTTCTCACCAATTGCCTTACTACGCAGGAAATCCTTTCCCTCGCTAAAGGCAACATCATATCCCTTGTCTTCTAACATCGCCATAGAGATAAGATTCTTCTTCAATCCTGGAACATGCATCACATCCTTCAATATGAAGGGTTTACTAGACTCCCTCTCAAAGGAAATGGTACCGATACCAGTCGCACTGTATCTACCATCATCACCCATCTCGATGTGCACTCCAAGATCTTTCTCATCCAGATCAGTAAACAAATCTCAATCTCCTGTCATGTGAAAAGACACACCACTGTCAAGAAACCACACTGATCCCGTCATACTTGAGACCAAGCATGTGATCAGTGAAAAATCCAGCTCAAACTGCGAGGCTAAGGCCTCTCCAACTGCAGTCCCAGCAGCCTGCTTATTTTTCTTCTTCTGTGGACAATTAGTGGCGTAATGTCCGTGTTGGTGACAGTGAAAGCACTTCACCTTGGACATGTCTGCTTCTTGCCTTTCGCACGGAATGAGAAGCTTTCTTGCTCTTCCCCTTCTTTACTTTGGCAGCCAAAGCGCAATTCTCTTCATCAGAGTTCTTTGATGAAGATCCATCACTGGTACTTCGCCTTATCTCCTC
The DNA here is from genome assembly GCA_034641835.2 of Pinus albicaulis. Taxonomy (NCBI): domain Eukaryota; kingdom Viridiplantae; phylum Streptophyta; class Pinopsida; order Pinales; family Pinaceae; genus Pinus; species Pinus albicaulis. The sequence continues at coordinate 814,382,982 of CM076577.1, forward strand.
TTGCACAAGATCCGACCAAAGTCGCTCCCATCCTGGCAATTTCTCCCGACCATTGACAGAGTCCTGATAGGAGTGCCAACTCTTCGAAAGCCCAAGGAGAGCCAAGCTCACCAAGTCCTCATCATCAACAGTCACCCCCACACTTCCCAGCTCATCCCTGCATTGGATGAACTTCGTGAGGTACTTGGGCATACTGTCGCCTTTCTTCATCTTTATGTTCCTGAGTTTGTTCTTGAGCGCCAACTTCCTCTGGTCGCTCTTACTTTGGAATAAATCTGTCAAGGCTTTCCACATCAAGAATGGAGAAGCCTTACCATGAAGGCTGGACACTATGTGATCCTTCACACCCTCTAACAGAATCCTTCGACACTTTGCTGTCTTCTTTTGCCATGCGTCAAGTACGGCAGCATCACTAGAAGTAGGCTTTGGAATTTCTGCATCTATGAACTCCTTCAACCCATTGTCATCTAGCGCTGCCTCCATCCTGTTCTTCCATGCAATATAATTCGAGCTGCCCTCAAGGGCATACTCCAATCGCAATCCGTTGAAAGACATCTCAACTTCGACACCAAGAAAACACTGCTGCAAATTCGAATTCCACCAGCACAAAACTCAACTGCTTCAATGTTTTGCAATTGCTCCAATGATCAATAGAGCTCCGATACCATGTAGAAATTTGAATAACTGAGATATTATTCACCGATATTCTCCTGATCACACAATATCTTAGCTTCATGCATAATACAAAATCTCTTCTACCATTGATCATCACATGCAGAAATAAAATCAATTGCATGCATACATTAAAACCACAAACAATCACACATATGAACACAGTATTTAATGGGAAAGCTTAAAGCTGAAAACCCCAACTATATGTATATTATATTTCATGGAGATCATGTAACAATCATAGTACAAAAGCTCCTCACAAGCTCTCATGCACACCCTCAATTGCTACACACTATCAAGCTAGATCTAGCAAAACACATGCTCCAATATTTTGCCACTTGATAGCCAGCCTCTAATGTGTTTTCAATGCTATGGGATGGCTTCATTAAATAGATAAGCCACGTGGCTTGAACTGCGCAATCCTCATGGGCTACTCCACCTATCTGTGTGTTGCAAATAGCAACAGTATAGTCACAATTGATAGTTAACCTGCTCTTTCACCTAACTCTACATTGGTCTCCACTGAAACTGTCCATGCACTGAAGTTAACTGATGCATTCTTTAGTTTATTTATGAGTTTATAATTAGTGAATTAATTAATAATTAATTCACACCACTCTCACTAATTGTATCAATTAGTTAAACTGAATACAAATAGCTCAACTATGTTTAGATTAGTTAAACTGAATACAACTCCACTAAATTCCTCAATCAACTCCACCAAACTCTGTCACATGAGTTCTAACTGAAGTATCCATGCAATAGCTCCACTTAACCCTCAGGAATAGCGTAATTCCTTCTGTCAGCTCCTGTGCCACATCCGTGCACTTAACTGAAGTGATCCAAGAGAATAAGATAATGTTTAGAGTCCAAATATTATTAAGAGCTAATAATATTCGACATATCTATTTTTACACTGGCAATCTAAAAATAGATTCCGCCCAATATGTCTAAAAATAGAAGTCCATATATTTTTTCCAACTTGACCAACCATCCACAAATAGCATCCTGCAACTCATAGAACATGATCCATATGTCTAAAAATAGACATAGTCTAAAAATAGACTTTGCGCCAAAAATAGCCTGCAGGCCCACTTAGTGAAGGCGACTCCTTTCCACTAAGCTCATCATCTTGTTGCAATCTCAACACCTGTAACCCATTTAACCCCCTAAACCCTAAACCTCTAAACCCTTAACCCCTAACCTCTTAAACCCTAATTCCCAACCCCTAACCAATTCAACACCCTAAACCCCTAAAAACCTAACCCATTTAACCCCATTAACCCCTAAATTCTAACCCCTAAAATCCTTAACTACTAAATCCCCTAACCCCCTAAACCTCTAAACCAACCCTAACCCATTTAACCCCCTAAACCATAAACCTATAACCCCTTAAACCCTAATACCAAACCCATGACCCATTCAACCCCTTAAACACCTAAACCTCTAACCCCTTAACCCTTGATCCCTTAAACCCTAATTCCTAACCCCTAACCCATTTAACCCCCTAAACCCTAAACCTCTAAACCCTTAACCCCTACCCCTAGCCTGTTAACCCCTAACCCATTTAAGCCCCTAAACCCCAAAACCCCTAACCCATTTGACCCCTTAAACCCTAAACACGTAAACCCCTAACATATAAACCCCTAAACCCTAAACATATAAAACCCTAAACATATAAACCCCTAAACCCTAAACATATAAAACCCTAACATATAAACCCCTAAAATTTTTGATTAAAACATTTAATAAAACTCTCGGCCGAGAGTTTGGCCGCGCTGTTAAATGTAACTTCAGGTGGGTTAAAATCTCGGTCGAGAGTTTTATAAATTTCTCGTCCGAGACATTATCTCGGCCGAGAGTTTCTGGTCAACGAAAAACCTAGAAAATTCTGCAGTTTTCAGGAACCTGCAATTTTGGAGGGGCAGAACACCTACAAAAACAAAATGTTATATGTCGGACCAAGTACCATTAGATTCATCTCTGAATCTAGTTTCTGATGATATAATATTTGTGGAGTTTCATTAAAAAATTCAATTTTTTATTAATTTTTTACTAAACTGTGTCACTGTGGAATTTCCTTGTTCGAAAAATTGCACTGAATGAAAATTCAATAACTTTCAAATGACAAAACCAAAAAATTTCAGAAAAATCATATTGCATTTCCTCTCCCTGTCTACTTCAAAAGGGTACTCTCATTTTTCTTATTGACGATCACATTGAAAAGAAAATCTAGGGATCATAAAATGTACTGAAACATCACTGTTTTTTTGTCTTCGTCCATTTCAAAAAATAATAAAAAATAGAAATTTAATCTGAAAATTACCGAAAAATAGTCTTTGCACTAGTGCAATATATGCATATTATGATGCTATGGTTTTTTTCCAAAAAATGAATAACCTTCCCTAAAAAAAGTTATGGATCATAAAGTGACTATTTATGTTTGCCTGAAAATTTCAAGTATATGCAATTAGTAAACAATAAATTTACCCCTCTATATGTCAATATTTAAAAAAAAAAATATGGGTATGGAGGTAAGACAATTCTCTAAAATTCTTGTTTTTATGTCAAAGCATAATTTGCAATAAAAATATGAGTTTAGTGGAGTTGAAGTTGAAAAACATAGAAAATTACAATTTTCAATGTCAAAAAAGGGCAAAAAGTGTTTCCCAACTTCACATTTTCACCCGTAGAGGAGACTCCTGGGAATTATTTCAGATCTTTAGCACCAGGCCAATCACTCACCATCTCTCACAGCATATTCTAGGGCAGAAACTGCGTTATTTTATGCAGGCAGTTGCTGGGAGGGTCATTTGAGCTTATCAGGAGAAGTGTTTTTGAGTAAAAGGGATCAACCCTTTGCTTGAGGACATTATCAGAGGAGGGCATGAGTATTTCAGATCTGCCATAGCCTCATCCTTATTTTGATTCAGTTGCAGTGATAGTTATTTGTCACATTGTACATTTCCTGGCATTTCTAGCAATCTTTCCTAGATTGGCTAGAAATCTTGTATTGGAGACCATTATTCTATTCTTGGGAATTTATTTGTATAGTTTAGCCATATTTCATGTATATGCATCTACAACATCAGCTAATCTAATGTAGGCAGCGCTATCACTGCTCTCCAGCATTTTGTGCAATTGCAGCAACTCTTGTATTTCATGTTTTGATCATTGGAGGTTGATTCCGATAGCTTGAGTGGCTTGCCCCTCAAGATATTTCTGTATATTGTAGCTGATAAATTAGTAAACATGATGGCTGTATTATATTCCATTTATTGATGTGTACAGATTTGCAAAGTTTCATGATTATGCTCATATGTTGTTGTAGGCTCTCTCTTTGAGCATTCTTTAAGGGATCTAGTTTGGGGAGATCTGAATAACCCATCTAGAGTCATTTCTTTGGGCTCCACTTCTGGAAGATAAGTGTTTAATGAGTTAACAAGGGGATCCCAACCCCCTTTCAGCTTATTTTTGCATTGCCTTCCTTATACAACGTTCCCATGGACCACATTGCAGAAATTCCCGAAAAAGGAACATCATAGTTGTATCAAAGCATCAATCTTGGCTCAACCTGTGCAGCCCAAGATAATATGCCATTAGAAGGAGAATCTATTCACTTAAAAGAGGACATGTACAGAGGAAATAAGAAAAGAGGAATGACGGAAGAGGAGGTATCCATTCTTCTTTTCCAGACCATGGAGGGTATCATTGAAGACCTTGAGGAGAAAGAAAGGGAAAAATGGAAAGATTTTCTAAGAGGGTTTGTGGATGAAGCAAGCCCTATTTGTGACCACGTTGGGTGTGAGCATTCAGCCACACATGCAGATCCACAACGCTGTCCATTGCCCACTTGCACTGCCGAGAGGATGGAGGAAGAAGATGAGGCCATTGGAGGAGCAGCGCTGCAACTCAAAGGTATGGCTCATGATTGTTGGTTTGAAAATCCTGTTTCACATTATCATGCAAATGTAAAAACATATGATGAGTTCACTAAGGGTTTGGTGAAGAAATTTGATGGAAGTCAATGTGAATCATCATGTATCATAACTTCAAACACTTTGCATGCATTGGAAGGAAACATGAAACAAACTCCATTCCATATTTCTGAAGGGGATATAAACATGTATGATGGCTTGCTAAGGGCAAGATCCCCATTGTGTGAAGGGCCCTCTTCCATTTGTGAAGTCATGGAGGTACTTCCTTCAAGAGAGGACCAAGATCTAGGGTCTCTCCTTGATGATGAGGTAATCTCACTTATTGATGGGGAGGATGAGCACAAGAAAACCAACAATGCTGTCATATTGGGAGGAGATCCATAACCACATGGAGGTGAAAGGGGAGCTATTGCTTCTATTAGAGGAGCCCTTGTATCTTTGCAAGGAGTTCCAACTGTTTCAACATGTGGAAGCCAAGGCACAATTCCGGAGCCATATGTAACAGTTTTTAGGGATTGTGAGATGGAGGAGGAAGAGAAGGATCATCATCAAGGGTTGATACACCCTTATCTATTCCGGAAAGTCTTTGCACAAGAGAAGGAGACTGTACAGCGTAGTGAAGAGAGGGAAAAATCAATCCACTTATACATGTAGTCCACTTCTGAACTTGATGTCTCACTATATGGAGGAATTCCGCCTAGAAGACCACCTGATCTAGAGTTGATGAGGGGCATCTTGTCATTTGGTTCACCACTCTTGGATTCCAGAGAGGTGAAGACATTGGAGGAGTCCAACACAACACAAAGAGTTTGGGGTAAACCCAAGGAGGAGGGAGACACTCTCTCATTTTCAGTATCACCCACTCTCATCAGTTATACTACGCTGACAGAATTTGCTGCAGGGATGGAGGATGGCATCTTCATGAGGCAGGATGACTGCTCCATAGATTTGGAGGGGAAGAGGATACTTCTTTTGAGGGAGGACTCTTTCATACATAGGAGTGGATGGATGCCACTCATGCTTACTTTGACCCAGCTTGGGAGATTCCTTTTGGATGACGGCTTCTCATGGGAGGCCAACTTCCAAAGGACACCATCACTATTTGAGCATGAGCAATTGCATGAGGGGCATGGCAGCATTTTGGAGGATGAATTTGGCATGGGGGATGTCAAAGTAGCAGGTAGCAGTGTGAGGAGAGCATCGCATTTCAGATTACCAGCGCTGTCTATGAGGAGGATTGATCCGTGTTGCAGGTCTTAGCTTTTGGTAGAGTACTCCAAGCATCTAGGTGCATGCATGGTTTTGGATGACCCAGATGGAGATGACAGGTACATGGTGGATGATATGGTCATCCATTATTATGATAGAGTCTTCTTGACTAGGGCTTCTAGTCTCAAGGAGAAACTATTGCATGCAACATGTGAGGATTTTCTATTTATGCACTTTGATGCATAATTTTCTTTGTTAGAGGAGTTCACTTGGGAGGGCATTCAGCATGATCTATATCAGCATATGGATAGATGGATAGCCTAGATGTTTTTAGAGAGTTTGGAACAACCATTTCCCTACTCATTAGAGGTGAGGGAGAGAATTCAGAGGAGCCAATTCAACTCAAGGATTAGAGTACATGGTAAAGAAGGTATACACTCTAATTTTGATTTACCTTTCTTTACTTTACATGGGCAGCTTGATGAGCTAAGGATGATCACATCTCCTTATGCTCCTTATTATGATGTACTTGTGGCCCATTATAGCAATAACACTGTTACCGATGAAATAGGTAACCGCACTGTTACCTACTTTTTTTTGGTAGCATAAAAAGCACTCGATTTTGAAAAGTGGTGATGCAGAATCACCCCTTTTTTTTGTGCACAATTTTGACACTAATATTTTTATTTCTGAAGTATGAATATTTGTTTTAAAATGTTACTTATTTTCATGCTAATTTTGAAACGTATTGATGCAACATCAACTTTTTTTTTAGAGCGGTGATTTTCATGCTAATTTTGAAACATATTGATGCAACATCAACCTTTTTTTTAGAGTGGTGATTTTCATGTTGGTAATAAAACAAAAAACTTAGATAATATATATATATATATAAACAATAAAAAAAACCAATAAAAATGTAAAAAAAAAACAAATTAACTATAAAAAAAAACAAAAATATTCGAAAATTATATCAAAAGAAATGACAAAATTTGAAAAAAAAAACACGTAATTTAAAGAAAAAAAACAAAAATTAACCAAAAAAATAAAAATAAAAAAACATCAAAAACATTTTTTTCTAAGTTATTGAAAAAAACCATATAATTAAAAAAATTAAATTAAATTACAAAATCAAAATTTAGATAAAAAAAAATAAAACACAAAAAAGAAAAAATTAAATTTAAAAATTTAAATTAAAAAAATAATAATAATAAGAAAAAAAATACAAAAAAAAAAAGAAAAAGAAAAAGAAAAAGAAAATTAAAATAAAAGAATAAAAATAAAAAAAACTATCATTAAAAAACAAAAAAAATGAAAACAACCACCTACAAATAATTAAAAAACAAATATCCATAAATTCACTGTTTTTTTTTTTAAATGAAACAATTTATAAATTTTAAAAATGAAAAACTAAATAAACTAAAAGATTAAAAAAAAATAAATAAATAAAATTTAATAAATTTAATAAATAAATTTTAAATTTTAAAAAATAATTAATCTAAAATATTAAATTTAAAAACAAAATTTAAAAAAATAAAAATAAAAAAATAAAACAAATTAAATTTAAAAAAATAATTTTAATTTTTTTGAATTTAAAAAAAAATTAAAAAAAATCAAATTAAAAAAATATTAAAAATTAAAAAAGAATTAAAAAAAAAAAGAATTTTTTGATCGGTGGCTCTAACACTCCAATATGTCGCTAGGGGGCGAGTTGTCAACCTGCGAGGCCGTGATGTAACCCCTCGTGACGTCAAAGGTTTAATTGCTACTGGCGGGGAGGGCGTATCTCGAATCGCCCTCCCGCCAGTGGATGGTGGGTTTTCCCGCCGCCTCTCACGCCAAACTCCGCTGCCACGTGGGCGAGAGGCCGATTGGCGGCGCCACCACGATCAAATTTTTTTTTTTTTTTCAAAAAATTTAGAATTATTTTTTTTAATTTAATTTTTATATTTGAAATTTAATTTGTTTTAATTTTTTTGTTTTTTTCTATTTTTTTTTTTAAATTTTATTATTTTTTTTGTTTTTAATTTTTTTTTGTTTTTGTTTTTTTTTTTTTCTAAATTTTGTTAATAATTTTTATTAAATTTTGTATTTTTTTTTTTAAATTTTTTCATATATATATTTTTTTATTATTAAATTTTATGTTTTGTTTTTTCATATAATTTTTTAAAATTTAATAAATTTTGTATTTTTTTTTTTAAATTTATTTGAATTTAATATTTTTTTTTGAATTTTATTATTTTATTATTATTATTTTTTTAATTTATATATTTTATATATATATATATATATATATATATATATATATATATATATATATATTATAATTTATTTCAATTAAACTTGTGTATTTAAAATTGGATTTTTTTTTTTTTCCTTTCTCTCTCTCCAAATTAATTTGTTTTTTATTTTATTTTTTATTTAATATATTTTTTTCAAATTTTCATTTTTAATTGATTTTTAAAGTTTTTTTACTTTTTATTTTAACCATTTATTTATTTTCTTTATATTTAAAATTTGTTTTTTATTTCAAAATTTATTTGTTTATTCATTTCTTTATTAAAATTTAATATTTTTCTTTTTTAAATTTAATTTGTTATTTTAATATTAACATTTTTTTAAAAATTTAATAAAATCTAATATATATATGTTTAATTTAAGTTTATATATATATATATATATATATATATATATATATATATATATATATATATATATATATATATATATATATATATATATATTTATTTATTTATTTATTTTTAATTTAAATTTAATTTATTTTTTAAAATTTATTTGTTTTTTTAATATATATATATTTTTAAAATTTAATATTGTGACTAAAATCTTTTGGAGAAAATCACATCAAAATAGATTAGGTCGACGCGTTTCGAACCAGCCAGTGTGGTTCATCATCAGGACAAGATGGAAAATTTGATCAAGAAACCCCTTTAAATAGAAAGTAAAGCTCTTACTAGCCGTTTGTAAAATAATGGCTAGTTTGACTCAAATAATGAAAAGAAGAGTCTCTACATCTTTTTAAAAAGGTTAGATCAGATTTCATCTTAGATACCTGCAAACGTGCCCTTTCAAATTGATGAACTTTAAGTGCCAAGGCCCTACCGAGCAGGGTTTCAATATTAGGAATTTTTCTTCTGTGATCCATAGATTGTGACTAAAATCTTTCAGAGAAAATCACATCAAAATAGATTAGGTCGACGCGTTTCGAACCAGCCAGTGTGGTTCATCATCAAGACAAGATGGAAAATCTGATCAAGAAACCCCTTTAAATAGAAAGTAAAGCTCTTACTAGCCGTTTATAAAATAACGACTAGTTTGACTCAAATAATGAAAAGAAGACTCTCTACATCTTTTTAAAAAGGTTAGATCAAATTTCATCTTAGATACCCACAAACGTGCCCTTTCAAATTGATGAACTTTAAGTGCCAAGGCCCTACCGAGCAGGGTTTCAATATTAGGAATTTTGCTTCTGTGATGAACCACACTGGCTAGTTCGAAACGCGTCGACCTAATCTATTTTGATGTGATTTTCTCTGAAAGATTTTTGTCACAATCTATGGATCACAGAAGCAAAATTCCGAAAATTTAATATTTTTTTTGTATTTTATTTTTCATTTTTTATTTTTAATTAATTTTTCATTTTTTACTTTTAATTTAAATAATGTTTTTTTTTTTTAAATTTTATTTTAAAGTTTTGAATTTATTAAAATTTAATATATTTCTTAATTTTTTTTTTTTTTTTAAATTTAATAAACATTTTCTTTTTCTTTTTTAAATTTAATGTCTATATTTTATTTTTTATAATTTCTTTCTTTTTTTAACTTGTTTTTTATTTTTTTTTTTTTATTTCTATATATTTTGAAATTTTAATCTTTATTTTTATTTATTTTTCCTTAAATTTTAGGTTTTTTTTAATATTTGAATTAAAATTTTTATTTTGTTTTTATTTTTATTTTTTTATTCCTATATATTTTTAAATTTTAAGCTTTAAAATGTTTTTATTTTTTAAATTTATTTTTTTCTTAAATTTTAGGTTTTTTTTTAATGTTTGAATTTTAAAAATTAAAAAATGTTATTTCTATTTTTAAAAATGTCAAATATATAACATGATTTTTTTTTTGGTTATTCCAGCATCAACTGGTTTTGTTTTGAGGGTGTTTTTTCAATCCTTTTTTCAAGAAACAATTTTGTTTTTAGCATAATTTTATAAAATGTTGAAATTTGACCTTCAGAAAAAACCAAGTGCGTTCTGGAATACAATTTTTTTGTTTTTGGGGTGTTTTTTCATGTTTTTTGAGTCTTTTTGGGCTAGAGTTCCCGTTTTGAGGTCAGGTTACCTATTTCATCGGTAACAGTGTTAAATGGGAGTGGCTATTTTCATGATGGTTTGTGGGGGAAGCCACATACTTCTTGGTGTGCACCATTGGCACCAATTTGTACTTTCATGTTTTCACCTTATGAGATGTTTGTGGCAGAAAACAAGTGGTTGGTAAAGCACTTGTTATCTTTTTTTTGAGGCAGGCATGGAATGCATTGCGCTGGTTCCTCATGTGGAACTATGATTCACTCTTCGGTTGCCATGTGGCAGCTTATTTTCATTGTATTTTGCTTCTATATGTTACCGATGTTTGTATACTCATGGGAGGCTTTGTTTGGAGAGTGGGCTTAGAGTTGAAGATGCCCATTGGGAGTATGATTCTCCCCTTTTCACATGTTGTATGTTTGAGGAGAAACAATGGGCACACCATGATTGCCATGTCACTACTTTTCTCTTCATATAGGAGGAGCTATGGGGAGAAAATGTGTTGTTGGAGGAAGCATTTCATGGTTGATTCATCTTGTGGGGAGGCTTGGGCCAATTGTGGAGGCCATGACATTTCAGTCCAATATCAGCAACCCCCTCATCTTATCATAAATGGAGGGAGAAACTACTTAGATGGAAAGATCTAAACTCTCCATTCAACCCCAACATGTTGCATAGATCAGGGGTTGAGGATTGCTTTGTTGAGCTACATAGGATGGCTCATTTCATTTGGATGATTGCATGGGTGAAGGAGTCACTCATTGGGAATAAGACTTCCCATGTTTTTTCATCGCTCCTGCCTTGAGGAGGCCATTGAACAACAAGGCGATTTCCACTTGCATCTTCTATTATCTCATGATGTACACTTTAGTTTTACACACTTAGAGAGATACATGGAGGACAGATTTATCACATACTATGATGAGCTATGGTGGGGTCTATTGATGAGGAGGCCACAAGAAGAGGAGGAGGAATTTTTCTCTACCTTGCATTTGCTTGAGGACAAGCAACATTTTGAAGGGGGAGGACTGTAATGTTCCCAATTTTTAGCCTCAAGCTAAAAGGGACATTATAGCTAGCAGTATTTTATTTAGTTAAATAAAATGGGTAAGGAGGCCCCATAATCCTTGAGAAGGAAGAATAAACACTCCTCATGTGAAAGGAGGAAGAATAAAGCAGCTGATTTGAGCACCACATGGTGTGAATAGGATTGGATCATGCTTGATCTAGTCATTTTGACCAAAGTCAACTAAGCTGTCTAGATACATTGAACCTTCTTGGACAACGCAGTTTTAGAGGAGGCTCCACTTGCATGAGCTAGGTGGCAAGTGTGAATGGGACCCATGGTGAGAAGAGTTCATTTTCTTTATAAGGAGGAGATGGTAGCCCATTTTTCATTATGCATTAGCTTATTATTTTCATTGGGTCTGCAAAGACTTGCATCCCCGGGCTGTTTAGTAGGGTTTGAGCTCCATTTCCTCATTTCGGCATTTGGCCAAAGCTACCTCCTTCAGTACAAAATTTTCCTATTGGGCAGAGGACGTTGTGTTGCTGGGCACAACAAGAGAGGAACTCATAGAGTCATTCTTTGGCTTGTTCTTCGGTGGAGATCTTGCATATTATTTGGATGAGCATCAAAGGAGACTCTCGGGCATTATTTCAGATCTTTGGCACCAGGCCAACCACTCACGATCTCTCACAATGCAGTCTAGGGAAGAAACTCCATTATTTTATGCAGGCAGTTGCTGGGAGGGTCACTTGAGCTTATCAGGAGGAATGTTTTTGAGTAAAAGGGATCAGCCCTTTGCTTGAGGACATTATCAGAGGAGGGCATGAGTATTTCAGATCTGCCATAGCCTCATCCTTATTTTGGTTTAGTTGCAGTGACAAGTTATTTGTCACATTGTACATTTCCCGCCATTTCTAGCAATCTTTCCTAGATTGGCTAGAAATCTTGTATTGGAGCCCATTCTTCTATTCTTGGGCATTTATTTGTATAGTTCAGCCATATTTCATGTATATGCATCTACAACAATAGCTACTCTAATATAGGCAGCGCTGTCACTGCTCTCTAGCATTTTGTGCAATTGCAATAACTCTTGTATTTCATGTTTTGATCATTGGAGGTTGATTCCGATAGCTTGAGTGGCTTGTCCCTCAATATATTTCTATATATTGTAGCTGATAAATTAATAAACATGATGGCTGTATTATATTCCATTTATTGATGTGTACATATTTGCAAAGTTTCATGATTATGCTCATATGTTGCTGTAGGCTCTCTCTTTGAGCATTCTTTAAGGGATCTAGTTTGGGGAGATCTGAAAACCCATCTAGAGTCATTTCTTTGGGTCCACTTCTGGAAGAGAAGTGTTTAATGAGTTAAAAAGGGGATCCCAACCCCATTTCAACTTATTTTTGCATTTCCTTCCTTATATAGCGTCCCCATGGACCATATTGTAGAAATTCCCGAAAAAGGAACATTACATTATTTTAGTTTTTAGTTTTATATTTTAGACAATGAAAATGAGCTACAACAAAACTCATCGTTGTTCTTCTAAGAACAAAAATACAACATCACTCTATTATGAATTTATATTTGTTCACTCTACTTTTGGAACAACCCAAGTTGCATTTATGCTCATGAATGAAATATTTTTATTGCATGGAAAACTGAAAGTAGCGATATTACATAAAGATGCTAATTTTACCTCTAAATTTTGGAATAAAATATTTGGAGGAATGTGTATGAAATTAAAATTAATACAACATACACCCTCAAAGATATGGTCGAAAGAAATGGACAAACCAGATCTTGAAATACATGATAAGAATGCATGTTATGGATAGACCCACTAAGTGGTACAATTTCTTGCACTCAACATAATTTTCAAACAATAACAACTATCAATCATCTATAGAAATGAGCCCATTTAAAGCTATGTATGGAAGGTTGTGGAACATCCCTTTAAGTTGGATACAACTGGAAGACAGGTTGGTATGAGGCCCTAATCTTCTTCAGGAAATCAAGCAAGTAGTAAATTAAATAAGACTGAAATTGAATACTACCCAAGATAGGCATATAAGATAACTAGATAAAAATATAATGCACAAATAATTCAAAGTTGGAGAACACATATACATCAAAGTAAGGCCAAATAAGATCACTTTGATGCTAGGGACTTGTGATAAACTGGAACCAAGGTTCGATGGACCCTTTAGGATACTAACTAGAGTTCGGACGGTGGCCTACCAACTAGAATTTCCCATCATATAAAAGTGCATGATTTTTTTCATGTCTTTTTATTAAAATAGTATGTTCATGACAATTCTCATGTCATTGATTGAAATTTTGTATAAGTGGAACAAGAAGGAGCTTTCCAGGTAGAAACACTACTAATATTAGGTCTGAGAGAAACCATGCTCCAGAATCAAGCCATCACCTAGGTTAAAGTGAAATGGAAGCACTTTACCTGACGAAGCTACTAGGGAGATGAAGGAAAAATTTCATGAGGAAATTCCAACATTGCTTCAAGAGAAATAGAACTAAAAGGAAACACCGAGGATATTGTTTATTTTAAGAGGGGGGGACTTATAACATCCCTATTTTAAACCTTTTGGGACATCATGGCTATCTTTAGAATTTTAAATTATTTTTGTACTAAAGCATTGTGGAAGCCCAAATGGAAACTATGTGATGATGTTATTAATTTTTATTTTATGGAATTGATAAATCAATTGTTTTGAAATATTTATTAGTAAACAACACTAGATTATTAGAGACTTCTTGCCAACTTATAAAAAGTTGTTAGTAGTTAAATTCCACATGGTCGACCTTCCCAAAAAGTCTCTTCAAAACCCTTAAGAGAAAGATGTTAAAAATATTAACATAATGGGAGAGAAATGTTATGTTAATCACTTGGCTAGAGAGGAATTCTAATATTGGGTGAAAAAAAAAGACACAACGGGAGAGAAAGACATGCCTTATATAAAAAATAAAATATATTTTTCTTAAATTAAAATAAAAAGGCCTAGGAAACTAAGGGATGCAGACCCTTAAACTATGGCACTGCCAAGGAAAAATATGTTGGGAATAATCTGTAAGAGAAACCATTCAAGAAAAAAAGAGGTTGTTGATTCCTAAAGGCAAGATGGTTTGAGCTTGAGGGAAACTGCTAGAGACAAGTCATGGTAGGGTGGAACATGATTTATTCCTAAATATTCCCCAAGCATTTAATTATGGTTAGATGAATTTATATTTATATTGTATAAATTGATGCTTGAATAGTTAAGGTTGCTATAATGAGAATGTAGATTGAATGAGGAATTCAAATAATTAGTTGTATTTGATACTAGTTATGCATGCATAACTTAATTATTTTCTAAGAAACAAATTGAATGAGATATGTGATTACAATAAGTCATATATTTTTCTTACAATAGTAATGTTTTTGGAAATAATTAGTAATTCGGATTTATGCAGGAACGCAATAGAATACACATATAACCATAAATACAAAGATGCAATGGAAATACCACTTCATTTCATTAATATCAAATAACTGAAATTTTCTTATAGACGGAATGGAAATATATTATCTAGGGCACTGGTAGCTTATCTCTGAGAAGAGATGTGGCGTCTACATGCCTCTGAAATCTATGTTACAATGAGGCTCGAAGGCCTATATATTATTGAGAAACAATGGAAAACCCTAAACATCCAAAAACCTAACCCTAGGAGATGAAATGTCAGACTATGTGCCCCGTTGGGGTAAATTGGTACATCATTTTCCTGGGGTCATAACTTTGGCATACTATCTCCGTTTGATGCACATGATACATAGTTAGAAATATCTATCTGAGGAATACAATTTTCGACCATGAATACAGATTCCAAAATGGAATCATATTCACTAGACAAACGAAGCCAAAAAAACGTCGTTTAGGGCCTCAAAACGGCTCCAGAAGTTCAGGATTCGAAAAAATGCAAAAAATAGTAAGGTTTGCCGAAACTGAAAAATTGAAAGAGACAATGGTGGGGACCCAAGTGGTATAGGCAAGTGGCCACCAATATCCACCTGGATCATTCCTCCCCCTAGGAAGAAATGGTCCCCATTGCGTTGAGTTCCTCCATGAGATGAAGAAACTTCTGTTGAACTTGGTCCCTGGTGAACCACTTGCCTTGGTGCAGGAGTTGGCCAACTTTGACAACCTGATACAGTTGTTTGGCAAGTGTTGTTGATTTGTATGTCCATGATACAATATGTGGTGGCATGTTCCATGAAGTTTGGGTTTAACTCTGTTGGTGTGAGTTGTTCTGCAATGTCAGAGGTGTCCAGTAGAGGTGGGAAGTAGGGATGAATATGGTCCACATTGAATACTGGGTGTAGACCAAGGAATGGTGGAATACAGAGATTGAAGGAATTTTTCCCTACAACTGTAATGTTCCCAAAATTATCATGGAGCTAATTGGAACATTAATTTTGCTTTTATCAGCTAGGAAGTGAATAAATGGCTAAGGAGGCCCATGAGTAGGAATAAATTCCCTCATAGTGTGAAAGGGATCATCAGAGTAGCTACATTTTTCACCCTCAAGTCTGAAAAGGGGGCAAACGCATGAGGACAAGGTCAAGTTTGACCAAGCCAACATCACTGCCATGGAGGGTGTGGATCACTTTGAATGACATCGTAGTGTGAAAGGGGAAGAGATTATTTGGTGGAGGAAACCCTAATGTGTGGGGGCCAAGGCAAGAAGGCTTTAATTTGTATAAAGGGAGGACAAGGCAGCCATAGATGGATATGTTATTGAGTATAGAATTTGGTCTGCATGACTATTTTCTCTCTTCAGTTGTTTAATTGAGATTGTTGTGCTGCTTAGCACAAGGGATTTCCTGTTTAGGAAACCTTCTCCCTTATTGAGAGGCCTCTTGAGGGATTGTACTTCATTTCTCCACATTCAGGCGCAAGGCCAAGCCACCTCCTTTAGCTACAACATTATTCCTGTAGCAGGAAACGTTGTGTTGTAGGGTCTTGCAGTGGAGGGTTCCACAACACCATTTCCTTAGCTCATCTTTCAAAGGAGGGAGCTTCTATTCCTCTAGGAGATTATTGAGGAATATTTCTGAGTTGATTGCACATCTTTGGCATCAGGCCAAGCACTTCCCATCACCAACAGCGTAGTCCCTCTCCTTGACTACGTTATTTCTGAGAGCATTTGCAGTGAGGGTTTGCATTGCTAGTTTGGAGGTTGAGATATTCAATGTTAGGATCAAAATTTCACTTAGAAGATTCATTGGAGGAGCTCTACTTCAGATTTTTCATCATATTCAGCCATCTCCATTCAGTTCATGAGTTGCAGCTGCTATTCAGTCTTGCCCCTGCAACTTCGGCAATTTGTATTTCTGAACATTTCAGCCAATCCTTCCAGGATTGTCTAGAAATTTCCTTTGGGAGTCTATATCTTTGATCCCCATATTGTATGAGCGTTATATTGCTATATTCATGTATTGAAATCATTTTGCAGCAGTTATTCTTCATAGACTGCACAGTCATAGCCATGGCTTTCTTCATATAAGCAGTGTTCTTCATATTTTCATGTACATGTTTCTTGAGGCTTGTATTGCCTAGCTTGAGTGATTGTTTCCTCAAGGATTTGTATATCTCATGTTACTATGACATAATATGATGGCTATTTGGATCTTTTGGCACTCTATGTGTTAATGTATCACTGCTACTCCATTGGTGTGTTTACATATTGCTATTTCTCCAATTTAGGAATACTATAAGATATTCCTAACATTGTAGATTTTCCCTATTTTGGGATATTACAGTGGTATCAAAGCATGATATTTGGCTCAGCCTGTGTGTTTCAGCCATAAGAAGTTAGAAGAGATCAAGATGATGAAGAGGATGAGCTTGCTGTCACCAGTTTTCAGATCAAGAAAGGACCTCTCCAAGGAGGTTAAGAAGATAGAAGAAGAAGAAGAGGAATGACCATGCACTTCCTATTCTCAAAGAGAAGAAGACATGAAGCATGAAGAACACTTGGAATCTGAAGTTCTAAGTGAGTACCTTGCTGAATACAAAGCTAAACCTAGAGACTTCAAGAAGACTCTAGCTTTACCACAATTTATTCAGCTGAAATAAGGAAGAAGACCCTACAACTATGGGATGATGAGAGGCAATAGATTCCTATTGTCCACTTTTGATGGATCACTCACATGTGCAGCAGAGGTTTGGGTGATGAAGCTAGAGGCTTTCTTCCTCAGGCTACATCCTGTGGGAGATAGAAAGGCTGTAGAGATTGCAGCGCTGCACCTTGAAGGTGAAGTAAACACTTGGTGGTTCAACCATTTGAGCCATGCAAGAGTGTCAACTCTTGTTGATTTTTCTCGAAGATTGATCAGGAGATTTGGAAAAGAAGAGGAGAAGCCCTCACCACTAGTTTAAGAGGCATGTGCCAGCACTGTTGTGACCATGGAGGAGCAGCCTTCATCTTCAACAGTTTGGGAAGCCAACACATATGAGGAGGAAACTCTTGCAACCCTACAAGGAGCTTCCAAATTTCACCAAGGTATGCTTAAATGTCCATCTCTTATCGTTTCAATAAACATTATGGATGGGTCCACATCATTGTATACTATTGATTTAGAGCAAAAAAATTGCACTGCACTGTATAATAGCAGTGATGTAGAAAAGAGGAACCATTCCTCATGGGAGCATTCAAATGGCATCTTCACTCAGGAAGCCAGGAAGGAAGCAGTAAGAAGGAGTAGATATATGGAGATAAGAAACTCTTTCTCCTCTCTAGATGACACTCTCTCAATAAGCATGCCACAGCTCAAAGAGAGACTTATAATTGTAGCATATCCAAGGCCTCTTTGGTTTTGGAAGGCCATGCATGAGGAAGAGATCTCATGGAGGGGTTTCATTGGAGGTGCACTTCAACACATCATGGAGTGTAAGGTTCTTCAACAGAGGAGGTTCTTCCCTTCTCACACTTGGATATTTATGGATTCAAGGAGGAGTAGATAGATGATGGAGGACATCTTAGGATGGATAAAATCTCTCATGTTTGTGTTGGACATTTCTTGAGCCATACACATCATGATGGGAGGTTTTTTCCTACCACCTATTTGGATCCTTATGGGATCAAATTGATCCTTGAGAAGATTTCATTTCAATATCCCATGAAATGCAGAGACAGGAATTTGATTTGGGATGATGGTAGCCCTCATGGGATGAATACCAAGAGATAGGATGGAAGGAGACATCCAAAAATGATTGAGTGGATGTGGATGGTGAGCAAAAAGCTGGAAAGCTACTTGCAGATTATGATACCGGGAAATAGGAGGCATGGTTGCGCTGGTTACTCTTGAAAGAGTTTTGCCATCACTTGGCATACACTCTTCCTAAGGGTATGGGGATGGAGGAGATGTGGCAGGATGCTTTCATCATTGAGAAGCAAAGAGTATGGATGCATGGTGTTGATGTGAACTTCATATCAATCATTATGTTTTCATCATATGATTTGTATGATGGGAGTATGAGGAGGCAACAAAAAATTTTGTTGCTTGGGTTGTTCTTAGGAGAGCAAGGGAAAATTTTCTCTCACATGTTGTATGATTTTGCAGGAGTAAGAGATGGAAATATCATGGTGCAAAGGGGCTACTCCTTGGCCTTAGATGAATAGGAAGTACTTCCATTTTGGGAGGGATTTCCAAATTGTAGCAACATTATTGGAGGAGTCTTTGATAATAATTGAGCTATGGGTTGGCAGGAGCATATTTGCATAGGCCAACAACGCTGTTCTTTTGGAGCATGGACTTATTCATGTATTCATGCATCACTTTTATTTCAACACATGGTGAGAATGTTTTTTCATCTATTGATTATGTAACACAACATTTGTATCTTCTTACCATAATCATACATTGCATTGTTCCACAAGAGGGCAAGTTTATTGTTGAGCCCCATGAACAAAATTTTTCCAAATATTATGATGGAGACAACCATCCTTTGTATGACCATGGGAAAGTGTTTTATTTTTTCTTGTATGCTCAATTGATACATTCACCCATTTACTATTCACTAGTAGATGTGACGATTCACACAACTAGCCATTTGTCAAAACATCACTTTCCATGATATTTTCTGAAGTTGCAATGGGAGAGACTGTGCTATGTCCACTTGAGACATTGTTTGTATCATGCAGCATCATGTAAAACCTTCAAAAAACTTCTCATTTGGATACCCTATGATGATCATGTCCTATTCATCATGGATGATATGCTTTGGGCCATCTTGTTCTTCAATGTTGGAGAGGAGATCCATGGATGATTGTTTTTTATTTTTCCACTTGAGGGAAATAATTCTGCAGCCCAATATCAACACATACTCTACACTTATCATGAGTGGAGAGAAGGACAGTGTGGGGTATACTACCTTGTCTACCATGATCAGATTTTCAGCCCACCTACTTTGCATGAGCTAAAGGTGGAAGAAGACTTTTAGGAGTTTCCATGTTGGAGGGTAACTCATTTTGTATGAATGATTGCTTGGGGGATGGGAGATTCATATGGGTATGGAAGATCCAAATTCATTTTAGCCTCATGCCTCAAGAAGGCCCTTCAGTTCTATCCTTGTATTTGCTTGAGGAAAAACAACATTTAGGAGGGGAGGACTGTAATGTTCCCAAAATTAGCATGGAACTAATTGGAACATTAAATTTTCTTTTATCAGCTAGGAAGTGAATAAATGGGTAAGGAGGCCCATGAGTAGGAATAAAATCCCTCATAGTGTGAAAGGGATCATCAGAGTAGCTACATTTTTCACCCTCAAGTGTGAAAAGGGGGCAAATGCATGAGGACAAGGTCAAGTTTGACCAAGTCAATAGCACTGCCATGGAGGGAGTGGATCACTTTGAAAGACAACGTAGTGTGAAAGGGGAAGAGATCATTTGGTGGAGGAAACCCTAATGTGTGTTGGCCAAGGCAAGAAGGCTTTCATTTGTATAAAGGGAGGACAAGGTAGCCATAGATGGATATGTTATTGAGCATAAAATTTGGTTTGCATGACTATTTTCTCTCTTCAGTTGTTTAACTGAGATTGTTGTGCTGCTTAGCACAAGGGATTTCCTGTTTAGGAATCCTTCTCCCTTATTGAGAGGCCTATTGAGGGATTGTACTTCATTTCTCCACATTCAGGCTCAAGGCCAAGCCACCTCCTTTAGCTACAGCGTTATTCCTGTAGCAGGAAACGTTGTGTTGCAGGGTGTTGCAGTGGAAGGTTCCACAACACCATTTCCTTGGCTCATCTTTCAGAGGAGGGAGCTTCTATTCCTCTGGGAGGTTAGTGAGGAAGATTTCTGTGCTGATTGCACATCTTTGGCATCAGGCCAAGCACTTCCCATCACCAACAGCGTAGTCCCTCTCCTTGACTGTGTTATTTCTGAGAGCATTTGTAGTGAGGGTTTGCATTGCTAGTTTGGAGGTTGAGATCTTCAGTGTTAGGATCAGCCTTTCACTTAGAATATTCATTGGAGGAGGTCTACTTCATATTTTTCATCATATTCAGACATCTCCATTTAGTTCATGAGTTGCAGCTGCTATTCATTCTTGCCCCTGCAACTCCGACACTTTGTAATTCTGCACATTTCAGCCAATCCTTCCAGGACTGTCTAGAAATTGCCTTCGGGAGTCTATATCTTTGCTCCCCATATTGAATGAGTGGTATATTTCTATATTCATGTATTGACATCATTTTGCAGCAGTTATTCTTCATATACTGTGCAATCATAACCATGGTTTCTTCATATAAGCAGTGTTCTTCATATTTTCATGTACATGTTTCTCGAGGCTTGTATTGCCTAGCTTGAGTGATTGTTTCATCAAGGATTTGTATATCTTATGCGGCTATGACATAATATGATGGTTATTTGGATCTTCTGGCACTCTATGTGTTAATGTATCACTGCTACTCCATTGGTGTGTTTACATATTTCTGTTGCTCCAATTTAGGAATACTATAAGATATTCCTAACATTGTAGATTTTCCCTATTTTGGGATATTACAACAGCCTTGGTGATGGTGTACGAACCATATTGGAGCAAGTGAATCTTGCGGTGGGGTCGAGTGAGGCACTCCTTCTGAAAATGTATCCAGACTTTGTCGCCCACCTGGAAGTTGTGTGGCACCCAATTTTGATCATGTCGTTGCTTATACTTAGCATTGGCTTTATCCAATGTGTAACGAACCTGTTGGCGTATGTGATGAATGCACTCGATGAAGCTATTTACTTTGTTAGCTTCAGACTTGACATGAGAAAAATTGGCCTGAGTAGCCACACATGGCATGGCTATGTCAATGGGACATAGTGGATGGAATCCCAAGCCCACCTGAAAGGGTTTGTCGCCGGTTGAGATTTGGAGAGCCCGATTATAACTATGTTTTATATAGGGGAGGCTTTCATCCCATGTGCGTGGATGCTTTGAATTGTACATGCGAAGAATGTGTACAATCATCATGTTGATGGCCTCTGTTTGGCCATCCGTTTGGGGATGGAAAGTTGTGGACTTGGTGAGCTTGGTGTCCAACATTGACCAGAGGCTGGACAAAGATGTGCTGAGGAACCTGCTATCCAAAACTGAGATGATAGACTGTGGGATCCCAAAGTGCACCCACACCCATTCAAAGAAGATTTTAGCAGTGGCTTCTACTGTGATATTCTTTTTGCAGGCCGCCATAATGGCCATCTTTGAGAATCCGCCGATGACCATGAAAACACAGTCGTTTCCATGCTTAGTATAAGGAAGGCCCAACATGTAATCCATGGATATGGATTCCCAATGTCGACCAGGGTTAGGTAGCGGAGTATAGAGGCCTTGCTTCTTGATGGTTAGTTTGGCAATGATGCAAGCAGTGCAGGATCTGATGTACTTCTCGACATCATGTTGAAGGTTCGACCAATAGAAATACTTCTGCATTATTGCTGTTAGGGTCCCGTGATTTAGCAGATTTGTAGACCAAATTCACAGGGTAACATCAAACCAGTATTCGGAGTCCTATGACCTAGCCTTCCTGGACTCAGAGAGGGCTCTCTCTATTGTGTGTGAATGATGTAAACTTGTTCGCTTTAGATGGTTTATTTTAGGCTAGTTGTTAAGTATAGGGTTTGTTTGTTTGTTTGGTTGGGTAAGATGATAAAGTAGCATAGGTGGAATGAGAGGTTATCAAACATTGGGATATGGATTCTATGAAGTCATTAATATCTCAATAGTGAATTGGGGTACATCACAGGGCAAATCTAGTGTAGTCAATGGATCTTTAAAGTTTATGGGTGAGGTGAGATGAACATTAAGTTGGAGAAACAAGGTAGGGCAAAGGGCAGTTAAGAATCCTTCGTAAAATACCTATGAACAAGAAGGTCTTATATAATGATAATAAAAGATACTAATCATGAGATAGGGCACACCATTTACTCAATGACAATACTTAAACCAATAAACATTCAAGATACACAATTCCAATGAAATATAGAAGGCGAGAAACTCATTTAACTTCTAGTGATTCCACCTTAAAGCTTTAGAAAACATTTAATATCACAAATAACATTAATCCATGAAGAGGGAACTCCTAAACATCATAAACCAATCTATAAATAACTTTGAGGCAAACTAATAAGCATGTACAAAGGGCAAGATAGAAACAAGACCTCTTTGTCTTAACCTAACAATCAATACATCAAAGAGAGATTTCAAGACAGAGTTTAGATAGCATCAAATAAGCAGGGTTTACCATAAATCATATTTTTAAACTAGCATATAAATCCAATAATGAAATAAACAAGCTTAGGTGGGCCTAAGGAGCAACTAAGAATTCCTTAAGCTAACCTAGCAGAGGAAAACATAAAGACAATAGTAAACAGGAGGACTGAGGTGCCTCAAACAACATTTCTCAACCTATACTTTTATGAGCTATTGCAACATATAAAGATGGAAAAAATGATCACCATTAACTAAAATTAGGGATCTTGCAAGCAAGCCTTCATCATAATCAATCAAGGCAAATCATCCACAAGCTCCACAACACCAAATTTCTCTTTAACCTCAAAAAACCATGTATTGCTCTTAAAAATCATCAAATGCCAACATTTACAATGAATCCTCATGCTCTATATAAAAATAAAGGAGGAGAAAAGCCTAATAGAGTATCTAGAAGTCTATTGTCTAACCAGAAGTATCTTTATTTCCCTTGAGGCCTTGCAAGGCCCAAGGCGCAAAATATCTAAAATAAATATATTTTCGGCCATTTTTAGCAAATAAATTGACCTTTAGGCTCTAACAAGCCTCCTAAAACTTTCCAAGCGTACATTTTTTAATTTTCAACCTTAGGGGCACAACATTGTGTTTTAAAGTGAATTTCCTTGCCAGGGGCGTAGCACAGGAGGGAAAAAAATGGGTCTTCTTGTAGTAGTGTTTTTAAGGCCTTCCCAATGTTTGAAAAGGCTCCGTGATGGCTTGTTTGAAATCCCTTGAAGTCTAATTTCCATATCTACCCTTGTTTCTCTGATCGGACCTCTGAAACCTATTAAAAATTTAAAATTCCAAGACTGGTAGGAGCGCAACACATGTCCTGAAAGACAGGGAAAATGATGAAAAATGGATGTTTTTGACCCTTTTGGAGGACCAAAACAACTCCAATTGATCTGAAACTTTGTGAGCATGTTATATGAGTGATGAGCAACCCAAAAATGCAATATTTTCCTCCTGAAGATGCTTTGAAAAAGAGCGTAGCACCATGTGTGTTGTGCTCTTGGCCTCAAAATTTGCAAAAAAAAAAAAACTTGTCAAAATTCTCCCAAATTTGGTGGAAGTATTCTTCATGGGTTTTGGGAGACCTGTAGAGAAGCTTGAACCAAAATACCAAGTTTAGCTAAGCTATTTTCCTCCTTTAGTGCTTGGATCTCATTTTGGGCATTTTTGAGTTTTTCCCTTGCAAATTGGTTTCTTTGGGCGTAATGCTTAGTCATTCTTCTTTGTAAATCCAAGTCTTTGTTAGCCTTCTCCAACTTGGTCTCAAGGTGCATGTTGGCCCTCTCAAGCCATGATTCCCTATCATGTTCAATTTCCATTGCAAGTAGTTCATTGGGAGAAAGTTGTTCTGCTTGGGATGATTCTTCTTCCCTCTGTTTTGCCAATGCTTTCTATAGACCCATATTTATAGGTCTCCTTCTAGTTTGACCTTCTTCATCTTCACTTTCCTCATAAGCGCCCATGAACTCTTTCAACTTCACCTGTGCCCCTTGAGCTTCTTTCCGGTACTTGAGTGTTCTAGCTTCATAGATTGCCAATTGTGCTCCCATTTGCCTATTTTCCAAGTCGAGGACATCATTTATACTCTTTGCCCTATCTAAGTGTGTTTGGAGGTCTTTGACTTGTGCATTTATTTCCTGGAGGAGCATGTTTGTAATTCTTGCCTCATTATCTTCATCACTATCTACCTGAATGATCTCAAAATCCCTCTCCACCTCATGGTCTTCTACTTCTTCCTTTACCCTTTGCTTCCCTTTGTCCAGTGGCTGAGCTGAAGTAGATGGCAAGGTCCCTTTCCTTTTGGAGGCAGCAAACACTTGCATTGATCCTCTTTGATAAGTGAGAGGACAAGTTTTAACATGTTTCATTTCATCATTAGTGACCTTAAGACTGCTTTATCCTCATTAATGATTCCTGCATGTGTGTCTTCTTCATTTTGTTCTTCACTACCTTCTTGAGAGGCACTTTCATTTTCTCCCTTGCTAGCATCACTGCCCTGATCTTCATCAATGTCATCCTCTTCCATGTCTTCTGCATTGTCATCCTATATGTTTTCAACATTATCATTTACATTGTCATTTTATTTGTTGTCATGGTTAAAGGTGTCTTCATCACTGTTTGGTGCATTTTCATCCTCTTGGCTGCCTTTTGAGTTCATGGGATCATTGATGTCACTATTTTTAGGAATATTAGTCATTAGGTTTTCTTGATTACTTTCATGACTCCCATTAGTCCTTTCACTGCTTGGCCCACTGTCTTCATTGTTTGGTTAATCAAAATCTGCCTCTGTTTCTTGGCTGTCATTTGTTTCTTCCTTTTCATCTAGCTCACTGCCTTTGTTTTCAAAATTTGTCTCTTCATCCTGGCTTGCATCTTGATCATTGTGATGATCTTCTTCATTTTCTGTTGTGTCATCTTCTTATTCATCTTCTGCCATGTCATCTTTTTCACTTTTTGTCTCACTGACTTGGTCTTCTTATTCACTTTGTGGCTTACTACCTTTGTCACTGCCCTCTTCCTTATCACTGTCTTCTTTGTCCTCTTATGCACTGTCTAGCTCAATGTTTTCATCTTTAAAATCTGCCTCTATCTCTGTATCTCCAACATTATTGTTGTGAAACCATCTCCAAAAATAGAAGAAAAGAGATATCAATGCCTTAGAAATAAGCCACTTCGAGGGGGCAACCTCTAATACATTACATAAAAGAACAATTCTTGGATGATACAAATGACCAAAACCTCCTTCTATATATAGGAGTTCATGGGGCCATAATGTAATCCTAGTGGGGCCACAATGTAATCCTAACCGACCTAACAATAATAATTTAAGGGCACAATAATAACAATATTGGGGTTACAGGGGTACAATAATAAAAATAAGGGGGGCTACACTAACATAATAAGGGACTACACTATTAATATAGGGACCTAACATGCCCCTCTCCTTCAAACAAGTGTTGTCCTCAACGCTTCAGTAGCTCCGGGTGCTTTTGTATAAAATTCTCATCCTCCCATGTAGAATCTTCAGTGGGTAAGTTCTTCCATTTGATGAGATACTTTGAAATTGATCGATTTCGTAGTTGTCGAGTTCTTGTTTCCGTAACTGGTTCAGGTTCGAATATGGTTTTTCCTTCCTCATAAAGTTCTGGAAATATTATTTGAACTGGAAGTTTGTCCCCTATAACCTTTTTTAAGCATGAAACATGGAAAACTGGATGCACTCGCGAAGAAGCGGGAATCTCCAATTTGTATGCCATGGTACCAATATTTTGCAAAACCTTGTAAGGACCATAATACTTTGGCGATAATTTATTATCCTTCTTAGCTTGCTTGAGGGACATTTGTTTGTATGGTTGTAGCCGTAAAAATACCCAGTCTCCCACATCAAAAATTCTCTCACTGCGATGTTGATCTGCCTGTTGTTTCATTCAATTTTGTGCCAAATTTAGGTTATCCTTTAAGAGTGGGAGAAATTCTTGTTGATGCTCGATGTGATCCTCCACTGCTTGAACCTGTTGATGCCCCGAAAATCATTACATCAACATTGGGGGATAAGCACCCGGTCCGGACCTTAAACAGCTCCTTTTCCGTTTGGGATGGTGGCTCCGACTGGATATAATGGGACCAGTTTCCCGATAAAGAATAGAAAGGGGTGAATGAGTGATTGGTTTAATAATAAGTGATAATGAATGGAGTACTTAATCTATAAGCGAAAATGTAAATGACTATTTTATCCCGGGAAGCTTCTATTCTTAAGTGCAACGTTTGATGATCTGTGTTTGTCAATAGGCATATAGATGACACTATTCAATAAACAAATATATTCATTTAAATAATAATTACTTCATTCAATTAGTTGAATGAAGTAATTGATAAAACATTGTTACACTTATCTTTATATTACTGATACGTAAATGATTGAAAGAATAGCAAACTGTAAACATCCAATAGTGGAAAGTATAAAGATTACTGTTAAAACACATTTAAATATTCAATAATAGAAAAAGTAATCAAACAACAATTTTCATAAAAGAATGAATTCAGACATAGATAATAGTACCATATGAGCTGCAAATCATTCTCAACTTCAATCGCAATTTGAATTCCTTCTTCCGACTCAGAAATACTTTTAGATAAAGGCAGTAGTGCACATTCACATAAAAGCTTCGTTATCAAAATTTGGAAAAATTTGGTCCAGTTTTCATAAAAAAAATGCCTGAAGTACAGTAGTGCAACTTCAGGTTTCAGTCATATACAAAAACTTACGACCCTTTCTAAATACATGAAAGGGTCTATAAATACTAAATTAAACTAACAAACTACAAAATTAAAATGCTACTAAATTGGTATAACCCGATCTTGAATATCTTTCCCACAGCAATCTGGTAATCAGCAACATGATTCATCACTCTGGCTGTTTGCCTTTTGTTCTGAGTTGGCATATTGCCAGCATTGGTTCCACTTCTTGAGGGCGGCTGAGACGAGAATTGATTTGAGCAGCATAGGTGGCATCGTGTATATCGGGAATGATACACCCGATTGCATCCGTTAAGCATTTGAGGGCGGCTTTCTGGTTGTATGGTTTTACCTGGAACAACCAATAGGTGTCCCAAGTTAAACTTTTAATTCCTGTGATCAATCTCCCATTCTTTTATAGCTCTTGACAACATGATTGTTCCAATGTCTTGGCTGATAATAATTTACCCGGTGTACTTTGAGAGATCATGTTAGATAAATATAGATTATTGTTAATCAAGTCAATCAAATTGTTCGTAGATAATTTGCATCTAGAAACCTCTCTCTCTGCTTTCATCAATTGGGACTGCCACTCCGTGAATAGAATTTCTTTATGGGATTCTAAGATTTTAGGCAAGTTTGCTGCCTGTCCCTCATTGGTGTTCTGCCAAGTAAGAAAATCCATTAAAGTCTCATCGGCTTGCTCTAAGTCCTGCCTGGAATCAACTGATTTGTTTATTATAGATGTTGTTATGTCACACAGAGGTTCAACTTGGGCAATTTCATGACACAACAATCTTATTTGTGTTATTAGTGCCTTATTAATCTGTATTGCTTCTGCTCTGAAATTGGCAGGCTGGGGAAGACTCTTGAACTTCTCTACTTGAGCTGTTAATTGAGCAATTTGCTCATCTTTTGTTTTACCATCTGTTCATTCATTGCTTTCAATTTTGCTAATGCCTCCAATAATTCTTTCTGTTTTTGAATCGCTTCTGCATCTGCTTTCTGTTGTGCCTCCAATAGTTGTGTTTGTAGTGAAGCGATCGCTTGATCCTTTTCTTTCAACAAATTGCTCACCTCTGATGCCTTATCCATGGTGGCTGCCGAATAGGCACCAGCATATTGGGACAACTTTGTCAGGTCATCGGAGGGGTTGAATTTTTCCTTCCACACTACATTGGCTGTTACTGTTTGTTCAGGGAACAGAAAAGGTTGATCAATCCTTCTCCTTTTCCGTTGTCGCTTTATTACAGCCTTATGTTTTGGGCTATAGAAAACATCCAATGGAGGAATATCTTCCACCTGCAAAATAATTTGATCCGAAGGATCCTTGGGAATTATTTATAATTCTGTAGTCGGGGGTAGACCGCTGGTTTCTTTGCTTGGAACCTTTTTTGATGCTGTATCCTGTGTATTGGCCGCTTTGGATGTATCGGCATCCTTTGAGCTCTCAAGATTGCTTATAATTGAATCAAATTGTTGCCATTCCTGGAGCAATCTTGGGTCAATCTGAGTGTCGAAATTCACCTTCTTGCTGCTCTGCTCCTGCTGCCTTTCCTGTTCTTGATCACGTATTCTCTCCTGTTCTTTTCTCTGTGCTTCCTCTTGTTCTTTTCTCTTTGTATCTTCCTGTTCTAACCTCCGGAGTTCCTCCTGCTCTCTTCTTTGGACTGCTTCAGATATTATGGATGTAACAGGAGGTTTGCTGGTAAGCTGCTGCTCAGGCTCGCTTGATTGTATCATCGGGGCAGTGGCTAACAAATCTAGAGGTAGAGTTTGCAACCTCTGCTCTCTAAGTTTGTTAAATTCAACTAACCCGTCGTCATGGTATGTAATTTTAGCTACCTCTTGAACCTGAAATATCGACTCGGCCGAGGAGAATAGGTCATCAAACTCGTCTTCCTTATGTTCAAATTTAGTGAGTTTGGGCTGATCTAGAACATTATAGACGACCTTTTTCGGATCAAAACGTCTGTTAGGCAGAGTGGCGAGATTTAACATATTAATATTTTCTGCCTCTTTCTCTGCGTGTTTGTAATCACGCAGAGTATAGACGCCACACCTTAGAGGGAAAGGAGGCTAGAATTGCTTCTTTGAATTCCTGAGAGTCTTTGTAGATGATGCGGATGTAAGCTGATATGCTATCTCTCGAGCTAAAAGTTTTTCTGGTATATATAAGGGGAGGACATGAGGTCTGGCCTGGCTACCGAAAACTCTTACATAAGTGAATTTTTCTTCTCCGAACCAGGTTCCTAAGGCTGTCAAGTCAATCTCTGCTTGAGGGGAGATCTTAGGAGAAGGTCTAGCAAAAATTGCATAGTAAATAGGTAGCATGAATCCATTGCAGACTTGATATAGGTGGTTTTTATAATGGGCTTTCCATAATTTCTGGTGATATATATGAATGGGCATGGGGTCCTGTGGAGTCCATCTCCACCCTAACACAGGAAACTCAGAATTATAACATAGGGTATCTAAAATGTAGGCACTAAAGTAAAATGGAGGGATGATTCTATCAGTAACACGGGATTTGTTTCTGAAGTCAAAAATAGCAATTGCTAACTTATCTGATAATATATTCCCCCAATCCATGATTTCACTATTACATGCTGCTTCCATCAAAGGTACCATCTCTATGGAAAATTTTGAAGAATCATGCAATCCCCATATTCGACACATCATAGCTCCAGCATAACAATAAGGAGAACATAAGGAACTGACAGAGTACTTACTCGAAGACT